>JAKWJA010002495.1:53030157-53591874 GCA_027704765.1 Solanum habrochaites | reverse complement strand
CAGACTTATACCGAAATAAACTCTTAACACTGCTCAAAACACTAAAACGGGTCGTTAACATAATTTCCTTCCTTTTATACTACAATGATATCATTAACCATTTTTATCATACGCATATTCATACATTCAACCATTTGTCCTCTTTCGACATATTATGCATTGCTACCACAGTCACATAAGAGAATGGAGCAAATTAATTGGATGTAAATTTCATGACTTTCGGTCAAAGTATAAAAAACTTTTATGTTTAGTCACTTACTAATCATCCTAAGTGCATTAGGACGTTAACCCAATGTCTTACTCATATAAAGACACTTTAGGTCATCCATCAATGGGACTTGAACCCCCTTCTTATATCATGGTGCCCTCAGACACCCACTTATTCACTGTCATACCCTCATCAATGTCTAAACAAACATAAAACAAACATAAATACATACATACCAAAACAACACACATTATTACCATCGACAATCCATAATTTATCCTGCAACTTGACTATATACACAAACCAATGAACAACTCAATTAATTAAACACATGTTAGAATCATATAAAAGATCCAGCTTTAAAATAAATTCCAACTTTTTAATAGTCCCTCTCAACCTTTGTTATGAAGGTTATTATAATTTACTCTCATTTTGAGATACACTACAAACTAAGTTTTTGTTAGTACAATAATATGTTAATAACCAACAGTAAATGTGTAGAATAAACCAAATACAGAATTGCAGAAGTCCAATACTTCCAATCATATGGTATGCCTTATAACTCAATAACACAAGATCAGAAAGAACAATTTTTTACAAATTGTTACTTACAAAACTCATGTTATTTTACTTTTTTAATACATAAGTGATCCGATTAAATTTTTTTAACGTACAAGCAACTTTATTGACTCATATGATTTTGATATGGTAAATCTAATTAACTAATGCCTGAATCAAAAATGTAATATAAAATTAATTATATAGTAATTTTCCTTGAGAAAAAATAAATACAAATATTTTTACCTTCGTTATATTGTTTTTGCTTCCATTCTTTAATAGTAGAACATTGATTGTTGATAACGTGTTGTAAACTTAAGAACCCAAAGAACAATATAAAGGAAGATCAGCAGAATATAAAACCAAGGAACATCTGATAACTTTTTCTTTCTTTCTTCAAGTTTCAGGCAAATCTTCAGTGTGTAGCCACCTGAAGTCAATGTCTCTATTTTTAGTATAACATAGAGGCATACACACGGTTAGTCCCCTAAACATGACATTTACATGAATATAATGGGGAGGTTTGAAAGTGAAATGTTACAAGAATAATATTATGAAGGTGGAGATATTAAGGTTATGGTTATCTTCAGAATGGAGAAAAGAATGGGTAACTTCCTGGATGTAGTGGGACATCCAATATATAACTGGCGATCATTTAATAAGTATTGGACAGGATGAATATGATAAACCCCCGTAAATGTTGGACTGGGGGACAAGCCGATACTTCATAATAAGGTACACGACAGAAAACCCTCTAGACACTATTTCGAACTGTCAGAGACCAACCACCAACTTAACTAGGTGTCCAATTACCCCCTGAATTTATTTTTGTCATATTTTTGTACACCTTTTGTGTTGATCGAGACCCCTCCGACACCCAAGGTGGTTGTGTGTAACACACTCACCTGCCACGTGGGTGTTTCATGATCATGGTTAGTTTCGGGATATTTTCAAGATTAACTATTAGACCCTTTTGTAATAAACTTAATTTATAAACCTAAACCAAACTACCCTTTGATTTTTTTGTAATTTTTTCACCAGCCTCGTTGATGCTTTCGGTTTTCAATACACCAAACCAAAACCATTGTATCATGTTGTTAATTTATACCTCAAACCAACTATAACTCAATCTTTTTTTAGATTTTTTTCCCCAGAGTAAAGTTTACGATAAACAAACATCTAATTCACTTGTGGCTTCAAAGATTTTTTAGTCCAACCACAATACAATTATCAACGGTGTTTCTTAAAAATAATAACACAAAATATGAGATTAATATTGAATGATCAACAAAAATATTCATTAAAATAATAATGAAGGATCATATATAAATAAATATGTAAAGTCATCCGAAATGATCAAATTAAATTCATTCACTCATGCTACAAGATCAATTTAAATCTTAATTAGTTACATTATTCAATATTTAAGAATATTAAAACTAGATTCTGTATTTTCATTATCTAAACCAATGTAACTAAAGAACCAATAGTTCACATTATTTGTCATTCAAGTGATTTGACTGATTTTCTTTTTGCATTAGTATTATTTGATTTTGCTTTAATTTATTATAGTTCTCAACTCATGAAACTATAATCTTTATGGAACCTTCCGACTTCTCAATTTTCACTTGAAATAATATATTACAGATAAAACTATGAATAGTCATAATACATATTTTAAAATTAATCAAAGTACCTATTTTATTGTATATAAATTTTAAAATAACATATATAATGTCGGGTATGGTTTGGGTCGTAAGGGTTGACTTTTTTTTCCAATACCACACGCAAAGTCCAACCAAACCAACTACTTCCTGGGTTTTTTTTTTTCGTGTTGACTGATTTGGCGATTTGGTTCGTTTTCGGTTCAGTTTTTTTTTGGGGGGGGGGGGGTACACCCTCCTTAGCACATGGGGAAATTATTTTTTAATATTTTTTAAACAAATCTGTTCATTTTGCCTTACCTTATATTGTATTTAAATTAGCTTAATATCCTATTTTGCCTTCTTTATTCTTGTATCTAAACATTTTTTTTACCTTCATTCATGTTTTATTTTTATTTTTCTATTGATTTTATTTTGGTTGTCTTTCATTTTGATTTGATTTCAAATTTAATTTCAAATGTCTTGTACTTAAAATAATTTAATTTTGAACAGGTATAGAAATAAGTGAAGAAAATCAAATAAAACATAAAAAAGAATTAAAACGTTAAAATAAAATAACATTTTTAAATTATTTTTAAAAACATATATAATTTTTTAAAAATAATGAAGAGTGAAAAGATAATAAAATAATTTTTCAAAAGTTTAAAGTGAAAAAGCAATTATAAACCGAATATACTGTTTTCCTACCGCTACAAGACATCCCTCCAAACCAATATTATTTATCATTGTTATAGGTTACTACCATATATATTCCTAATATAATATAAGGCATATATAGTGCACATATATGGTTGAACATATATTAGCTATGTTATATCATTATAAAGTTTTGTTAATATTACAAAATATGTATAGTTAACTAATATAATTACCATAAAAAAAATCAATTATGTTCTTATTTTTGCACTCATTATACGTCCTCACGGAAGCGATATGTGCATACTCTCTATGTCATATCAACATTGGTGTAGTTATTCCATTTTAAATTAGTTTAGGAGGATAATAAGACCGTAATTAAATGTTGATGTATTTCTGATATTTCACATCATAATCTAGGAGGTATTTGTGTTTTATTTCTATTTTCAATGTCTAAACCAATCTCTCTCTATTATTATATATATAGAGAGCTTTTGATATCAAACTTTCCTATCAAATAAAATAGGAATAATGCACATGTATCCCCTCAACATATGCCTGAAATCTCAGAGACACTTATATTATACTAAGGTCCTATTACCCCTGAACTTATTTTATTAATAATTTTATATCCCTTTTTGGCATATGTGACACTATCATGTGGGTTCAATGCTGATTGATTTTTTTTCAAGCTAGTGCCACGTAGATCGAAAATAGACAGAAAATTACTTATATAAAATAAGTTCAGGGGGATAATATGACTTCAATATAGTATAAGTCTGTTATAAAATTTCGAATATAGATTAATGGGATACTTATGCATTTTCCTAATAAAATAACTATTTTTACCATTTAATTGAAAGAAATTACCACATATTCGTTGCTTAATTTAAAGCGGTACATCATAAGTTATAAACAGCCTCTTGCCTTCTTCTTTGTAACAACCCAATTATGATGTCTTTTGTCCTTCTCTCAAATCCAATTAAAACATATATATGCTTAATTATCACCTTTTACGAGGTCATTATTCAAAATTCAAATTCATAACAGCGAGGTCCTTCGTTTTTAATTAAGAGCGAGTACTATTTAATTGTGTATGTATATGTTTTGAAAATCAGAAATTTATGAGGTCATTATTCAAAACTCAAATTCATAAGAACATTCTTCATATTGCTAACTTTTTTTAGATCTTTATTGTGCGCTTAATCGAAATCTCTGATCAAGGAAAAATGATTTTGCTCGACAAAAAATGATTTTGATTGGTATTTGACAAAAATCAACCGTGAATTATGTTTAAAAGAGAGAAAGGGCCAAGAAGCTCTTCAAAGATCAGAAATTTAACCAAAACTTCTATATATTTATTTTTGTGAAATAGGACTTGTGGATTATTTTCGTGTTCTATGAATTTTTTTCCAGAAACATGAAAAAATGAATTTCATGTGGTTGAGATAATTTTTATTATTTTTTGTTTCAATTCAAGTACAAGTAATTTCAAGTATTTTTTGAAGTAAGTTATAGACAGAAATTTAATATTAATATTTACATTTGGTCGTTATTCTCATGATAGTGTTGAGTTATGAAGGGGTAATTAGGACATCATGCAGAAGCTTATAATTGCATATCATATGGTTGATAATTACATTACTAGCAACTTAAAACTACAGCAATACCATATTATTATAGAAAAACTAATTCACAAGAACCTTCTTTGTATCAATTGTTGAGAGAATAAATTTTCCAATAAACTAAACTATTAAACGTCTATATTGTTGAAATTCTTGTGTTCTCGATATGAGAAGAGAGGTCTTCAATTTATAGAGTTTCAAGTTTCTCCTAAGAAAAGGACAAAATCAAATATTAAAGAATATTATATTTTGTTTTCACGAAAAGTAAAAACATTTATGGTAATGTTTTGTCGTTTCTTTTAGAAAAAAACAAACTTCAAATAAGATAAGAAAAGTAGGACAAAACCCTAAAAAATCTCCCTTTTGACTTGATTTTTGTTGAGCTCTTTTATGATTGTATTTTCAGTTGATGTTTATACACCCTGCTCCTATAAAAAAGAAGCTTCGAGCTAATTCCTGGACTATTAATCAGTGTGGCACATATAGAGCGTTATAAACAGAAGAAAGGAAGCAAAATTGAGCTAGGACAGCTTGCAAACAGAGAAGAGACTTTCCCTTTGAATATTAACATTTTTGCATAGCCAACATCAAAATCTCTTTTTTTTTTTGGAATGAACATCAAAATTCTCAACTTTTAAAATCTTATACCCAAAGAAATATTTTGTTTCTTTTCACCCGCCCTTTACCCACCTGTTTTTCCAGCTTGCATAGATTTCAGACTAATGGATATTAACGAAAAACAAAAACAAAAGAAGCTAAGAAACATGTCAACAACCTAGATGGTTGTTCTCAAAGGTAACAAAGCTTAGATTTTTCTTTGTATACTAATCTCTGGCTCCACATATAATAATGAATACTATGAGCATTGCCAAAGAAGTGCAACACCTCCTTAATCAACAGGAAATGTAGCGATATTTGCAACAAGTGTTATCGATCATCCCAGGTATTGTTTGTGTATCCTAGCACGATGTCTCACTCCCATTGTCCATGAAAACGCTGTCCATTCTCTTCTCGGCAAATTTTTTCTCGTTCTGCATTGCAACATAAGGTTAATATAGGCCTGCAAATTAGAAATCATCTTCCAATGAAAGGCAGAAGTAGCAACAGTAGCTCAAAGATCATGTCTTATAGTTAACTAGAGTAGTTCTCTCTTTATGCGTTCTTCTTACTAACATAGTAGCACTTCATCAACCACGTTATGATGAAAACCATAATGATAAATGAGAATATGCTCTAGCACTAATTATCAAAATGGACAGAGTGCAACTGTAATAATAGCAATAGTGTTCTTGTAGGTCCACCTGCATAACTAGGTAGGTCTAAATACATATTCCACACATCATTTTCCTTGGTCACTCAAGAAGATATAGCTTGAAATAATTGTGCGAACTGATCATGAGATGAAACGAACCTGAATCTGACACGTTTGAGTTCTCGTCTTCCATCTGGTAGTGCTCGTATAGTGATGTAAACCCCCGGCTCATCTTGCTCAACCCATTCTGTTTCAAGATCACTGGCATTGCTGATAGATAGCTCTCCAGAGCGATCTGCATCTCTTGATGTGCTAGTCCTCATAGAGGCATCCATTGATGATATCTCTGTCTTTGTTCCACTGATGCTTGAGAGTTTTGGAGTTGATGAGACACCACAAGAGTCATAGTTATAGCGAGAATGGGTGGATTGTAGTTCAAGAGAATCTGAAGATGAATACATTGGACGGAACAAAGTACGTGGTAGTCGTTCTTTAGTCAGTGGGGGTGTCACAGGACTGTCTTCAATCGATTCGATTTTTGAACTCTATAAAAGAATCAAGAATATGTATACTCATGATGAAGGAAAAAAGACGAACATGTATGTAAACACCATAAAGTACGTAGGAGATGATATAAGGGGGTACCTCGTCTTCTGATCTTGGAGGCGTTGGAAGGGGAAAAGCTTGACGATTCAACCTTTGGACATTATAAAGCTCCATTACCTTCTCACAATTCTCGGACCACCATCTTTGAGCTTGATATTTATTAAACATTTCTCGACTATTATAACAAAATAACCACGAGTCAGAAACTTGGCTTCATCTTAATTTGGAAGATGCAACTATTTTTCCTTTAATACTACATACATTAGCTCCTCCTTAATTTATTTTCTTAAAGTTTTGTTAAACCACATTGTTGTGAGGTGAACATATATGAGATAACAGGACTTTTTTTAGACAGGAAAACAGTTCATGTGTTTCTCTTTTGCAGCATGGTCATTGTGGTTTATGCAATGCACCTGCTAAGCTGGATGTTTAGATTATTAATTACTCCATCCGTTTTAATTTATGTGACATTATTTCCTTTTTAGTCAAATTAAAAAAGAATGTAGCAATTTGATTTCATTTTACCTTTTAATGAGATGATTCATAGAAAGAACGATAACGGTAAAAAAACCAAAATTAGGCATAGTCTGGTGGTCAAAACGTAAAGACATTATAGCAAGTGATTTAATTATTAGATTATATTATGGTGTAAGTGTCTTGTTTTGATGGCCTACCACTCACATAAGCTTTTTCATAATTCAAGGGGACCAATAACTCAAAAACTGGCTTTATGCATGGTTATATAAAAAAATGCCACAGCCTTTGACTTTGCTTAGAGCACATCCTACCCTTCACCAACCAAAAAAATGATTAATTTTATTTCACGGGAATGGATAGTGACTTACAGGCCATTCAACAGATTATTAACAAATACTGTTCAACAATCATTGATCAACTCGTATTTTTTTATATGATTTATTTTATTTCATTTGATTATTAGGAAGGTTAGACTCTAGTTTTAGGTTCAAATACCAATATGAAAAAATACTAGATGATTTCTTTTTATCTGTCCTAGTTTTGATACACAAGTTATTTGGTACATAAAGTTGTTGTGAGGTGACATAATTCTGGTGAAATCAAGAGTGCACATAAATTTGATCTAGGACATCAAAGTAAAAAAAACAATTATGGGAACCATGAACCTGCTTTGTCAGTGGAACTTAATTTCTATGGTTGCATAATACCAGATGTTGATACGTAGTTAGGCTAATTCATTGTTCACCTTTTTTCATATGTGTTGAATTTTCTATAACAATCACCATACAAATCTTGTGAATCTTTGGCACTAAGGTGAGGCCTACAATATTGAATAGCAAAAGTCTTGGCTCCCACTTTGTACAAGTAATTACAACGATAACATAGACTCTTCTAGTAATAGTAATTTTCCATGCCTATATGTCTGTTACTATTGATATTGTAACGTCGATTGAAAACAAGAATGTGATAGCACAAGAGTGTTGTTCCCTCCATTAGAAGCCAAATTTAGAGTCTACTCCAATTTTGTAAGTGTAAATAATTGTTGAGAGACAAAAGATGACAAAATGGAAGAATTAATGATGATCAAGATTGAAAATGAAAGGGTGTAAGCAACACCCGACAAGACGACAACATTAGTAAAAGGTTTTTGCCAACACAATCAAAACAGACCCACCAAAACAAACTCTTAATCATTTTCTTCTTCTTTTTTTTTCACTTTAATTTGAAAGGAATCTTATTTTTCTTTCATAATTACTAGTAATTTCTTCGTATGAACAGAGATTAATAAAGGTAATATTTGGGTAGGGAGTCAAAATTTACTTTTAGCATGCTTTCTTTTGGTAATAATCACAGGTTTAACTTTTTGGAACGACTGTCTCACACACTAATTAATTGCTCTTGACCATAAACTGTTTGCCCGAAATTTGTGACAATAAACATAACAGTTTTGGGTTTGACAGGGAACGCTTTAACACAGGCATGCACTCACCCCATTGATATATAATCATAGTCATACTCATACTCAATATATTTTCCATAATTTCAGAATTAAATTGCAAAGTTTTTTCATATTTTTTAATCTCTTAGGTCTAATCAAACTACGTCACATAAATTGAATTAATGGAACATCATATAAGAGTATACAATCAATTAGCACATTACCTTAGGGGTTGTGATTTTGATTGGTACTGGGATGAGATAAACAAAAATACTCTATGAGATATGTTATATCACTTTTTATATGACATAGTTATAATGGAGTAAAATCCATAAATTAATACAGGTAAACTAATCTTAAATTTTAGTCTGAAATTTTTATTTTTTAATCCCATCAACCAAATAATCTATTGGAGTTTAACTTGTGTAATGATCTTTTATGTGTGGAAAAAGTCAGAATTTTCGTTTTTCTTTCTTTCTTTCCAACTTCAACCTAGTTTCCTCTTTGTATAGTCAAGAACTGTATCTAACTATTTTACTTATAAGTACTAAAACCCACAGTTTAAACAACTGCTTTACAACCAAGACCTTATGAAATCTCCAATTTGTTGTTCACCAACCAATAAGGGAAAAAAAAGAAAGAGACAAAATTCCGAAAAACTTCCCTAGTGTGAATAAATTCCACTAACATTCTATCTTGTAACCTATAAGATATATAGACGGCTATAATATAAAGTTGTTTGGTCCATGAAAGAGAAAATTAGTTAACAAGTAATGGTTCGCCACTCAAAACAAAAATTAACAATAAATCAATAATTAATACTACCAATTCTTTTAATGGGAAAAAGAATACCTGAATCGAATCCGTTTAAGATCATTGCCGCCACGTGGTAATGAAACGAAAGTGATTAGAACTCCCGGCTCGACTTGAGCCACCCACTCTTTCGGCTCGCTTTCTTCAACAAACACTACCGGTTCAGCTCGCCGGCCACTAGCTGACGCCGATACCGGCGTAACTTCCCCGCTTGATATTCCTTTAAGCCTGGCTTCCAGCTCCTTCCTCCCAGCCGTGGAGCTGGAACTCGAACTCCCTGTTCTTTTATAAGACCAACGGAATTTATCGGAGTCGGAGTCGTTTTGGCTTCCGTTTTTCCGGAGAGTGGAGGGGTGAGTGGCACATGGACCACACTGTTTGTATGCTCCTGATGCTTTCAATGCCATGTCCTTGATCTACGAATAAGTTAAAATTAGAATTTTTCATAGAAAAAGAGTAAATATGAATATGAATAATCTACCTGAGAAGTAATTGTTTTAACCGATTGTTTATTGGGCGGAGCAGCATTCGGATTGAATTTTTCAGGATGATCAAACGAATCATCGCTCGATTGCTTCGAACGAGCTATGCACGTAAGCATCTCGCTGACACAATATCAAAAATTTCGCAAATGAAATTGAAAGCCAGAGGAATTAATGAATGAAATTGGGAAGGGGAGAGTTGGAGTCTGAAGAGATATAAGAGAAAAGTGGCTAATGAGAGAGAGGGAAGGCGCACTTTTAATGTCTTCCCTTAAATTGCGCCATCAAAGAGATTCCTGTAGCACTATACACATTAATTAACATACCCCTAAACCAACAGTCAACTAAATTAATTACCATTACGATATAATATACGGCCATTTATTATTAATGTTTGGGGGGGGGGGGGGGGGGGTAGATGTGGAGAGATTGTTTTATAAAAGATCTACAATTCAAATTTAGTAAAATTCAACAACTTAACAACTAACACAATAAATAAATAAATACTACCATAACTGAAATATAGTAACCAACGATACAAGATATCAAAAAAAAGTAAGCAGTAGAGGGGTAAGAAATATGAAGAATTTGAGTCTCACTCACCAGGAGTAAAGGAATTAATTGTAGAGAAAAAAAATGGATAGTTGGAAGATTGAAGATGAAGAAATTGGAAAGAATTTATTAGTGTTGCTTTAACAGAGTTGGAAATACACCTTTGTCTCTATTTGCTTTTACTTTTTCTTTTTTGAAAAATATTTAGGCACACAACATATATACTCCTTTGAGTTTGAAAAGGTTGTACAACTTAGGGATCAGTGTTACCAGACCTGACAAATGTATTTATTAATATTCATAATTTAATTTGTTTTTCAATTTATATTAATAAAAAAAAAAAAAAAAAAAAGGAAAGAAAAAAAAAAAAAAAAAAAAAAAAAAAAAAAAAAAAGAAAAAAGAAAAAAAAAACAAAACAAAATAATAATTTCATTTAAATTAACATTATTCCCTGTCTATTTAGCGTAGGAGTGTTTATCTTCCAGTATGAAGTAAAAATGAAAATGTTAAATGTTAGTTCAATTTTTCAAATATATTTAAATATATGATATCATACACCTAAACACATCTTGAATTGCTATTAGTTTTAGTATCCCACACAATCAATTACATTTTAGAAAGACGAAAATATATATTTCCTTAGTTATATGAGTCGCTTCCTTTAAAAATTGTATGGATCCTCTAAAAAAATAAAATTCTTAAAATAAATTTACCTATATGCAGTAAACAAAACTACAAAGCTAGTTATATATTATTAAGATAGATAATGATAAATAACAAGATCTCCAAGGTATCTTAATTTGAACAACATCAAATATGATGTTTAAATTTTCAAATAAAAATTATAAATCAAATTTTAAAAGAGGGTAAAGATATAATTTTTAATTACTATAAGGCAACACATCCATCATGACCAATATTAATGCAGAACATTACATATATTATCCTCCACCCATTTCCACAAACGGGATGATTTAAATTTGGATTTTCAAAACAAGAGAGTTTAAAGAAAGCAAGAAACCTTTTAAATCAATTGTGGTTCTAAACTAAGTTTAGTCAAGTTACAAAATATCCTTTAGATCTTGTGGCTTTAAAACATTTCCTACTATGAAAGTTAAAGTTAAAGTTTTGTCAGAAAGGCAAGTAGACATTCTTTTTAAACCACTAACATGAATGAACATTTCTTTTTAAAACGGAAGAGTAATTTTTATAAAGATATTTTCATTTTGCTTAATTTTTTTTGTTTAAACTTAAAATATAATTAAAATTTGTTGGTTTTTAAAATTAAAAATCATAATTAAACCAAGTGCTCAAAATTTTATTGCTGATGAAATAGAATGAGCCCTAAGCTCAAAATTAATTTAAAAAGAAAAAAAAACAAGTGCTTGATTTTTTGTTTGGTTAGATATTTTTGGCCAGTGACTTAAGAATTTTTTTTAGGCGATGTCACATATATAAATAATAAATAACTCATGTATACTATGATGTTTTTTCCAAATAAATCTTTGTTTCTCATTAAATATAAGTGCTAATTATTTTTATATAAAATATCAAAAGAAAAAAAATAAAAGGCTATGTGAAAAAAAATAACACACCAGCAGAGGAAGAAAAATATTCCCTAGAAACATGTATGATTAAAAACAGACATTGTCTAGGTTCGGTAAAAGAAGTACAACCCTTTACTCAACAGAAAACTGCTCTTAATAGCGCAGAGTAATAATAATTTTTAAGATTATATACATTATCATATATATATATATCTATTTAATCTAGCTATACTATATATATCTATATATTCACCTCTTTGGTCTTCTTAGAACCGGCTCCTAGATTGTAAATTTTCAAATCAACCGCTTACTCACCTTCGATGTATAGAAAAACTTCTACTAATATTTATTAACTGCATTAATCTATTGATGAAAATTCATTAAAATAAGCGACTCCTTATTAGCAATAAACTAAAAATAAAACCATTTTACTCTTGAAAATTTTATATGGTATACCAAACATATTTAATCCCTTTTTAGGGAATGGTTATGTTACTTTGTACCCACCAAAGAGACAGAAAAAAGAAGAAATAAAAAAGGGAAAGGCCCAAAATAATTTTAGAACTCTGAATACACAAAATCTTTTTCTCTATTTGCTTTTTATCTCTTTCTCTTCTTCTTTTTCTTTTTGGTATTTTTTATTTTTCAATACCTTTACTAGGCATATATTCGTCATCATTTTGGAGTTTGAAAAGAAGGTAGACATAGGGATCCGTGTTATTTAGTTATAAAATTAATATACAAATAACTTATATTTTATTTTACAAATTAAATATAATATAAAATTATATATGAAGAATTTATTTATTCAACTACCATAGACACCTAAAAGTCTTCTTAATCTTATGGCTTATCCTCTTAATTAACAAGTATCATTTTGCACTCAAAAATATTATCTACGATGATGAATAAGGCCTCTCATTATCTATTGGAAAATATATTAATTTTTAATTAAGATGGGCACTTTGTTCCAAGGAATATTTTTTTTTGCCAGCAGACCTTATACATTTTTTTTCAGTTTTTCGAAAACAATTTAAAATGATTATTACAAACATTGATCAGCTTTTAGAAAAATCAGGTGAAGTCTCATCTCTGATTGTCAGTTAAAATCAGTTTGTTTTTTATTTTCTTGAAGGCGCAAAATGAAGATTAAACCCTAATTCCTTATGGCGTTCTTCGAAATCTTGCCCAAATTTTATCTTGTCAAGTTTTCTCTGGAATCTACTCAGTTTCAGACTCTTTACTGTTCCAGTGCTATTGCGTGATTCAATTTTTCAGGCCGAAAAACTAACTTTTTGTGAATACAGTAGCACATTTTATATTTTTATTTCATGCACCAAAACATAATGTAAATGCTACTTTTAGGGAAATTTAATTAACATTTAAAGATTCCAATTTTAAGCTATAGTCCAAGTATAAAATATACATGTTTAAAGTTAATTAATAATATCAGCAATGTAGTAAGCATAATTAGTGAGAAATTCAAAAGAAGGAAAGTTCACTTGCCTTTTGTTTTCTCAACAATTGTCAAAATGGAACAACTTATTTAGTTTGACAATTTCCGAGTATTGAATAACATTTCAAATTAAATGTAATTCTTTTTATTATGTATTATTATCTATCGGAAAAATGATACAATTGCATTTGTTATAAGGTCAAAGATACATGTCTTGATATAAGTTATAAATTACTCCTTCATCTAATAATAGTTGTCACTATATTATTTTTGAATATCCAATAATACTTGTTTACTTTATAAAATTAATGGATAATTTTACACTTAATTATTAATTTACTCTAATTTATATTTTGTCACGCCCCGAGTTTATAATGCTTAATTGAACTGAAAGAATGTAAACATTCCAACTTGGCCAAATCTGGCAACCCTAGTCTTAACAATAAGAGATAATATTGAAAAGACTCAAAGAACTGGCATTTGACTGTCTATCTATGAAGCCTCTAAAACTGAGATGAATGTCGGGACAGACCCCACAACATCCTAATAAAGAAAATACAGAAAGCAATAAAAGAAGTCATCCGGAATGGAAGGAGGCTCACCAACTGACTCTGGAGTTCTCAATGGTGAGCTAGATGCAGATCCTCGTTACCTGCGTCTGCATCATGATAGATACAGGCCAACTGACATCACAACATTGGATGTACGAGTATGCAAGTTGGAATGCTAAATAACATAGACTTGATAGGGAAATCTGAAGAACTAACCTGAATCAACTCAACTCAACATAATGGACTTATTTCAATACAAAGCAATCTAAAAACAAGTGCAATATAAAGAAAAAGCTACTTAAAACATGTTGTGAACTCTGTATGTATGCAAAGATACAATTAACTCTGAGATGTATATAAGAATATAAATAAACTGTGTGTATAAAAATACAATAACTTAAGTTGGAGTTTCTCTAACCGACAACCATCACATAAGAGCTACATTGATTATATAACAATCTCCTCACGCGTCAGCCGCCATTATACCCGACAAAGGTAATAAAGACCCTCAACTGCTAATGGATTCACTATTCTACTGTAAAATGGTTTCATCTACAAATTATGACTCTTTTTCTACCCCTGGTGGATACATGGTTTAATGGAGATGTGAGTTATCTAAACTCATGTTCGTCCCCAATTTGGTGCTCAATACTACTCCCAAAATATACTGACTCTTATGTTTTTAAAACATACTTCTTCTGTAATATGAGATTAGTGCTTAAAAATTAGTTCAAAGTCTAACTTGAAAATCTCAGTTTCCCATGCTGGCTTCATTTTAGAAAGTTATAACTCTTTTCTTAAAACTAGCCCGAAGGCTCTTTGGAAATCGTAGTTTCTGATTTTGTTTAAATGTGAAAACATTTCTTTTAAATCTTTTTGGAAATACATAATCCCCATATACTTCTTTGAAGAAAGAACTTTAACTTTACTCTTTACTGAACTCAACTCTCAACTCTTAAAAACAAAGTCAAGACATTGCTAACGACTCTTGAAAACTTTTAAAAACTTTCCTTTGACTTGTTTTTTAACTTCTAGACTTGACTCTTAGCTTCTTTGACTTTGATCTTAACTTTCCTTGAATTGGATTATGGATTCAAGGTTCATAATCTTATGTTTATGTATGACTTCATGATGTTTAGATGTACCTTAGAGTGTTGGAATCAACTAAGAAACATAGGTACATCACTTAGGAACTAATATGAAAAGGTGGGAAAAAGAATGGAAAGAACTGGCGTCCCTACGCTCTGAGAGGCGCAGGGCGCCAACCCTCAAAGTTCAGAGGAATTTCTGTGGCGCTCTGGCTGGAGGCCAAAGTTCAAAGGAACTTTTGTGGCGCTCTGGAAGGCGCGACGCCCCAGCCCTTTCCCAGAAAATCTCCGACTTTTCTCCTTCAATTTTCATCTCTAAATCCTCTAAACTTTCATAGTTCTTTTCTCAAACACTTAAGAACATTAATACTATCAATATACACTATATTCAACCCGAAATTACACCCTAAAACATGAATCAAATTAACAAGAGACTTCAACAACACAACCATCAAGAACTCAATGAATTTTCAACAATGTTCTTCAAGAACTCACTTTCTTAGCATTCAAACACCTTAAATTCGCTAAATTGAAACAAAATTGGGGTGTGGGTGAACTAACCCAACACTATGTGATCTCACATACCTTTTGGGATCACCACCGACAAATTCCACGCGCAAAGCTTGAGCGTTCATGGAGATCCTTAATTTCTCTCCTCTTTTCTCTTATTTTCTCTCTTCTCAAAGCCCTAGCGTGAATTCTATTTTTCTAACTGAACACAGTCTGGTTTTACCCCAATTAATTCTAAAATGAATTAATTTAATTAGGTAAGGAAAAGATAATTTTGCCCTTCCAAAATCCGGATTGGTCTTTTCTTAACCCAACAATCCAACTTTCAAAAGGCATAACTCACTCATACAATATCCAAATCGCGCAAACTCGGCGGCGTTGGAAAGATTATTCTAAGGGATTTCCAACCATACTTGGAACTACACCTAACTCATCCTGAGCTAGAAGTTATGGTCGTTTGAACTTGACAAAAAAACTCACTTTTTAACTTAAAATTTTCATATTTTCTTATTCTTTCCAAAAATAAAGTATTTTCAGATTTTAAACTCTTTTCTAGTTCTTTGTAGTTGCGAGATGTTACAATAGTCATTTATCTATTATATTTTTTAAGATATTACATTTATTATATTCAAAGTGTGATATAGTAAAACTACCCTTCTATTTAGAGTTTCTTAATAATTGTATAAAGTCAATATGGACAAGTATTGTTGGACAGCGGAAGTAAGTCGTTGATAGTCAAATATGTTACTCCATATCATATTAATTGAATTGTTGAGGTGTTTCGCACTCTTTAATAAAAAAGATTAAGACATAAATTAGGCTTAACTTTCAACTTTTACCCTTATTAATTATTATCAAAATTATAATTAAAATAACTAAACAATAATTAATAACTAATTTCAATACTAACTAGGATAAAATTGGAAAAACATTTTAAATGTAGTTTTAAAAACTGAACAATTGAGTTATCTGAAAAATATCTCAACAATTCAATAAATATGAAATGGACAGAGGTAGTAAATATTTCTTCCGTCCAATAATAGTTGTCCACTGTTCATTAGACATATCCTTTAAGAAGTAATAAATAATAGGAGTAATATTATTCTATCATTTGCTTTTATTGAATTTAATGTTTTGAGAAATGTGTCATAAGGTAAATTATCTCATAATTTTCTAAACTGCACAAGTATTGTTGGACAACTATTTTTAGTTTAATGAACAACTATTGTTAGACGAAGGAATTAGAAGCTATTAAAATGAAGCTTTTTTTTTTCAAGAAAACTCCAGTATTACTTTTCTAGTAGGACAAGCAATCTTATCTCTTTCATAAGTCACAATGAAATAGATTTTGAATCCTATTTTTCAAATTATTAAAGTGTGTGAAATAGAAAATCAAAAAACCAAGCGATCATTCAAGAAACAAAAAATTGAGTTTCTCAGACAAATTCATCAACACACATAGCAAACTTTTAGTTTGTGAATACATATATTTTTATTTCCTAGTGATTCAAAGACGGACTTGAGCACCAACCTGTCAAAAAAACATATCGAAGACTTCCGCTGTGAATTACAAGGTACAAATCTCGCTGTTGATTTATCTTAATATTCCTTCATTGGTATCAGAACCATTGTTATTAATCTTATTATATGTTGTGTCTTGTGTATTCGCTTTGTGTGTTTATAAGAAATTATATAGAGAATATTTCTTTTAAAATCCAATAAATAGAAAGAAAAAGATTGGAAGAAGTTAATTTTTTTACATTAATTGTAAGATTAATAATTTTGAAAATAAAATTCAAAATCCTATTTGATTGTGACTCATAAAATACATAGGATTACTTGTCCTGAGAAGAACGTAATTCTGCATTTTTTTCAAAAAAAAAAACTGATTTTGTTTAATAGCTATCTGAAAATTAGTTGGAAGATATATATGGTCGAAATCTTTTTTCATAATCTGCTCGTGCATAGATTTTCAAAAACATATTATAATAGAATAACGAAATTAATATTTGTAAGATACGAATTGTTAAAAAAATTGTTTTGTTTTTACTATTTCTCAAAAACTACATATGGCTGGAGCAATCTGGAAATTTGGTGTACAGTTTTTTTGCTGAAAACTTGTTTGATTAATGGTCTACTTGTTTTATCTTTCCGAAAATATATTATAATAGAGAAACAAACTTAAAACGAGTAAAGATATAAACTTTTTAAGTTGGCTAAAAATATCTTCCACCCAATTTTCCGATCGCAATTTAACAGAAGTTTTTTTTTTTACAAAAGTTCAGAATTAATTTCTTAGTAGGACAAGTAATCCTATCTATTTCATGAGTCACAATGAAATATGATTTTGTAGTGTGTGAAATA
Organism: Solanum habrochaites; assembly: GCA_027704765.1. Taxonomy (NCBI): domain Eukaryota; kingdom Viridiplantae; phylum Streptophyta; class Magnoliopsida; order Solanales; family Solanaceae; genus Solanum; species Solanum habrochaites. The sequence goes on along the minus strand of JAKWJA010002495.1, from coordinate 53,574,046 downwards.
GAAACCAAAAAACCAAGCGGTCAGTCAAGAAACAAAAAATGGAGTTTCTCAGACAAATTCATCAACACACAAAACAAACTTCTAGTTTGTGAATACATATCTTTGTTTTCTATTGATTCAAAAATGGACTTGAACACCAACCTGTCAAAGAAGCAGATTGACGACTTCCTCTGCGAATTACAAGGTACACATCTTGCTGCTGATTTACCTTAATTTTCCTTCATTAGTATCAGAGCCATTGTTATTGATCTCATTATCTGTTGTTCTTGTGTATTTACTTTGTACGTTTATAAGAAATTATATGGAGAATATTTCTTTTGAAATCCAGTAAATAGAAAGAAAAAAATTGGAAGAAGTTAATTTTTTTACATTATATTGTAAGATTAATAATTTGGAAGATAGGATTTAAAATCCTATTTGATTGTGACTCATGAAATAGATAGAATTACTTGTCCTAATAAAAAAATAATTATGCATTTTCTTTTTTAAAAAAACTGTTTTTGTTTATTAGCAATCTGAAAATTGGCTGAAAGATATTTTTGGTCGAAACTTATTTTTTTCATAATCTGCTTGTGCATAGATTTTTGAAAACATATTATAATGAAATAACAAAATTAAAATTTGTAAGATACAAATTATTAAAAAAATTGAGTTTTTTACTCTTTTTCGAAAAACTACATGTGTCTGGAGCAATATGAAAATCACGTGTGCAATTTTTGGTGGAAACTTACAATTGAAATTATCTGCTTGTTTTAGGCTTTCCGAAAGTATATTGTAATAGAGAAACAGTGTTAAAATGAGTACGATATGAACTTTTTAAGTGGGCCTAAAAATATCTTTCAACCAATTTACAGATCGCTATTTAACAGAAGCATATTTTTTTTAAAAAAAAAATCAGAATTACTTTCTTAGTAGGACAAGTACTCATATCTATTTAATGAGTCACAATGAAACAGGATTTTGAATCATATTTTTCAAATTTAGTGTGTGAAATTAAAAATCAAAAAATCAAGCGATCAATCAAGTAACAAAGAATTGAGTTTCTCAGACAAATTCATTAACACACTGTAGAAACATAAATTGTATTTGACCAAATTCATATAAAATTTGAATTAAATCCATGTTCATTTGGGCTGAATAATTACTTTGGGTTTTATAAATAAATATGTACATCTTATATTTAAAATTCAATGTCCATTTTATCTTGAAGCCCAAAATAATGACACGTGTCATAGTGACTAGGCATCCAAGACCAACAAGGTAACGCCACATGTCCAAATGAGATGGTAGTCCCATTCAACTGTAAGAACGAATCACAATACACCAAGTGTCAAAATGTCATCCTTTGGTCAATTACAAGCAACCTTGTCCACTCCCTACAACTACAAATAGGAGATAGACATAACATTCAAAGGGATTCAGAAAACATTTCAACAAGCATTCAGCAAATTGGAGAAAGCCACAACATCAACATCAATAGCTCTTCGAAGAAGTGATCAACAGAGTTTTTCTTGGATATTGACTTACAACGACGAAGCGCTTTTCGACGTTCCGGGGATCGACAACATCTCAAGAAGGTCTACATCATCTAACAATTTGGAAACTAAACAACTGAAGGCCCTCGAATAGCGGAGAAACTTAGGAGAGAGAATCAAGAGAACAACGATATTGTACTCACAACGCTTCATTAATAAAATTATATTTTTCTTTTATTTATTTTGCTTGCAGTTAATTTTCCGCGCTTACGAAAATTTGTTGCGAACACAAACTAAGCAGCCTTCTAGTTTGTGAATACGTATCTTTGTTTCCCAGTGATTCAAAGACAGACTTGAGCACCAACCTGTCAAAGAAACAGATAGAAGTCTTCCGCTGCGAATTACAAGGTACACATTTCACTGTTGATTTACCTTAATATTCATTTATTGGTATCAAAACCATTGTTATTAATGTAATGATGTGTTGTGTTCTTGTGTATTAACTTTTTATGTTTATAAGAATTATATGGAGAATATTTCTTTTAAAATTCGGTGAATAGAAAGAAAAAGATTGGAAGAAATTATTTTTTCTTAACATTTAATTGTAAGATTAATAATTTGAAAAATAGGATTCAAAATTCTATTTGGTTGTGACTCATGAAATAGATAGGATTACTTGTCCTAATAAGAAAGTAATTCTGCATTTTTTTTTATAAAACTGCTTCTGTTTAATAGCGATTTGAAAATTGATTGGAAGTTATTTTTGGTCGAAACTTGTTTTTTTCATAATCTCCTCATACATAGATTTTTGAAAACATATTTTAGTGGTATAACAAAATTAAAATTTGTAAGATACGAATTGTTAAAAAATATTTTTTGTTAAAACTATTTTTCGAAAAACTACATTTGTTTGGAGAAATCTAGAAATTCAGTTTTCAGTTTCTGGGTGGAAACTTGTTTGTTTAATGATTATCTCGTTTTAAACTTTCCAAAAATATATTATAATAGAGAAACAAACTTAAAACCAATAAATATATGAACTTTTTATGTTGGGTTAAAAATACTTGCAACCAATTTTCAGATCGCTATTAAACAGAGTTGACATCCTTTTGAGAGGGCACAACGTTGCGGTGACTCAATTTTAAAAGAAAGTTAGAAGAATTTTATAAAGAATTAAATGAATTTTTAAGAGGGGTTAAAGTAAAAAAGGTAGTCACCACCTAATTTTTTTTAGGAAAATTAGGAAATCAATTAATAAAATTAACTTAAAATACACTACAACTATGATTCTAGTAAGGTGGTATTATATCGAATGAAGGGTTTAGAACCCTTTGAAATTCTAGATGGGGTTCGATTGAATTTATTTTTTCAATTTGAGGAGGTGATAAAATATGTCAAGTATCATAAACTGCAATATACATAACAATACGAAAAATAAATATACCGTAGCACGCCTAATGTCGCCTAATCGTCCAATATGTTACTAAGAATGAATAAAAATATAATTTGAATTCATTGAATAGCTTCAATGGGAAGCAACTCTATGTACATGTAAAACACTTAGTAAAAGTGATAGTAATAAATAAATATGAGTAAAAATAAATGAATTAAATAATAACTTAAAAATAAAAATATGTCTTATTAAAATAGGAGGCCTTTTGAAAAATCGACAGTAATTTCTTTCATTGGCCAATTTTCAGCAAACACATCATTGATCTTCACCTCCATTTCCATCTTTCAAAATTGGGGAAGCCTCCAAAATCGACGAAAATATTTTTTCTCATTGGCTAATTTTAATATGTAATATATTATCTAATATTCTAAAAATAAAAAAAATATGAAAATCACCATTAAAAAATGTGTGCAAATTAGTATGAAAAATCCAACAGCAAAATAAAACAAATAAATTAATAGAGTAAGAGAAATTAACATTAAATAGTAATATGATTTAGAAACAATAACAACAAAAGGGTTTGTTCACCATTAATATAATTAGTACTAAAAATTAAAAATTAAATAATAAAGCAATAGTGAACAGATAATTCAAAATAAGAAACAACAAAATATATCATTAATAGTTGTAAAAAAACGATTCAACTTTAGTGGACCACCAACATACATAATTATAAAAATAAAAATACCCAACTATCAAGAAGAAATAAATAGCGGAATAACTATGGAATAATACCCAAAATGCCAAAAATAAAAATAGGAATGAAATAATATCAGTCCAACCAACAGGAGCAAATATTCATCAAAATTTAATATAACAGAAGCTTAAAAGTGTACCAAAAGGAAAAACGAGAAGTCATGGTGGTTTTTAGCTATCGGAGTTTCGCCAGAGCTACTGGTGGTTGTAGCTCATCGAAGGAGCAACAATGATGATGATCTGGTTATGTCGCCATTCGTGGAGCTCGACTTTGAGCCAAAACACCTGTAAAAGGAAGAAGAAAACGTGAAAGGGAAAGGGGTTTTGGGGTCGATATTTTTTGGTCAGCCGGGTTTTTTTTTGGTGGTTTTGAACTTCAAGCTCTATTTCGCCGGAGACAAGGAGGAGGAAAGAAATGTGGTCGGAGTTGGAGAAAACGAGCTCACCAGTGGCTGGTTTGGTTTGAGCTCGCCGGTGGCTGTTCGCGGAAGATGGTGAGGTTTGAATTTTTGTCGTTTTTGGGTGAGTGGTTGTTTATCGAAGATCAAATGGCTGTTTTGATGGTTGTGGGTTTGGTTTGGGTGACCGTTTGGTGGCTGTTTGATTGTCGGAGAAATGAAAATAAGGAGGGGTTGGGTTTGTTGTTGATTTAAAGTTGATGGTCGGAAAAAAAATGGGAACACAGAATGTGAAATTATGCTCAATTCAGCTTTCATATGGCAGAATTATCTCCACGATACATGCATACGGAGCATCTTTCCGGAGAAGAGATTCACTTGTTAGTGTTGGTTTTATGAAAAACTTAACATACAATGCACACCACTTTACTATATATAGCTGTCAATTAATTAGTTTCTAACCAACTCAATTGGGACTACTCAGTGACAGCTCACCAACTCCACTACAACTATACTAACTAACTAATTCATTTAGTTTTAATACTCCCCTCAAGCTGGAGGGTGAAATATATCAAGAACTCCCAGCTTGGATAATAAGAGACTATGTTGAGCTACTCCCAATCCTTTTGTTAATAAATCTGCAAGCTGGAACTTGGTTGGCACATGAACTGTATGTATAAGGCCTTCTTTCAGCTTCTCCCGAACAAAATGACAATCAATCTCGATGTGTTTTGTACGTTCATGAAATATCAAATTTGCAGCAATCTGCGTAGCTGCTTTGCTATCACAATAGAGTTGTACAGGAGTTGACACTTCCACACACAAGTCCTTCAGCAGTCCAACTATCCAAATAACTTCAGCAACTGCAGCAGCCATACTGCGATATTCTTCTTCGACTGAACTGCGACTTACTATTTGTTGCTTCTTGGACTTCCAAGAAATCAATGAAGTCCCCAATTGCAAGACAAAACCTGTGACTGATCTTCTTGTATTGGGACAAGCAGCCCAATCTGAATCACAATGTACTACCAAGTCATCTATAAGACCTTTCTTTAAAAATATTCCAATCCTGGTGACTCTTTTACATATCTCACCACCCTCAATGCATCCATCCAATGTGATTGCTTAGGATGCTGCATGAATTGACTCAGCAATTGAACAACAAAACAAATATCTGGCCTAGTGATGGTTAAGTAAATCAATTTCCCAATAAGCTTTTGATATCTGCTCATGTCTTCAAACAATGGATCATCCTTGGCTCCTGTACAATTATCCACTGAGGTAAGTTTAACATTAGGCTTTAGTGGTGTGTGTACAAGTTTAGATCCTGCTAATCCTACATCTGATATAAGCTCCAGCTCATATTTCCTTTGATTCATCAAAATCCCATGTTGAGACCTCAAAATTTCAATCCCTAGGAAATACTTCAATTCCCTAGGTCCTTTACCTTGAACTGACTGTGCAAGTACTGCTTTGTATCATCAATAAGTCTGTGACTGCTCCCTGTAAGTAGTATATCATCCACATAAATCAGTAACACCACAATATCATCACCACAATGTTTAGTGAACAAGGAATGATCATGGGAGCTCTGCTTATAACCTGCATCAATCAAGGCAGTGGTTAGTTTAATGTTCTACTGTCTTGAGGCTTGCTTGAGTCCATATAGTGATTTCAACAGTTTACACACTCTATTCTCCCCCTTACTATGAAATCCTTGTGGCAAAGACATATACACTTCCTCATAAAGGTCTCCTTGTAAGAATGCATTGCTCACATCCATATGAGAAAGACTCCAATCTTTTGAAGCTGCTACACTGATAATTGTTCTTACTGTCCCCATCTTTGCCACAGGGGAGAAGGTTTCATGGTAGTCCAAGCCTTCTTTTTGAGTATATCCTTAAGCTACTAACCTATCTTTGTATCTGTCAATTTCTCCATTAGACTTGAGCTTAACTTTATATACCCATTTGGACTCTATAGGCTGCTTACCAGCAGGCAAAGACACCAGTTCCCATGTTTGATTATCTTCCAGGGCATTAATTTCTTGTTGTATTGCATCTATCCATTATGGATGTTGAGCTGCTTCTGCAAATGTTCTTGGTTCCTGAATAGCTGAAAAAGAACTCAAATAATCCTGATACTTGTTAGACAAGTGTGAGTATCCAATATAGTTGGCAATAGGGTATGTACAATTTGTTGCAGGTTTGGAAGGGGTAACATAGTCCTTGAGCCAAATAGGAGGTTTTACATTTCTAGCAGGTCTTCCTGGAATGTTGGAAGATGTATCAATCTGTTGTTAATTTTATCCAGCTTCATGAACAACTTCATTATTTCCTACAGGTAATTCTTAGTGATCTTCATTGTCATTTGCATCTGCAAATTCCATATATCCCGGATCTATAATTGCAGGCTCTTCTGTAGCTATATCAGGAACTTGAATCCTCTATTGAACATAGTCATTTTCAGTAACTATCTCATTAGAAGTGCCAAGTGGGAGAACAGTGAACATATCTTCAGTGTCACAATGTAATTCATCTTTGAAAGGAAATATTGTTTCCTTGAATGTCACATCTCTACTGACAAACATAACTCCAGTTTTATATTCATACAGCCTATAGACCTTTTGATTCTCACAAAAACCTATCATGACTGCTTTTCTATCTCTCTCTTGAAATTTGGCACCTCTAGGGAGCATACTCGCAAATCAAAGACACCCAAATACTTTTAGATGATCAATCTTAGGAAGCTTCTTAAACAACATTTCATATGGTGATTTGCCATTCAACACCAATGAGGGAAGTTTGTTTATAAGATATACAACAGTTCTCACACATTCCCCCCAGAATCTGATGGGTATACCACCCTGAAACTTCAACGCCCTAGCCACCTCCAAAATATGTTTGTGCTTCCTTTCAACTGTCCCATTTTGTTGAGGAGTGTAGGCACAACTGGTCTAATGAATGATTCCTTTTGATTTAAACAAATTATCACATTGGGAATTAACAAACTCTCTACCATTATCAGACCTAAACACTTTAATAGACACACCAAATTGATTCTGTATTAATGACAGAAAATTTTTTAATACATGAACACTTCATCACTTTTGGATTGAATCAACAAACCCAAGTAAATGCTATAATCATCTACCAAGTAACAAATGAATGCTTCATGTCATATGTAGATTTTTAAGGGTCCCACACATCTAATTGAAACTAAATCAAGAGGTTGTAACCTTGTGTAGAATGTTCAGGAATTTAAAGTCTATGATGTTTAGCTATGGACAGATATCATCACTGATCATAACTTGAGGGTGTATCTTGTGTGGAAGTGATTAATATGTTGCATAGATCCACCATGGATGTCCAGTCCCTATAATGCCAAGAGTATACCTCTTCACTCTAGTGATTCCTACTGAAATGTTTGGCTGTATGTATTAAATGTTGTTTGGTAGGCAATCCTTGAGTCTGTATAAGCCTTCTCTTCCTTTACCAATGCCATGACCTTGACAATTGAGAGTGCCTGAAAGTAATGCAGAAATCAGGGAGAAGTAACACCGCACAAGAACAATTCCTGGTTATTTGGAAACTTGGAGAAAATTGATTGAAACTCAGCGAACATGAGCCACATTGTGTATAGCTTTGATCACCCTAACTAGTGTCATCTCTTCACTACTGATTCAGCTTATCACCTGTTGGAACTTAACTTTGGTTGCCATATTTTGTAAAGTTTTAGAGAGGTAAGAGCTCCTTAAATGGAGTAATGTGATGTTACCACCTGTATCAATTATCCACTCATGTTTTAATGCAGTAGATAGTAAAGCAGTGATACTTCCTAGATTTGATGAGTATTCAGGTGTGCCTCCTTTCCCTAGCATTTGTCGTATTTCATCATATTGTTGGTCACTAAAGAAATGTCCCTGAGATGAGGATGTTTCTGCTTTGTGTGAAGTATTGGCTTTTGGTCTAGTTCCTGATGAATCTCTCCTACCAGCAGCTCTAGGAGATCTATAACCACCTGAATTGTGTTGCATCGGACTTTGAGGCCAGTATCCACTGACACGATTCTGATTGTTTCCAAACGAGTTGAATCCATCACCTTGATTAACACCATTAGGTCTAAACTGACCTGATCCATCATTGTAATTTTCCTCCTTATACTCTGAAAACCAGGAGGATAACAAACTAATCGATAACAATTATACTTTTTATGATTTCTAACCCACAGTACTCCAAACAAATCAGATCTCTGGAGCTATGGGAAGTACCAATTCTTCTAGCCTGTAAGATTGGACTTACCGCTGAGCCAGTGTTTAGTACCTTCCTTCTTGTCATCAACACACCTAAAGTGCCTTTGACTCTCTTCTTGTGATACCAATTGCATAGGCTTCTTTTAACTGGTTAACAATTGGAATTCCTACTAGAATGCTACTTCGAATTTTTACATAATAACTTTCATTAACCACCCATAAGAACTGTGCAATCGTTGAGATCTTAAATGCTCCAGATAAAGTCGTGATTCCCTACAATCACAATGTGGTAATGGTGCCATGATGTCTAATTCATGCCATGCATCCTTTAATTTTGAATAATAAGTAGTTACAGGATCCATACCTTGCCTTAAGGTCACAATTTCAGTCCAGATCTTGGTAAATTCTCGTCAGATTCGATCGATCAAAACGCTCTTTGAACTCAATCCAAACTTGTTTAGCATGTGATGCATATAGGATAGTTGGCATTAACTTAGTTGATACTGTACAACCAATCCATGACAGCACAATCGCATTACACTTCTCCCACAATTCAGCCAATTTTCCCTTGTATTGATGCTTGTACATGTTCCATCGATAAAACCAAGCTTGACTTTTCCTCGAAGAGCAAGTTGCATCGATCGACGAAAGAGCGGTATGGGTGAAGTTAAGATGGGTGGCTCCCTTTTTTTAAATTGTGTCTTTTCTAGAGTCCTGTCAGTTTGATTGGAATTATAACTGCCCCTGGTGTATCCGAAGCTTGAAGAAACAACGGATGATGATGGTCTACCACAACAACAGGTGATTCTGCAGATCCAGTTTTTTCAGAAACTGTCATGGCAATTCTTCAAGCAAATCAAAAAATTCACAGCGAAAACAACGATCGGAGCTCTGATACCATGTGAAATTATGCTCAATTCAGCCTTTATATGTCAGAAATTATACTACCCAGATACTATGCATACATAGCATCTTTCAAGGAAGAAGAGTATTCACTTTATTAGTGTTTGTAGAAAAACTTAACATACAATGCACACCACTCTACTATATATAGCTTTCAATTAATTAGCTTCTAACCAACTCAATTGGGACCACTCAGTGACAGCTCACCAACTCCACTAACAACTAACTAACTAACTAATTCATTTAGTTTTAATACAGATGATTTGTGAGCTGGTTTCTGGTGTTGGTTGGTTAGAGAAGATTGTGGATGGTTTCTGGTGACGTTTTTGCTCGTTTTAGGTAAAGAGAAGATGGGTGTTAGTAGGGTAATGACGGCTTGGTTGTTTCTGCCGGAAAAGGGAGACAATGAACAGAAAGGAGAGGTTGTGGGTCTGGTTATTTGCTAAAAAAATGAAAAGAAAAATAATGGGGTCATGGCTTCGCTGGAAAATGCTCTGGCGTGGGTGGTGGACGGAAAAATATGAACACTAAAGAATATCTTGAGACTTTGAAAAATTACCCCTTAAATTTATCCACCACTAACCTAAGTCTAGGGAGCCAACTATTCTATATATAGGGAATTGTTAAAAATAAACCTAAGTTATAGGGGCGAGATTGTGGCCCAAAATTTGTTGGTTGATAAAATATCTGTGTATGAAAATTGTATTCGAATTTGAATGAATTTTTAGAATGCCTGGAATATCAAAATGAATATTAACAATGTAACAAATAAAATGAGTATTATAAAAAAATGTAATAAAACGTAACGACATGTAAAAAATATAATTTAATAGAAACAATGTTTTTATAAAAAATGAACAAATATTTGAACGTCCGCTTGAGACAAAATAATATAAACATCACAACCGATAAAAATTCTAATACTTTGAGAAAACAGAATAATATCAACAAATTGCATTAAATGAAAAAAAAGTCTTTTGAACTATTTAAAATAAAATACTAAAAATGTATTAATTTTAAAACTATCAGACCAAAATTTGGTGTCAACAAACAGAAGCAATTTTTTTTATATAAAAAAATGCAGAATTACTTTCTTAGTACGACAAGTAATCCTATTTATTTCATGAGTTACAATCAAATAGAATTTTTAATCGTATTTTTCAAATTATTAAAGTGTGTGAAACAGAAAATAAAAAACAAAGCAATCCGTCAAGAAACAGAGAATTGAATTTCTCACACAAATTCATCAACACACAAATCAGACTTCTAGTTTGTGAACACATATCTTTATTTCCTAGTGATCAAAGATAGAATTGAGCACCAATCTATCAAAAAAGCAGATCGACGACTTCCGCTGCGAATTACAAGGTATGCATCTCGTTGTTGACTAACTTAATATTCCTTCATTGGTATCAAAGTTGTTATTAATCTCATTATGTGTTGCGTTCTTGTGTATTCACTTTGTATGTTTATAAGAAATTATATGGATAATATTTCTTTTAAAATCGAGTGAATAGAAAGAAAAAGATTGGAAGAAGTTATTTTTATTATTTTTAATTTGGATTAATAATTTGAAAAATTGGAACCAAAATCTTATTTGATTTTTACTCATAAAATAAATGACATTACTTGTCCAACTAAGAAAGTAATTCTTCATTTTTTTAAACAAAAAAATTCCTTCTGTTTAGTAGCAATATGAAAATTAGTGGACAAATATTTTTTATCGAAACTTATATTTCTTAATCTGCTCGTGCATAACTTTTCAAAAACATATTATAATGGAATAATAAAATTAAAACGAGTAAAATACGAATTGTTAAAAAATTATTTTTTTTTTAAAAAAAAAATTTTTCAAAAAACTGCATCTGTCTGGATCAATCTGGAAATTCAATGTGCAATTTCAGTGTGGAAACTTATTTTTATGAATGATCTGCTCATTTTAAGTGTTCCGCGAATATATTATAATAGAGAAACAGACTTAAGACAAATAAAGATATGAAGTTTAAGTTGGGCTAAAAATATCTTCCAACCAATTTTAGATTGCTATTAAATAGAAGCAATTTGTTCTAAAAAAAATACAGAATTTCTTTCTTAGTAGTATAAGTAATCTTATCTATTTAATGAGTCACAATCAAATAGGATTTGCAGAGGTTTTTAAGGAACTTCGTCTTAATCAATTAAAATTTAATTAAGAAAATACAAAAAAAGGGTGTAATGATTTGTATATAACTTTGTATGACTTCTCTCTTCTATTTTTTTGAATCCTATTTTTTCAAATTATATAAAGTATGAAAATAAAATAAAAAACCAAGCAATGATTCAAGTGTAATGATCCAAAAATAGAAGTGATGACACTCGTCTTATCCCACCAAGACAAATCAGCCTAAACACAAAAAATATCTCCAAGATGTGGTTGTCACGTGTACAAGTCTCTAAAGTATTACAATTGATTCAAAGAAAACATCAATTTCAAATGACCTTGTTTCTAGAGTAGAACAAAATCATAAATAAGGACAAAGAAGGTGCATTGAGATGATAAATAACTACCTAACAAATCTCCAAGAAGCCTCATAAAGCAAGAGAATGGAAAGTATAAAAAATCCAGGCTTGTAACCTACAAAAAATTGTAGAAGCAAAGGGGTGAGTATCAAACCACACGGTACTCAACAAGTAAACCTGTAAACACAAGTTAAGGGGATAAAATACTGGTACTCCTTATACCATAACGAAACCTCCCATAACTACAACCTGCATAAAACCAACCCAACCTAATAGTTCACCCTTTACAAGAACATCTCCGAACAATAACACTTTAACAATCCTACATTCTCAATAATAAGATCAATATTTATCAATTGCAATCTCCACAAAAAGACACTCGCAATATCAACAAAGCACAAGATTAAGTTTATGAAATAGAGATAATTAAATATCAAGTACTTTTCAACCACCAATAAAATACAAAATCATCAAGAATAAAGGAGGTCATGTGATGCAATACAATATGACACCATGAAATGATATGCCTCAAAATACCAAATACTCTCTCAACCGTATATACATCTATACCGTATATACATGATACTCCTCAGAAATACATTGAGAGTTCACCCATGAGGGATTCGCGAGGTCCATATACCAACACGGACGATATCAACATATCTGTGCGGATCTCAACACACTATTATAGGTCAAATAAACTTTGCATGGATGTCTCCACGTGCCCAAATTATAATCATAACTTTTCATCGCACGAACGATCTCCACATGCCCAAATAATCATAACTCAATCTCAACACGGACGATCTCCACGTGTTAGACCTTTACTCATATCCAATCTATTTTTAATGCATGTGCACAATATGATATCTCAATAAATCAAATGTCGGTATGATATATAATCTCCTCAATTATCACAATTATACGAGTTCAGTAAAGAACATAATCACACATAATAAATCAAGTCAATATTATATCAGCTAATGCCCATATGCTTTGACATTCTCGAATTACAATCCACATTCTATAGTAATAAACTTTGCCTTTATTACAACTGATACTCGTACTATTCTCAATCCATCACACACAATCAATTAATCACATTGCCTTGTACTATCCCTTTTCGTCACTAGAATTAATCAAGGTGGACAAGTCAACCTTTCACCAAGTCTTATTACTCCCAAACACATACCACAAGAAAATACACGAATTTCATACACTTAAATAGAGTTTAGAAAACCACTTGCCTCAATTAGTCAGGAGTTTTCTCCGAAGCTTGAGCATTCCTGTTTCATTAAACTTCTAACTCAAAGCAATCTATTCAAATAAATGACCACAATAAGATTTCAAGACCAACAACTTCCACTTTACCATGTTTCTAGTCTAGAGTCAAAAACTCACTCAAATATAAAATCAAATTCTTAAAATTTCAAGCCTAGAGTTAAGTCTCAATTTCTTTTCAATATCATAAATCTAAGGGTATTTGTCTAAATACAATATACTCTATATTTTTTTTATATATACTAATTTATCAAACTATGCTAATTATATAAGTCATGTGATGATTTTTCTTTTTAAGACATAAAAGAAAAGAAGAAAAGGAACCAAAACAGAGACAATAACCCTTTTGTTGCAAACTAATTACTACTGTACCAATCATTGGCAAAATGATTAGCCAATGATTCAACAACAATCACTTATATTCCAAAATCCCAAAACACCTAACACTTCGTCCAACTCTACCTTTAAATTATTTCAATCAAAATTCAACTATAACATATTAAAAGATTGTTCCACTAACTTCTCACCGCAAGTTTATATTATAGAAATCATGATTGCATTCCTGAAGCCGACGCCCTCTCGTCCGACACCATCCAGGTAGTTTTCTCCTTTTTTTATTTTTTTCTTTTAAATAATTCAGTATAGAAGTGATAAAACCCTACTAATTATTTTAATATATATATGAGTAGTATAGGGTCTTAAATAAAATATCACGTTAGTCCTTTAACTTTTGATTAAGTCAATTATCTACAATTACCTATCAATTAATTAACTCAGGTTAAACCGAATATTTAAAAGTTCCCAAAAATAACCTATCGGGTCTTTGCATTATCTACCACTAAAAACATGTTCGTCCTCAAACATAAGGAAGAAGAATATATTATAACCAATATTACCAACAACATGAGGTGTGATCATTCAGAGTTAGTGTTCATCTCCAAGTAAGCTCATCCTTAAAACCATTCAATCAAGATCAAGTATTTTGAACTAAAATTTTGAATCCAACTCTGGAAGATTTATAAATCAAGAGTGATTATCAAGCCAAAAAAATAACTCATGAACTCAATCTAAACTCAAACCCATTTGACCTTGACACCACCATCATCACGTATCATTTCTCACATAACCAAGATAAACTTTTGAATCTATACTGATTGCAACCAGAAGTGAGCCTGAATCAACCACCAGACAATCATAATGCACATACCATCACTTATCTTATCAAGATTCCCGATTCACAACACAAAATCTTTTTACGATCTTAAGTCATAAAATGTTATCTTTAGACACTGTTACTCATCAAGGGAGAATCAAACTTATCTAATCCAAAAAATGAAATGATCAATTAACCACCTAGCGAGCGGTACATTTAAGCATACTAAACCACTAACAACACTATCAGAATTCTAGATCAGTATCCATGAATGTAATCAACCTTTACGAATGGTAGAGCTAGACCCAATCCTCTCTTAATTCAATCACACATATTCAAAACATGACCTCGATAAAAATATTATGAATATTAAGACTATCAAACAACTTTAAGTATCCATGGTAGCACTTCTACGAATTCTCTTAAGCAAGGTGGTGAGTGTAGAAGTACTAGTATACTTTAACTATCCCAAATAATATGAAATCTTCCGTAACTGAAATGAAAAAGTCTAACCAAAGATGTCACTCTACCAAGAGGACAATCACATGATCGGTATACCCGATCAACAACTTGGGGTTCACCCATAGATATGAAAACATGTGCACATGTTAAACTATATCCAAATCGAAACAGATGGTCATATAAAAATATACAGAACCAAAGTCAAATAACACTAGATACATCTTCCGTAGTGCCCATATCAAACATTTTCATTCATATGACTGTATCTCTTTAATTTTTCAGTTAACCATAACCACCAATCTAGTCCTGATTATAATTGCTCACATACTTATTTTATCGAACCATATATTCTCTTCACAATACTTCACTAGTGTCAACACTCTTAATACTAACAGAACATCATAACCACACCAACCATAAACCTTTCTCTCAACCCGTCATTAGTATTAAAGTCTTCTTAGCAAATACATTATCACCTCCAAAATTTCAAACTATGGCGCTCGCTCTTTCCAAATAAGCATTTTATGATAAATACGAGTCCCACACAAGACTGATAACACTAACTTCAAATTTGATAGTACATTTTTATCGAGGAAAATACTATTAAATCACCCCCAAAGTCAACTCCACACAACTTCCACTTATCATGCTTTAACTACTATTCCAAACCATCATATACCTCATGCCAACACATAGAAAAATCTTTGGTTACCCTAATTATTCTATATACGATGAGAATATAGTCTCTATTTACCATCAAATTCCTATCTAACACATCATATCAGTCTATATCGTCCCATCAACGAAGTAGTTCAATCCGCTCAAAATCTTCATTAACCATGTAAAACTGTAGGTCCACAACGTTGAACATTCATATGTTACCTATCATATTTTGAATAATCTATCTCGACATAACCATATAGAATATTTCACACATCATTGTTTGTCACCCAAACTAAAACTCCATCTTTATAAAAATCGATGATAAAACCTTAATAAGTCTATATCGAACCAATTCACATTCATAGTCATATTAGAACTTCTATATGAAAACTCATACAACCTTCACTTTGAACCAAGAGTATATATAAGAGGTCTTATTCCTTCAGATTTCTTAAATTCTTTCCATGATGAAGATTTTTAAATATCTTGAACTCTTTAATAGACAAAAAATTTATTTCGTTCGCTGACTCACTTACCAATCTTAATAATTAACCAATAATCAATGAAATTCAACCTTATAGTCTAAAACAGAACATTATGTGAAACCTCCTCAAGTATAACATCAATATTAACCAAATTTACTATTCAAATTTTTAAGTTCTTCCAAATTCTTCATACTCAACGCGATCAATCATTTCTTACCTTACTAATTCATACCTTGACAAAAGCACTACCATAAACCTAAACTCATCATGAAAAAATTGAATTTTGAATCCTACTGTATAACCCAATCCCATTATCTATCAACATTAGATAATACCATGAAGATTTTTATGACTTCACGTATCTTAGCTTATCACTGATTGTCTCTACATCATACGTATCATATCTTCCACTAAAAATTCTACCATGCTCGTTATCCAACTCAAAACCATAAAGGAGCTAATCATCATACTTGAGTTGGACGTACATACACTCCTTTATCACTTCTTATGTTTTTAACCAATTTAATGAATCTATGGCACTATTACCATAACTAGAGCAAAACAGATGAAACCACATGTCCCTGCCAATAATTCATTCTTTATGAATATAATAAATTTTTTAGCCATTGCAATAAAAGTAATATCCTTGTTCTCTCACCTCTTTCCAAAGGCTACCCTAAATCTCACTAAGTTTTTTTTACTCTAGCTCCTTTAAATTTCATTCGAGCGGGATCCCAACATCTCCTAAGACTTCCATACAATCACATTATTCACCAAATAGTGAAAAACCATAACATTAGATACTCACAAGCCATTATTATCATAAAAAAATCGTTTAACCAAAAAAAAAATCTGCATCGTATACTCACATCCTAATTATAATCTATCAAACTCTTATTACCATCACAATCAGTTATCTCTCTTCACCACCACAAAGTCAACCTTTCCATCAATATGACACCTTAAAACGAGTTATAGAAATCAAATCCAAAGTACTATCTCACTTTTATATATTTTTTTACTAAAATTTTCAATTACCTTCACAGAAGTATACTTTTTAGGACTTGCTTTGCCTATAAGCTTACACTCTGGTGTCTATTCATTATCTTGTACCTCAAGATGAAATAAACAGTCCTTATTTATGACCCTCAGGATACACTTCCGAAATCTAAATGTATTAATATCGTACCAAAGATCCACCACTAAAATTTCCCTTAAGACAATGCTTAACCAATCAACCGTAGTAACACCTTAGTTGGTTTCTCAAATGTAAATGCAACACTGAATCTCATTGTCTGAACATGTAATACAACTGATAACTCCTTTAGTATAGTACTCCCACATGACAATCAATGCATTCGTTTTCATATACCACTAGTACCACAACGTGAAAGTTTGTTAAATCCACCACTAAAAAACATCATATCGATTAAGAAGATTGTTCCCAAATATACCACACATTTAT
Source organism: Solanum habrochaites (assembly GCA_027704765.1). Classification (NCBI taxonomy): domain Eukaryota; kingdom Viridiplantae; phylum Streptophyta; class Magnoliopsida; order Solanales; family Solanaceae; genus Solanum; species Solanum habrochaites. The sequence continues at coordinate 53,556,861 of JAKWJA010002495.1, read as the reverse complement.
GTCCGTTAAGTAACTATAATACACTACCAATTCATTCAATCTCTCATCCCAAGCAATATGCATTCCGACATAGATTAGGTCCATAGCAAGAGTAACACAGTCTATAACTCTAACCAAGTAAGAATTGATACCATTGTAATAGTCATATCATGACCCTCTTTAGTATACACTAAATCTATTAAACCAAAAAAGAGATTCTGACCTTAATTGGTGCAACATCATTCTTATCATTCGCTAAGCAACCTATTCATGTTATGAAAAATTTCTAACTGTGTTTTATCAAGTTACATTGTTCATTATCTTGCCATCAATTTAATCAGTCCACTTTCAATTGTCGAACCACTCAAGGTATTGCCTATATCACACAAGTATTATTCTCTCTACTAAATTACCTAACGTGAAAAAGATAACACATTCATAAGTCCCCTCAAACCATTGTTTAACCTCGTCATTCAAATATCCTCAATATGCGTCATCGAACCATATTCACCTTACTAAACCCCTCGATATCGTTGAACACTCTTAATCTAACAACATATTCTTTTTATAAGTTTATCACTTCCACTTTAGTACTAGGTCTAATATTCAAGTCATACACTACACACTAACTGCTCACATGAGAATCTACACACAAGTTAACACTATAAGTGAGGTGAGTGGAGTGAAGCGATAAAAATCAAATCAGACCAAGGACGCACGATAGAGATTCAAATATGAAAATTTTTCCAAAAATTCACCATAGGCTCTCAAAGATAAGTACAGATGTCTCCGTACCGATCCTCGAGACTCTACTTAGACTCGAATTGTATACACTCGAGACCTATGAACCTGGGGCTCTGATACCATGTTATCACAATCCAAAAATAGACCTAATGATACTCGTCTTATCCCATTAAGACAAGTCAGCCTAAACATAAAATAATATCTCCAAGATCTGGTTGTACGTGTACAAGTCTCTAAAGTATTACAATTGATTCAGAGAAAACATTAATTTCAACTGACCTTGTTTCTAGAGTAGTACAAAATCATAAATAAGGAGAAAAAGGAGCGCTGAGATGATAAAAACTATCTAACAAATCTCCAAGAAGCCTCAGAAAACAAAAGAATGGAAAGTATAAAAAATCTAGGCTTGTAACCTAAACAAATTGTAGAAGCAAGGGGGTGAGTACCAGACCACACGGTACTCAACAACTAAACCTCTAATCACAAGTTAAGGGGATATAATACGGGTAATCCTTACACCCCAATCGAAACTCCACAACTACAACCTGCATAAAACTAACCCAACCTAACAGTTCACCCTTTACAAGAACATATCCGAACAATAACACTTTAACAATCATACATTCACAATAATAAGATTAATATGCATCAATTGTAACCTCCACAAAAAGACATTCACAATATAAACAAATACGTGATTAAGTTTATCAAATATAGATAATTAAATTTCAAGTACTTTCCAACCACCAATAAAACACAAAATCATCAAGAATGAAGGAGGTCATGTGATGCAATACAATATGACATCATGAAATGTTATGTCTTAGAATACCAAATACTATCTCAACCGTATATACATGATACTCCTCGAAAATACATCGAGAGTTCATGGACCATGGTGGACTAGCAAAGTCCATATACCGGCACAAACAATCTCCATGCGTCTGTGTGGACAATCTCAACGCACTATTATAAATCAAATAAATTTCGCCGATAATCTTCCACGTGTGATACCGCCTCAAACTTACTTATCAAAATAAGACGTAAAGCGTCGGGTCAAGAAATAACCCAACTAATGAGGTTAAAGATCGTTCCAATGAGGAAAAATAGTTTAGAACTAATTCAATCTATTATTATATTGTTCAGTCAATACTCCTTGAGAAAGCAAAAAAATGATAAAAAGGGGTTTTAGGATTTCTAAATAAATGAAATAATAGCGAAATTAAAGGCGACAAATAACACTCAAAATGTTGGAGGTTTATCAATATCAAGAACTAGGGTCTAGTGTCCACACACGGTTCATACTGTTGATAATTATAATATAACAATTCTTTTCATGGTTTATTGCATGGCAAAGTGATAAGTTATGTATTCTAAATCCTTGGTCCGGATCTAGACAAATTTCACTCCGCCATTGGTCCGGGCTAGTGCATGTGCTATATAACACTTCCACTCTTTACCTTATATTCAAGCATCGTATTCGATATTTGAATAAGTATTACCGCGTACACAACTCAAATACTAGCCTATTAGATAGTATACATAATATATGTTGATAATTCTTTCCTATTATCACCTCCTGGTACGGCAATCCAGTCTCACTTACGCTCCCATCCCACATTACTTAGTCTAGTAGTAAGGCTAGTTCTAACGTTGTGGTCATCTATTAAAAAAGAATTCTAAGTGAATAAGAATTATCAATACATGCCAAGACCACTATGTTCGATAAGTGTTATTTTAGTTAGGTTTACCTCATTATTCGCCGTATATGGTTCCCAAACCCTAGTTTAGTTATGGAGTTTAGTTACCATAGTCTAATCATAATTTCATATATATATAGAATCATGCACTTACTTTCACTTGAGAAAGAGTAAAATCTGAAAGTGCACTTTCTGATCCACAAATTCACCAACAATGAATACAAGAGTCTTAAAAATATTCAAGAGTTACCAAGAGTCTAAAAAATAATTAAGGGTCTACCTCAAAAATGAGGTTTTTTCGAACTATTTATAAAAAATAAACACCTAATTAAATAAGGACTCTATTTGACTGGAAATCTGTCAAAATGCGGCTGGATCGATGGACCTCGCCAAGAGAATCGTCGTGGTCATGACGGACCATCATGGACTCGTTGTTCCCATAATTGTGCAATTTTTCTTCTGCTTTCGTCGTACCATCGATGGCAGTTATGACGAATCTCACTAGGAACAACGCGTCCGGCGAGGTCTCCATTCCGAACACTTGAACCTTGGAATTGGGTATGGGACTACTTGCTGATCTTCATGACGAAACCAGCAGGAGGACCGTCATGGCTACGAAGGTCGTAACGAATCCTAAACCCACACTTGTCAGGATTCCCCATCTTCCCTTCAGCAGCTGCACTACGATGCACCTATGGACCATCACGGGCACGACGACCATCACAAGCTCCATATGTGGTACGTTTGTGTATTTCTCGCTCAAAAAACCTTCCGCTTCATCTTTTAGATAGATTTCCTGCAAATAAGAGAAACTTCTATAAAAATTAGTACAAAAAGGATTTTGGACCCACTACACTGTGAAGGAAAACGATTAAAAAAATGTGAAACCACGGTAGACAACACCTCAATGAAATCGTTGTTTGTCCTCAAGCGACACAATATGACTCAATACAAAATATGTGGACAATAAAGGTAATTTTCATGTTTTATCCTTGCAATCATTTGGCTATCAATCCCGCTTAAATCTCATCAATTTATGCATCGATAATATTAGGCTTGAATTATTGTGGAATTCAATCAGGACACCAAGACTCACATGCACTAAACTATCCTCTTCAGTGTCTCCACGATGGTGCTAATATTTTCGGGTATTGCAAACTAGTGTCCTCATCTCAAACAAAATCCTCATTTTCACACAATTATTTCAGTTGGTATAAGGATTAACTTTTCAATACTCACTCTCAGAACAAATTCAAACTCATTCTAAAATATTGCCCATAAGCTTGCCCTTATTTTCACTGCTTTAAGTTAGCTATCGTCTACTATACAACTCTTAGGATCAGAGCATTTCTTAGCTCGTACCTAGGATCAGGGTCACTGTAGGAATATTTAGGTATACTGTAGTGCTTTTTTCTCCTTGACATATCGGCTAAACATTACCACTTTTACATTTTATCGAGCCCAGTTTCTCAGTTCTGTCACTTACGATTTCCCTTCTTCTTCATGGTTGTAGTGACTCTCTTCTTTTCTGGCTTGATATTTTTTGTATTTTTTTTATTATTTATTTTTTTCCACCTGATTCTTGAGTAACTTTACTTTTGGTCTTTCTCTTCTTTGTTCTTTCAACCCCACTTTCAAGAGCATTCGTCATGAATAGCACCACTCAATGGGGCTTTGCCTATGAGTGAAGTACACAATTACCCAAAGTGGTCAGGGCTAATAAAAAGGGTTGTTTACTGACATTATCCACCACTCAACCATCTGCTTTTGCATAAGCTAAGCGGAACCACATGTCTAAGGAGGGTCCAGGAGCAAACATTATTATCAGGGAAAAGATAAGTTGGGGGTGAAAAAGAAGGGTCAGTTTAAGCTCAAAGCCTTGGATCAAACAACGGATATCAAATTTCATTTGGTTCTTCTTAGGTTATTTAAAAATGGGATCATATTGATAAGGGCATATGATCCGTCCTAAATTGTCTATGTACAACTACTTTTAGAAGGATATAACCAGGCAAGTTCCTAGCTCAGTACAAATAGATGGACATTCAATCGTCATCACACCTCATTGACATCTCATTTACTCTACCAAATTATAAGACACACTAGTTTGAATTTAGATTTAGGGTCATGCACTGGTGTACCTCTAGTGCATGCTTAGAGCCACACATTTATCAATTACTATGCCTAGTCATGCTCATTTTACATTTATCAGGATATCATTTTAGCCATATGACTGTAGAATGATTATGCTAACACAACATATAAGAACATGGCGGTTTCAACAGAAAAAATAATCAGTCGATTAGGAAAAAAAGAACTCAGGCAAGAAAAAGAAAAACCCCAAAAGATGAAAGTGAAGTGGGCTACTCAGACTTCACCCTAGCACTCACTTTCGATTTACCCCCACCGCACACCAACAAAAGACATGCAATTGTACCCAATGCCATAAAAAATTGGAATATAGAGTGGTTAGTGAAGGCAAACCTGGGGCGCAAAGCGACCGACGGATCAGCAAGTTGGTGGGTCCGTTCCCGAAACCCAACGACCTCTATAGTCTGGACACCCTCAGTAAGTGTCTCTCAACACATAGCACTATAAGCAGTTGCCTTCCCGCTATCTCCACATTTCTGGAGCTAATTGCCCCACCAGATGATGACTATAGTACCTCATCTGACGTTGTGCCTCTCATCAGCAAGCAAGGGCTTCTCATCGAGCTCCATCTCATGGACGCTCTTCTTCTCGTGCCTCGAGCCTCATCCTCCCTCTCGACCCCTCCCCTACGCCTCTTGGCATGCTCTCGAGGGGGGGTGATGGAATCTCATAAGTGGCGAATAAGTTCGCCCTCACTGTGTCTTCAGCAGGTCACAGAAGGGCTCAAATCAGCACACTAGCCTCTCAGATCATATCGATGTCCTGCGCAAGACGTCGACCGCAGCATGAAGGTCAACACATCCACTTGAGGGGCATGGACGGCTAGTAACGCAACTCAAATGTCCAACGCTGATGACCTAAGCGATATTCCGCTCTGTGTGCAGGACCATTCTCGCTTCAAGCGCTCTTTTGCTCAGCAATGACCTCTGCATCCAGGCTGGATGTGATGCAGAAAGGTAGCCATAGGTGCTCTAATTTTCTGGACCTAGCAAGTGGGACCATGGCGAGGAAAAGGGATGAGCGAGAGAAGAAGATCGTGGGACAAATGCTACTACCCGGGATGACCGACTGGGGGAGTGTCAGTGGAAGCCGCATGCGTAGCCGTGCGGGGAGCATGTAGCTACCATAAAAGCCAGATTGTCACCCAAGTGGAGGAAAAATATGGACGGGGCATCTGCTGGAGCCAATTCATTGCCTCATACCTGATAAGGCGATATCAATAGTGCCAAAAGGGGGTCTTGAACTGATCATCGTGCCATATAGCACACCTCGGACCCTGCATAGAGAAAACCCATGAACGGGAAGAGGAAAGGGTGGTAGTAGTTTATGACCTATAAAGACCTTCTCGTGCATGACCCCTATAGAAGCCAAGCAAAATCCCACCTCAAATTCGGCTATCATCGCCGCCATCTAGTAATGCTCGATCCCATGTGAACTATATTATCAGTAACTGTGGGGAGAAGGCAGTGGCGGACAATCACACAAAAACTTCGATGGGTAGATCAGGGTGTATCCTTATTGATGGACCTACTTTCGTCTTGATCACCCATGAGTGCACCCTCTCAATAACTTTTAAAAAAACAAAAAGTGTAGGCCATCCACCTCTTGTGTCTCTCTAAGATAGGCTCACGTAGAATTAGCTATCTTTGACAATTTTGCCACCGAAGTCAAAACTAGACGTGAGAGGGGTCCTGGTTGGAATCAACAATCCTCGCCGTCTAAATACTGTCGGATGGTAGAAGGGAGATATCAGCCGAGCCAAGTACTCGGATTTGCTCAAGTGGGGTCCTATTGGCGGGAGCAAACCGCCGACAATATGCAATCTTAGAGTCGCTACGTAGGAGGGTTAGAGAAACTCTCGGACCAACTCTCAATCTATCGTCCAAGGAAGCCTTTCCACTCAAGTCTGTATGTCTAGTGAAAGATTGGGGATCTCTGATCATCGGAGACTTCCCGTAAGGACCGACGCATCCAATGTAAGTGTCCAAATCATGACTCCTTGTCATTCAGGACTTGACGTCGGAATAGATTGATACTACCCGTCGACACACACAAGTAGGGCTGGTCGGTAACCGGGGTGAGAGCACGCGTGGGTTAAATCAGGTGTTATTCCGAACTGCAGTCATCAGATGAGGAAGACTGTTGCGACGGTGGCGGGTAAGTAGTTGCAGGGACCTCAAACAGATATCCGGAGGCTTCCTCAGACCACGAAACTCCTAAGGAGGGGCAGGTGACTCCTTATTCATTAGTAGCTGACCAGTGTGCGGTCAGTGTGCGCTCTCATCAGACTGTGGAGCAGTGAATACGCGGACGCCACTTTTTGGGTGTGGCTTTGGCAGCACCGTTGTAGCTCAGGATGGTGATGGAAGTGCCTGGGGGCACGTAATTGGGTTTGCGACTCATCATCAGAGCCAAGAAAGGCGCGGTCAGTAGGGTAGACGGGGCGATAGACTTTAGTCAACCGCGTGATGTAGACTCGATCTTGTTTTGGTTGCAATAATGATCGTATCTGTAGAGAATCGAATATTAATACTTTAGAAGGAGCAAACAAGACAAGCAAACACACAAAATAAATAAAAAGAGTTAAGATGTAATGACATTCTATTAGTAACAGTGAAAACACGACGGACCAGGTGCTGGCTATCGCGAGTACAACTGGGACCGATGGGGCCGTTGTGTTCTACTTAAACTATGTTTATGTGGAGAACCCTGAAGGAAAGTCTCTGACAATTATTACGGTATATGCAGTACGGACCGTTGTGATTATGACGGTCCATCGTCGATGTCTGTCGTGGGACACTTAGAAAAAAGTATGGAGACCCTTAAGAGAGGGGTCTCAGATCGTCATAACAGTTATGCAGGACGGACCGTCGAGGGTATGACGGTTAGTCATAGATGTCCATTGGAGGACAGTTAGAAAAGGTGAGAGACCCTTAGGAATAGCGTCTCTGACAACTTGAACGGTTGTGCAGGACAGACCATCATGAATGCGGTTGCTGTCATATGTGACGTTGGCTGGACACGTGAGTGAAGTGGACTAGTGGGTGTTAGGACGTTGGGACGGAACAAATGATGGTCGTCGTGGGGATACGATGGTCAATAGCGGGGGCTCCGTTCTTGTCATAGTGAAAGAAATGGGGGATGCCCCTTCATCCCCTATGACACAAATGAATTGGTATGTTTTAACTACATGTGTCTAACCCAAATACCTTTAAACTAGCAATGTAAACCGCATTTCTAGAGTTAACACGACAATTTTGAGGATCTAACCGTAGGTCAGACAAAATTTTGTATTAAGAAGGAAAAACCCCAAATCAATAAGAACTAGGGCTAGTACTAATTGATAAAAAAAAATGCAAAGTAAATGGTAAATCAGAGGACACATACATGAGAGAGAATATAGAGAAAACAAGGAGGAGGTAATGGTGGTCAGTTAGTAGAGACCCACAGTAGCAGACGACTAGTAAGATAGTGAATTTAGGAGATTGAGGGAATTTGGGAAATGGATAGGTTGTAGTGTAAGAGAGGGGGGGGTTATGATCTTTGGAAGTTGTAAAAGGGAGGAAAATGGGAGAAAGTGGAAGGAATGGGGTGAAATGAGAGGGGTGGGGGTTTTTAAACATTGAATTTTAAAAAAAACCTGCCGAGGCCTTCATCCAAGATGTATGCCTTATCTTTCATTCACCGATGCATTATCCCAAAATAGAGTTTTATTCGTTTCATTCAACCTTAAACCGCACTCCCTCCTTGATTTTTAACTCATAAACTGCTCGATGAGGGAATACTTGGGAATCACCGTAAGGGCCGCCGTTTGGACTTATCTTTGCCCGGGGAAGGAAGCCAATTGCAACCTTGATCTGTCATCCTAAAAGCACCAGAATCCCCAACCATAAACTCTCGTTTTTAACGTTTTAGAGTCATTTCCTTCTCATATTTCTTTGTAGAGTATGTACCAGATACCGATTGGAGCTCACTAATTCTGCTTCATAGACCTACAATTGTTAAAGGTTGGCTTCTTCATGTTTTTTTTTTTTTTTTCTTCAACCAAAATTTATCTGGCCCCTTTCCATATCAACTAAGGCTATACCGTAGCCCAGGAATGCTCCCAAGGAATAATAGGCACTTCACAATTGACTTCACAATCATAAGAATAACAAAATTTGTCGGAAATATGAACGACTTCACTTTACGAGAACCATGCATGGAGTATCCATATAGGCCTTTTACATGTTCAATCATCCATCCGTAGCTTTAGCGGCATTGCAATGGGCTTTGGTCACACAAACCCAATTCTTGTAAATCGAGAGGGAATGAGATTTATGATGCCCCCCAAGCACATAATGATTTAGCAAAAATGTAATTACCGGACTGTACAAAGAATGAGTGAACGCACCCGGATCTTCTTTTCTTTTTTGTACGGGAGACATCTTGTAGCAATAGTACTACAAGGCTGCATTCTATCACTCACTTCATGAAAGTGACCATCTGGTCTTTGTAGTACCAGTCTCATAAATTGGCATAACCGGGCATTTGTTCTAGAGCTCCTCACAGGGAACATGATGATAGAAAAAGCTGAGTGCAACAGTTGTTATAAATGCCCGGATGATTCCATCCTGATCTTTTGTCACGTAATCTCGAGGAAAGGGGGGGGTGTTCTTAGGCATGTGAATACCTTTTATAGGGACTTTGCATTTTACAGTGCTATCTTCTGCTCACACTACCCTCTACCACTTAGCATTATCCTTTCTATATCTTTTCCTCACTTAGACGACTATTTGGGTCAAATGGTTTGCTTACCACACCGAGTAGTGATTGCCATATAGTGATGCATCATTTTTTTGGATTCTGGACAGTGTTGCCTAAGGAAGAGTTCCGGTTGCGTGTGTTCACGGGTAAACATATATTGGGCCATTTGCACTCGATCTACTTAATCGAATTGCAGATGTATCGACTTGGCCCAATACCGAAACTAAAGCACTCCTTCACTCTTTAATGTGGTCTCACTGCAGCGAACCTCCTCATCATTTGTGCAAACATATTTCCAACTCCGTGAAAATACTTTCCCAACCATCACTAGAGTACCTTCACGACTTTTGAGGAGGGGACAAGGGCCCAATTCCATAATTCTGGTACCATAGTTACCCATGTTGAAGTTGTTGTCGACGATTCGAAGTTCCATATCGGACATAATGACACTCACGGTTATGGTTGCCATCATAGATCCGACTTGGGGATTCCCTTGACCTTGCGCCAATTCTAATTTAGAGCCTAAGGCACTTGGTCGGGAAAACCACCTTTACTCGTGTACCGCATAGGCATCCTCGCATAATAACTTCATCCATTTGGTGGTGGTGGTTTAGAAAGTGTAACTGCATTTATCTTTTCGCACGCCCATCGATATGGTTTAATACTAATACCCAGCTGAGTTCTCATCGAGCCATGTCTTCAGATCTAATCAGTGGCTGGGTTGTGAGGGGGAATGCATCTCGAAGGGTATTTCTCCGGGTATCGACTTCCTAGTACTCCAAGCTTAGGGTTCTGGGAGAATTTTCTCTAAACTTTCAGCAATATCAGCATAAGACACCCCCATAAGATCCATCTGATATAGTGTCAACACCGCTTTATTATTATCATCTTGTCCCCGATAGAAGTATCATGGTTGCTATCTATACGTGGGATTGGACGCTTCTAAAAAAACGAGGGTTCAATCCTATCCATATGACGTGCTAATTGACTCCTGTAGTGCCACAAAGTTGTTCAACTCTGTCTTTGGGTTTGATTCTTGGAGACTGAGTAGTTTAGTAGCGTAGTGAGAAAAAATTCCTTAGTTGGTTCAAGTGAAAATTTAGTTATACGAGAGGTAGTGAACAAATAGCAGCCTTCTCCTTCGTCAGAGGTGAGGAGAGGAAACACTATTAGACCTATTACATCCCAAGTAAGTCAAGTCAGGCCTCCATAGCAAGCTTTGTAAACCAATGTCCTAACCTTGCCTATATGGGCATGTGGATCCCAGAAGGTAGCCCTGTAAACAAACCTATGGAAGTGTAGCATTTTCATCAAGCTTACTAGTTACCACAAGGTGTCGCTTCGGTGTAGAGGGGGCCAAGGGACAAGTGGCCTATAGCGGAGTCTGCTATATTGTCCTAGCATCTGTTTAGTATTCTTGGGGTCGATTGGTGGAGCGCGGGAATTTGTCCCCTCTGTTAGTGTTCACCCGGGCATAGGGGGGGGGGCCGGTAACAACTGACCATGAACATCAACTGGCGCTGGGATGTTTGGTTGGATCATTATCATTAATTCCCAAGTTTTGATCATGTTGGTGTCGTGTACGCTCTATTCGTGATCCATAGGGAAACAAGGGTTCTCTTCTCTCTGTGTATTTGGCATACAAGGCGGATGGTTCTGCAAGAATCAAAAACAATAAAACAAAGCTAAAATCAAGAAATGATAAACTAAAAGCTAGCCAATGAGTTTTAAGTTAATCTAAAAGCGACTTCCCCGGCCACTGGCGCCAAAATTTATAGCTCAAAATTACTTAATCAACTAAGGAAGTTTTAAAGCGGGTGGCGGTCAAGAAAATAACCCAAACAATGAGGTGGGATCGTTCTCATGAGGAGGAAAATAGTGTAGACGTAACTTCAATTATTATTAATATTCTTCAATCATTACTTACTGGAACGAAAAAATGATAAAAGGGGATTTCAATTTCTACATAAATGAAAATAAATTAGCGAATTAAAGGAGGAGGACAACGAAAAGCTTCAAATGTTGAGTTAATCATTAACAAAATTAACTAGGGTTTACGTGTTCTACAGGGTCATAACTTGCTAATTCTAACTCTAACAATTCTGTCCTTAGTATCTTGCATGCAAAGTGATAGTTATGTATTCTAAATCCTTGTCTGGCATCTAGAAAATTTCACTTCGCACCTTGGTCCGGCTACGTGTGGTTCCTATACTAACCCGATCTTTACCTCATATAAAACATCGTAGTCAATATGTGACTAAGTTATTAACCTTCGTACCAATCATACTAGCCTATTAGCTAGTCTACACTAATCTATGCGATAATTCTTGTGTTCTTATTAGTACTCCTTAGTCCGACACAAGTATAATTTAAGGCGAGTTCACCGTTGCCCCATCCGTTTTTTTTTTTAAAAGGACTTCTAAGCGAAAGAATGATCAATGAAAGGAAGTATCAATACTGCAAAACAACTATTCTAGAATTAACGATTGTAGTTAGGTTTACTCATTATTCTTGCCTATGGTTTCCCACAACCCTAGTTATGAGTTTAGTTACCCATAGTCATAATCACAAATTATTTAATATATGAATAAGAATTCATTGCACTTACTTCAATGAGAAAAAGAAAACGAAGTTCACTTGATTGATCCACAATATTCTCCAAGAATCAAGTACAAGAGCTAAAAATATCAAGGAAGTCTACCAAAGAGTCTAAAAATTAATCAAGCGTTTTTACCTAAAAAATGAGGGTTTTTCGAAACTATTTTTATATAAAAATAAAAACTAATTAAATAAGGAAAAACTCTATTTGCTGGAAATCTGTCAAAACGAGAGGTGGATGACAGACCCCACGATGGATCGTCGTAGGTCACGACGGACGTCATGGACTCCGTTCGTCCCATTAAATTGTGCAATTTCTTCTGCTCGTTTCTTCATTATCCTCGACGACAGGTTGATGGATCGTCATCTGAACAACGGTCCATCGAGGGTCTCCGTTCCAAACCACTTGCGAACTCTTGGAATAATTTGGTGTAGGGGACTACTTTAGACTTTCATGATAACTAGAAGGACGGACCGTCATGGCTACGACGGTCCGTCACGCACTCCGTAACCCCACACTTGCTTAGACTTCCCCATCTTCCTTCACCAAGTCCCATTACTCCCAAAAACATACCACAAGGAAATACACGAATTTCATACACTTAACAGGGGTTTAAAATTCCAGTTGCCTCAATTAGTTTGGAATTTACTCAGAATCTTGAGCATTCATGTTTCATTGAACTTCCAATACAAAGCAATCTATTCAAATAAATGACCACCATAAGATTTCAAGACCAACAACACCCACATTACCATGTTTCTAGTCTAGACTCAAAAACTCACTCAAATATAAAATAAAGTTCTTAAATTTCAAGCTTAGAGTTAAGTCGCAATTTCTTTTCAATATCATAAATCTAAGGGTATTCGTGTAAATACAATATACTCGATATTTATTTTTTATATATACTAATTTATCAAACTAGGCTAAATATATAAGTCATGTGATGATTTTTCTTTTAAGATATAAAACAAAAGAAGAAAAGGAACCAAAACACAAACAATAACCCTTTGTTGCAAACTAATTACTACTATACTAATCATTGGCAACGTGATTAGCCAATAATATAGCAATAATCACTTATATCCCAGAATCCCAAAACATTTAACACTTCATCCAACCCTACCTTTAAATTATTTATTTTCTTTTTGACCCAAATAACACGTCTACGATACAATTTATATTTCAATCCAAATTCAACTATAACATATTAAAAGATTTTTCCACTAACTTCGCACCGCAAGTTTATATTATAGAATTCATGGTTGCATTTGGTGGAAAAACATTTGTGAATAGATATTACCTGAAGTCGATGCCCTCTCCTCCGACACCATCCATGTAGTTTTCTCCTTATTTTTTTACTATTTTTTCTTTCCCAAATCATCAAGTAATAAAGTGATAAAACCCTACTACCTTATTTTTGTATATATATCTAATCTATTCTCTCATATTTATAAATATATCTATCTATACTATATGTGCTGTTGTGTGTTGTTGTGTGTGTGGGTGTGTGTGTGTGTCGTGTGTGTTTTTTTGGGGGGGGGGGGGGGTGTGTGTTGGTGTGTGTGAAGATCAATATATGAGGTCTTAAATAACCAATCACTTTAGTCCCCTTATTTTGATTAAGTCCACTTATCTACAATCACCTATCAATTAATTAACTTAGGTTAAACCAAATAGTTAAAAATTCCCATAAATAACCTATCGGGTCATTAGACCAAGAAACAAAAAATTGAGTTTCTCAGACAAATTCATCAACACACAAATTAGACTTCTAGTTTTTGAACACATTCCTTTGTTTCCTAGTGATTAAAAGACGGACTTGAGCACCAATCTATCAAAAAAGTAGATCGACGACTTTCTCTGCAAATTACAAGGTACACTGTAATGACCCTCTTGGTCATTTCTATGTATTGTGTTTTGTGCGTTGTTTAAAGCGTTACTATAGAGATCCCAAGTCATTTATGACTTGATGGGACCGACAGTTCGTTCACCTGGTTGTTCATCTAGTCATTTTACAAGTTTAAGTGTCTTTGAAGCTTATGAACCTTGAACGATCATTTTTAATCAAAAGTTCAAGAAGATGACATCAAAATCCCATTCTAAAAAATTCATCTGCTCTGGAAGGGTCATTTTAGGCTAGTGGAATGGTTGGCATGACTTTCGAGGTTTTTAGTGTGAGTTAGTGTAATTAGACGTTTTAACTTTAAGTTTAAGCCTAAGTTTTATTTTAGTCGACATTCTGAGTAAACATGCTCGAATGAGAATTCTGTCAGCACGGTTTGCTCCTGAATGTCGAGTTACTTCTATTTTAGCCCTTCTTTTGTGTCCTGAGGTTTTTGATATTTTTCCAAGCCTTTTTGTAGTATTTGACTTAAAATGACATTTGGGTGTGGGATCCACTTTTTTTCAAGATACCTTTGTATGGAAATTTCAACTTCGTTATTGAGTTTGAAAGATCTAATTTGCTTTGGTTGCATATCTCATTTATGTGCACGGGGTTCTAAATGAATTCGGAGCACCCCGTCGGAGTTTTTTTATGTTTTTGGGAAAAAGTGCAGAAAAAGTTGCTATAAGTTACAGAAAAGTCTGCACATTTTAGAAATCTTTATAACCTCTTAACTCTCTCATCTTTCAATCGAGTTAGATGATTCAAAGTGGGGGAGCTTCGTATACAAACTTCGATGCTTCGATGTATAGATTGTTTTGAAGCGTCCGCGAGTGTCACGACCCAAACACGAAAGCCACCGACGGGCAACCCACATTTACCCTCCTATGTGAGCGACCAACCATCGAACCTTATCATTTTCAAATTTAATATCAACATAAAGCAATGCGGAAGCACTTAAACTCAATAAATAAAAGACAATTCAATAACTTCTAAACTTCAAACCATCTATTAATTCACCCAAAATCCTGGACGTCATCACCACACACAAGAACATCTATGATCAAATTTACTAAACTAAAGTATTCTAAGAACCGCCATAAAAACAATAAAAGCTAGTCACAATGCCGACCAATTCAACTGCATCCACCCAACTTAGGGAAGGGAATCCAGTACCAGCTAAAAGCTTGCTACCCAGAAGATCCTGTTTTGACCGAAGACTGGCTTGAACATCTGTTGAGCTCGAAGATGACGGCACGGTTGCCTGCATACCACGACTATACAACAAGGAAAACATAAAAGTAGGGGTTCAGTACAACCACAAGTACTGAAAGTAGGTATCATCGGCCAACTCCAACAATATAAGCATATTCATCAATAACTATAACACAATCAACTAATTATCTTAACAGGTGATAGCAACAAGTATAACATCATGTATAAGAGTACCCGATCATATCTATGGGTCTACTCCACCAATCACAACAACATACTCTTTGGAGACATGTTCTTTGATTGAGTATAATTAGTATCTTTAAGATCATTATTTATATTAACCCTCACCTCGTACTCAGTACGTGACACTCCGCTCCTCATTCTATCCTGGTACCAACAAAAGGAACGTGACCCGATCCTATAACTATCGGTGTCGGAACAGTGACACTCCCGAATACTCATATAACGATCCTGGTACCGCTAACTGGCACCCGATCCTATACTACCTGGTTTCGAACGTGACACACCGTGATCCCATATACTATCGCTGGTAGCCGGCACAGAACGTGGCCCCGAATCCATATACTAATCCCTGGTGATCGGAACGTGAACTCCGATCCACCATATACTATCCTGGTACCAGGAACGTCGACACCCGAGCCCCTAATCGCACTACTTTCGTTCATCAAGCCTTTCTTTAAAAAATACCAAGGTCATCATCATTAACAAATTAGACATTAGGCGTTTCTTCAAGTTTTGAAAGATTCAATAGCTTCATCATGCTTATTTTCTCACAATCATATCATCTATATATATAATCACATCAATGCATACCACAATGAAGCATATGAAAGACTATAATAACTACCCAACACAATCAATTCGTACTATATAAAGAGTTTAACTACGATAGCGTAAAACCCTAACCTACCTCCCCAAGACAATGGCGATCACAACAAGCTATCTTATCAAAATCCGGGCTATCCTCTTCGTTTCTCTCTCTCTCTTCCTCGTTCTCTTCTTCTTTTTCTGTCTCCTACTTTGTTCCCGTCTATGTTTTCTTATCAACCCGCTTTGTCTTTTGTCGCCCTATGATTAGACATTAAGAATGAAAGGATGGCAATAATACCCACTATATACAACTTAAGGTTACCCATCTTTAACCCCCAAGTAATTAGACCTTATTAAACATTAACCCTCTCACTTTATATTAAAGCAGGATCGTCCAAAAACCCATACTTAAACGTGTAAATAAATTCGACCCAGACTTGGATTGCGCAACGTGGCACGGCCCCGTCGCTCGCCTGCGACGGTCCGTCCTACAGGGCGTCGCCAACCGTCAGAGCACCTCAATTTCCACCATCATAGTCTGATGACGGATCCCGCAAAAACCCTGAGAAGTCCTCACTAGCAATTCATCGTGACGGTCAGAGCAGTCAATCTCAGTACACCAATTTCAGATTTTTCAAAGTGTTTTTACACACGAGACCCTGCGACGGTCCGTCGCGCCCATGACGGTCCGTCGTGGGTCACGTCGCTCATCCTATTTTTCCAGAAATAAAATCTGCTGCTGCAAAACCGACTAAATAGGTCGTTTACCAAATAGATAACCCACTATTCCCCATCGTTCGTCCCCCAACGATTCCACAAGAGGAAACGGCCGAAAGGAATCCTGAATCTGTAAACAGATCGTGGGTATCCTATTCTCGCATATCTGCCTCTTCCTCCAAGTGGCATTCTCAACGGTCCATTCTTCCATTGACTTTGATAGATGCCATCTCCCTTGACCCAACTTGCTAACATTCTCCTATCTACATGGCACCAGGCTCTCCTCACTCATACGACAATTCTCATCGCCAAACTGACTCCAAACGGATAATGTTATTTCCATCCCCAATGGTATCTTTTCAACATCGACACACTGAAACACCGGATGTACTCCGGACAGCCCTGGAGGACAAGGTTAACTCACCAAAAGACACACCTACCCCTACACCAGCTTAAGATAACTTCAAAGGGACCATGTACCTTGGGCTTAGCCTTGCCTCTTTTCACCAAACCGCATCACACCCTTTCATTGGCGCAACAACTTTCACAAGACTTGTTTCACCCTCCATGACTCTAAGTCTCTAACTTCGATCTGCATATCTATTTTGCCTACTTGGCACCCCCTAGAGCTTCTCTTGAATAATTTCACTTTCTCTATCGAACCCTCAAAAGAATCATACCCCAAGGTCCTAACCTCGATGCAGCAAACTCCAACAATGGCGGGACCTACATCTCCACCATACAATGCTTCAAAGGGAGCCTATCAATGCTGAGTGATAGCTATTACATTGTAGAAAACTCCGCTAAAGGGTAAGAAGCCCTTATCGCCAATGGCCACCAAATTCCAATCACACACGGCACGAAGCATATTTCCTCCAACACTTGAATCGTTCGCTCAGACTGACCAGCGTCTGATGATGGAACCGCGTACAATGTCCACCTAGTACCCAACTTCGCCTGCAATGCTTTTTCCAAAACTTAGAAGGTAAAACTTCTACCTCTATACTGATATGATGACAGTGGAACCCCATGCAATACGACGCTAATTCTGAGCTATAGACTCTGCGAACTTCTCGGCACCTGTAAGTCACTTACCTGAATAAATACACGACTTAGTTAACCCTATCAACATCACCCAAATAGAGGACTACTTCTTACCCATCAGTCTTTGGAAGCTACCAACCACGCAGTACCATTGCGATTCTCTCCCATTTCCATTCAGGAATGAGGCATTCTCTGACTTGTATCCTCGCCATCTGTGTTCATACTTTACACCATGTTGACAAATTATGGAAATTTGCAATAAAAACCACAATATCACGCTTCATTCTTCTCCATACCCAAAACGGTGTTGTGCTTTAGATCACGGTCACAATCTTGGTTGCACCGGTGTTACGAATACCTTGAACTATTACAGCCCTCTCTTCTGGAATAGTGTTTGATCAAATCATGCGCGCGAGGTGTACACATACCCTTCTCCCTTAATCCTCAAAACACCTTCCTCATCGATTTCGCTTCATTTAGCCTCTCTTTCAACACTTTATCCCACCTGATCCATCAATTTGTCCATCATTAACACTGCTTTTCCCTTAATCTTGTCTCAAGGAAAGGAAGTCTTGCCCCCCCACAAGCATAAAAATACCTCCCTTCTCTTTACTTCTAATCTCATACGGTCTTAGCCAAAACTGAACCCCCCCCCCCCCCCCACCTCCTAGCCAATGGGCGTCTAGCAAGCTTGAAAGTGAGTAGACACTTCCCATGCTCCCGCTATCTACTTAAAGCAGCCGCCTACAACATTCGCGCCTTCCCCGTTGATACAAAATAGTGATGCGTCGATAGTCCTTCAGTATTATCCATACCCTACTCCTCTGTCTCAAATTCAAATCTCTCTGAGTGAGACATACTGTAGACTACGATGACATCCGTATAGAACCTCACACCTTACACCCCATCATAATACGATCTCCATTGCTTTAATGCAAACACCCAAACACAAAGCAAGCCAACATCTAAATCACATGGGTCGGATAATTACGTTCATGCACTTTTAATTGCTCAAACAATAGCATCACATTTTCTTCTCTTCGCATTTAGACAACTGCACTCCAAACCAAATAGGAGGCAGCACAATAACAATGAAGTTTTACCCTCCACTCGGCGAACAAAAGGATAGTCGGTAGTCACAGAGTCTTGAGCTTCTGAGACCCACTTTCCTCACACTATCCGACCAGACAAATGGAACATTTTGAGACTTCGTCAAAATTTTCGTCAGTTGGGAAGAAAATAGAGTAGAATCCTGACAATCAGACAGGTAACATAAACATGTAAACCAACAAAGCTTCTTTTTCTGACACTTAGTGGGTCTTACCAATTCCTCACTACTTCGATCTTAGAAGATCCACCATCACCCATCCTTGAACACGTGCCCCAGAGGACAACTGGCATCTAGCGCCAAAAAAACCGCACACTTATGGAGGAAAAACCTTTTTTGGCATAAGCTTTTCTTCTCCCACCATTTCCATACCCTCATTTTCAAACTCATCACTCCATGATTCCCCTTACTTTCACCAGTATATCAGTATATCATCAATAAAATACATCACAAAGAGATCGCAAATATGGCTTAAAAATCCCGTCCATCAAACGCATGAACGCAGTCAGGGCACATTGTAAGACCAAAGACATCACTAACGCATTTGTATGCCCATACCTGTTTTTCTAAAAGCAGTCTTCTGGCACCTCCGTTGCCCGTATATTTCAATTGATTCTAAACCAGGATCTTAAGTCAATCTTAGAGAAGACCAATCACCTTGTAACTGACATCGAACAAGTCATTCATGCGCGGAAGAGATACTTGTTCTTTATGTCATCTGTCCTTTCAACTGGCCGGTAGTCCTAATGCACATCCAAAAACTCCATCTTTCTTCTTCACAAACAAACCGGAGCACCCAAGGAGATGCACTTGGTCTAAATGAAGCCCTTCTCAACCCCTTGAATTACGGCTTTAACTCTCTTAAACTCGCGGACACCATTACTATAAGGGGTATAGAAATGGGGCAAGTACCTCGAGTTCAAGATCAATACGAGTCAATATCCGATCTGGAGCATACCCGGAAGATCTGCAGGGCAAACATCAAGAAACTCACGGACCACCGGACACCGACTCATCCGAAGGTACGTGGGTAGTTGGCATCCTGAGATGTGCCAAGAAACTAAACACCCTTTTCTAACCATTTCTTAGCACGAAGAAAGGAGATTAAGACAGCCCGGATTGGAAAGTGAGTCCACCCTCCCACACTACGGATCTTACCCAGCCCTTGGCGCTAACGTCACCGTTTTCGGGCAATTACATGCCAAGATCGGCAATTGCCGGAGAAAGCCAAGTCCCACTACCGAATACACATCAAATCAACCATATATCTATATAACCATCTACAAAGTGATTGCTCCCCACAAGTTCACCAACAAGACCTATATACCTTACTTCAACTACCCACATAAAACAGAAAAAAAAAAAAAAAAAAAAATACTCACCCACCGGAGTCACTAAACACGAATAGAGCGTATCAATTAATTCACAATGCAATTTAGACCATTAGCAAATGACAGGAAGATACATAAGAAAATGTGGATCCCGGATCAAACGATTAGAATCCATGTCACAATCACAACCCAGAAGAATTACCTGTGATGACAGCATCAGATTTCTACCACTCTTACATCTCCAACTGAAAGCCTAACAATAGGGGCCTTTCGTTTGTTTGTCCGTTGCCCCCTACATGTTGTGATGTATTGGCTCCAGTTTCCCATCACCCCGGCCGTTGTGGTGACCAACATTCCTCGGCCACCAACCCCTCCAGAATAACGGCCTGTTGCCATGACCACCTCTACCTCTAGCTGTGGGGGTCTATAACTCTGCTTTTAGGACAATACCTCTTGATATGCCCAGACTCTCCCCACACCCATACCTCTCTAGATTCACGCATAGGTCCTCAGGGAAGTGTATGACCGGTCTGAGGTGGACCCCCAACTACGTCCTGTATTATTGAAGAGATGCGGTCGAAACTGAGTAACCTCCGGAAACCCTGTCCTCTAGAGAAAGAACATTAAACTCACCCACCTTTCGAAACCCTTGATGTCCGATGCCATGGTGAATTCACATCTGGACATTCACCTCCTCCACCTCCCACTACGAAACCTACCACTTCTTGAAGCGATTTGCTGCCGTAGCCGTGTACACCACTGTAAGGCTGAAATTTCCGCCTCTGAGACTACAACCCCTATCACCAAAACGGGCGAATAAAAAACTCTCTTGAGGCTGAAACAATAGTTGGGGTGCGCATATCTGGATAGTGCACGAACTTAGCCTCATATGCATTGACCGACCCATCCTACCTTGCCTAGGCTCAAAACTCATCCCTTTTCTTATCCCTCAATACCGGGGGATATACTTCTCCATAAACACAAGCTAGATAATGAGGCCCAAGTCATAAGGGTTGGTTCCTGGTGATCATGTTGGTTGACACTCACATGTGACCCAGCCACCACTTTGGGGTTCCCTCACAACTGGTAACATCACGAACTCAACACCAAACCGTTTCTTACTATAACCCACACCTTGGTGTATTAGACTCATGACAGATCAACCAAAAGATCGACGCATCCTCAGTCTGGCACCCTTGAAGATGGAGGTTTTAATTTCAAGAATTACTGAAAAGTTTCCATGCTGATCATTTGTCATTATAGGCCCATTAGTCAGACGTGAAACGTGCCCTATGTCCAAACTGCATGCATCCATACGACAGGGGCCATAGTGGCCTGCAAATTTGTACACTCTGACACCGCGGAGGTGTTGGTGCAGAAAACACTGGTGAGTGCCTGACCCTGACCCCAACAACCCACAAGATAACGAGACCTGATTGATCATCTCTAGTAGATTGGGGTGGCATTTCCTCATTCTGTACCTGCTTCATCCTCCCCATCCTCACCTTCTCTTACTAACTTCCTCAGTCGTGGAAAAAGGAGTCACCGCCTAAGCACCAGATGGGCTAGTGCTCGTCCTCTCCCTCTAAGAAGGTCGACGTCCTCCCACGCCCTCTACCGCGGCCGTCCTTGCCACTCGTTGCACTTCGGTCTACAGCCCATGGACTGGCTCCAATGCATCTTGTCTTGCTATGTATGATGTTGGCGTAGTCTTTGCTCTATTTCTAACCATCACACGAATAGAGCTGTGAATATCGGTCAGATCCCACTTGTATCCTGTCTATATACCAATTGGATCCAAGTAAATAGCACGAAAGAAAGAAAGAAAGAATGGATTTTCCATAAGTCGTATAGCCCACTCAAAGACCATAAAGCGCCCCCTACCGGATTTATCTTAAGAACTCACCACTAGACCTGATTCTTGTGTGACTTAGACCAACGAACTTTCTCTGATACCCCAAGTTTGTCATCGACCACAAACCGAGCCGCGACTGGCAACCCACATTTACCCTCCATGGTGAGCACACCAACAGCCATCTGAACCTTATCACATTTCATACACAAATATCAATCAAAGCAATGCGGAAGACTATAAACTCATAAATAAAAACATCAATAACTTCTAAATCACATCTATTATTCCCCAAAATCTGGAAGTCTCACCAACAGAACATCCTATATCAATTTACCAAACACGAGTAATTCTAAGAAGCTAAAACAAATAAAAACGCTAGTCTATGCCGAAACTTCAGGCATCAACGACAGCGGGGGGGGGGGGTGAGGGAAGGAGATCCAGTCCAAGCTAGAGCCATACCTCACCCTGACAGATCCGGTTTGAACGGAAGACTGGCTTGAAACGACTGTTGAGCATTGGAAGATGACGGCACGTTATGCTGCTACCAACATATCAAAATGAAAAACATAAAAGTAGGGGTCAGTACAAACCACAAAGCATACTGAGTAGGTAATCATCTGCAACTCAAATAGTCAAAGCAATATAATCTCAGATAAACATCATTAACAACGCACATATTCTTACCAGTGATTCAACAAGTATAACACATCAGGTTATAATATACCGATCATATCTAATGAAGACTCAAGCCTCTACACCATACTCTTTAAGACACGTTCTACTTAGATGAGTATATTAGTATCATTTTAAGATTCATTATATTTCATACTCGCGTGATCCGGTACGTGACTCCGCTCCATATCCATTTTACCTGGTCCGAACGCTGGCACCCGAATCCAAATACTATCCTGTGTCGGAACGTGACACTTCGCTCCACACATATACTATCCTGGTACCGGGAACGCGCACCCGATCCATCTACTTCCTGGTGTCGGAACGTAGACACTCCCACAATCCCGATCCTCATATACTATCCTTGTACCGCTAACGTGCTTCCACCCTATCCATATACTATCCTTATGTCGAACGTGACACTCCGTCATCATATACTATCCGGTACCGGAACGTCCGCACCCGATCCCCTAATCTCACCTACATAGTCGTTCATCAGCCATTCTTTTATACCAAAGCATCAATCATTACCAAAGTAGATCCAGGGTTTCTTCAAGATTTTTAAAGATTCAATAGCTTCATCATCGCCTTATTTTACCATCATATAACATATATATATATATAAATCACATCATGCAGACAACCATTAAGCATATGAAGAGCTTAATAATACATACCCACACATATCATTCGCTATTAATAGTTTACTACGAATAGCGTCAAACCATAAACACCTCCACCCGACAAAAAAAGAATTGCGATCAACAAGCTATCTTCTCAAATCCTTGCTATCCTCTTCGTATTCTCTCTTCTCTCTACTCCGTTCCTCTTCTTCTTTTTCTGTCTCTCTTTGATTCTTTCTATTTTTCCTCTATCCAACACCCTCTGTCTTTACCCTACTTAGTATATGATTACCAAGAATGAAACGTGGCAATAATAACCCACTACTTAACTTAATGTTATCCTCTTTACAACCACCCCCCCCCCCCAGTAAATAGACTTATTAACTTACCCTCTAACTTATCTAATAAAGCAGGAATGTCAAAAACGGTCCCGATAAACGTGTAAAGAAATCCGAACCCGGACTGGGATTGCGCAACCTGGCCGGCCCGTCGACAGCCATGCTACGACGTCCTGCAGTCGTCGCAAACCGTCAAGAGACTCAATTTCCACCATAGTCTGTGAGGTCCCGGCACTCCCCGTGACGGTCCGTCCTGCCCATTTCGTCGTGACGGTCAGAGAGTCGGATATTTCAGTACCCATTTCAGATTTTTCCAAAAGTGCATATTATTGAAACGAGACCCTCGACACGTCCGTCGTCGCCCATGACGGTCCGCCGTGGGTCCGTCGCCATCAGTCTATTTTCCAGAAATAAATCTGCTGCTCACAATGAACTAAACAGTCCTTTACATCGGTGTGCGTATTATTGAGTTTAAATCTGCGAGTAACCTGAATGTAGCGCGTTGGGGTGGGGGGGAGGGGGGGGGGACAAATGTTTGGCCTTCTATTTTAGTCACCATCTCTCTTATTTTCAGACTCAGTTTTGGGTTATTCGAAAACTCACATGTTGGGAATTATCTTGGCTACGTAGTGGAGTGTTCAAAGAGGGTTGTGCACCTTTTGATTCCCGACAAATTCTAGTTATAGACTGCGCAAAGGTTTTCTTTTAAGTGTTTTAATACGGTGGGTTTCTAAATGTTTGGAGGTTTCGCATTTAATTTTGAGACTCGAATGGTGTTTCCATTTGGAAACACAGTATTGAAGACTTTTAGGACCCCTATTGGGGTTAATTCCCTAGAAATTCTTAGAAGCGGGATCAACTGTGTCCCATTTGGCGACTCTGACTTGGTACTGTCTCCGTTTCTTGCAATTCTAGTGTCTAAACGACCTTAATAAAATTGTGACTTTATTTTTTTTATAGTGTGTCAACGTTTCGAGGCCATTCAGAAAGAGAAAACTCTAGAGAAATGATTTTTGGAGCTCACATGATCTTCCTACAGGTAGGCTACGATTTTCTTTTGTTAGATTGAACTTCAACATGTGAATTCATGTGTTAGTTTGGATTGGGTATGGGTAAGTTTAACATGATCATGTGATGAGGTCGTGTTAGAAAATCATATTTGGGCCTATTATCTTAAATTATGGGTACTGTGAGCAGTATTTGTGTTATTCACAAGTCACCATCTTCTGCATGTGGATCTTGTATTCTTGAGTACTGTCTATTTGAAGTATGTTGGGCCTAAGTTTAGGTTTGAATAGGGCTTCCCTTAGAAATGCATGACTAAGAATTTGTTGGAATTAGTTTTGCCCCAAAGTCGCTCGATCAGATTAAATCCTTTTAGACTGGTGTAGCAAACTGTTGTTTGTTTGAGCCTTATCTAGTCAATGAGATTGATCCAACAATAGTTATCCTTACTTTTTCGATGTTACGGCTTCACGATTTACATTGGTGACAATGAATTTCACTTTGCAATTCAAAGTTGATTTTTGATTCGGTTCTAAGGACTTACATTGATTGGCTAAGTGTGGATGGCTGTCTAACTAATGTATTTCTGAATTACATACAAGATAGAGATTCTTATCCAACTTCATATATGACAACCTCTGTCGGGCATCCAGATTTAAGGCTTCGCATCGACTTCATTGATTATTTTTGAAGAGCATTCGGTTCAAGCTCGACCTCGATCATACACATACTTATATAGGGCATCCAGTTAGAGGATGCGACTCAATTACTTATACTTGTGATTGGCTACTTGGGTATTTCTGGCGAGTGTATGATTTGAGTTTGGGCCTCCGTACCATCAGATTCTATCTGGTGGATGTTCTTTGGACTTGGAGACTATTCTCATTAATTATTTTTAATTTTTTTTGGGGGGGGGGGCGGTCTTCATTTGGGGGGGGGGGATGGTTATTTTTATTTTTATTTTTTTTTTTTTATATTTGTTTGTATTCTCTATTATGGATGAGGGGGGGTTTTTGTCAATTTTTTTCTCTTGTATAGATTATTCTGTGTACTCACATGGACGCCCTATTTGGGTCTGTAGGCTTTTATTTTAACTAGCGCAGGAGTGTATCTTCTGGCCTTTAGAGGGGTCCAGTACTATTCTAGTTAGTTTCTATATTCACTTTAGTTTAGTGCTTTCACAACACCGTGTACAATTCCAATTTGTTACTTAGACTATCGGTTCTCACCTCTAGTTGTTTTATGCCTTCTTTTCATATTGCTTAACTTTTCAGGTTTAAGTCGGGCCCCCCCTATGATGCCTATTGTCGTACATGTTTGCGTTTTGGTCACTACATGCTACAACTCTGCAATCTATTTTACACCTGATTCAGGTCCGAGCACAGTAACCACACGTTCAATCGCGTTTGGAGCAGTCGGATCATTGAGACAGGGTGAGCACCGATGTTCTGTACGACTCAGTCTCAAATGTATATATACAAAGACTTGTAATTTTGACCCTTCGAGACATTCTAGTTTCAGTGGTTCACTTTTGGGATTTGTCTGTACTCATTTTTTTAGTAGCTCTCCTCTATTTTACAAAAGTGCAGGAGGCTCTTCTATTTGTCTATACTGTTTTGGTTTGCTCCGCCTGTTTTATAGTGTTATAGTAAATTTTCCTACTCACATGTTTGGCTTTCTCCTACCGCTCAAGACCCAATTAAACGTGTTGTACCTGGGTCTACGGGTCGGCTAACCTAACTCGGTAACTGGTTATAACTAGTGCCTCATGACTCGAGAAAAATGGGTTATGCAAGATGGTATCAACATCAAGATTCAACTTCACGGTTTTACAAAAGCTAACTTATATACAGAGTCATATCAAATTGGTGCGGGATTACATCCGTAACCTATCTTCGGGAGCTATAGGGATTGTTTACAGGTCAAATTTACTATTTTGTTATCCAGTCGTGCAACTACACATGATCATTATTTATAAAATTCCATTGAAATATACTACCAGTTTCAAACATCACACATCAGCAAGATGCCTATGGACGCGCGGTGGTGCCGTCCGGGGTGATGCAAACCCAAGTCTTGTAGAAGAGGGCCCCAGCTTTGGGTAGACATTGTCCCCTTGGTCGAAGTAGGTCTGCAGCACCGACCCAAGAAACAAGAGAGAAGGAATCCTCATGCAGGCACATGACCAAAATTAAGATAGGGAGCCGGGCCTCCGCCACACCCGTAAACCACTTGCAACACCTGATTCTCAATGCCCCCTTTGACTCATATACTAGAAGTTTGTGGGGAGATGCGACAGGCACCATCCCCAACAACACCATCACCAGCCCCAACAGCACCAGCTCCAGCACCACAGGGTCAGCTTGTCGCGGAGGCACTAGAGGTTCAGCCGCCACTAGTTCGTGTGGATGCCTCGCCGGACTTAGAGGTCAGAGAGATACTATCACGCGAGCAGAAAATGCTCGGGGTATTCTAGAGGTTGGCACCACTTATATTATCAAGGCGATTAAGGAGGACGCCCACGAGTTCTAGCTCTCTTGGCAGTAGCAATTATTGTCATTAGGCCTCTTAGAGTTGAGAGGATCCAACTTTATCGCTCGTCAGTTACGTGGGCTAGCCAGGCAATGGGGGCACACGTATAAAGACATCCAGGCTGTTGAACTCGCCCTATAATCTTGGAGTCAGTTCTCGCAGAGTCGCTTATTCTTTCACTCTGTTCAATGCCACACGGAGTATCAGAATAAGGCTTGTGTCAGTTCTCTAGATTGGACCAAGGTCGTATGATAGTCTCAAAGTACGAGGCAAGATTCCATAAGTTTTCTCACCATACTACTATGATCTTGCCCACAGAAAGGGACAGAGTTCGTTGGTTTGTACATGGGTTGCGATACCATTTGAGGTTCGACACAAAGCATATGGTTTCAGCCGGCCGTTTATTTCTCAATGTGGTTGATTATGCCAGATTCATGAGCCTATCATGTGAGGACTAAAGGGGGCTGCAGTAAAGGAATACGCTACTAGTAAAGCATCTACACAACGGGTCCTATACTACCGGCCAATCGTACTCCTAAGAATAGCCCATAAGACAATGTCCAGTAGTGTCAGTTCCCATAAATCCCCCAACGTCGTCCTGTTTCAGGCGGCAATTACTGCTTCGAAGGGAGCAAGTATCAGTAGAGTTTTGTCTTAGTACAGCGCAAGAGTATTTGATAAGGATTAGATCACCCCTCCCTCATGATCGCGGTCGGAGTTACTTTGGGCGTTCAACTTCGTGGATTATATAATTGTGGGTGCCCTAATATGACCAGTGGTTCCACAGAGTGCCCTCGGTGAGATCGAGGGTGATTGTACTAGCTCCACTTTCACCTAGACCAGTTTTAACAATATCTTCTCCTGCTAGAGGTTGTGACCAGGACCACAACCATCGGGACAAGCGATAGTTACCATGGGGGGAGCTCGGGGAGACAGGTCATGTGGTAGAATGGGCGCACCAGGCAGAGGTGCTTAGGGCCATTTCTACACAGCCCAATGAATGCGACAACTGTGGAATCTGACGATGTGATCACATGCACTCTTTTAATATGCCAGCAGCCTGCTATACTATTATTTGATCCCACGTCCATATTTTTGTATGTATCCGTTTATTTTGCTCCCCGCTTGGGTATGAGGTCTGAGTCTTTGGCAGAGCCGGTTCATGTTTTGACCCCTGTGGTTGAATCCTTAGTAGAGAATCAGGTATTACGGTCTTGCTTAGTGACTATCTAGGGTTATCATACTAGAGTTGATCTTATTATGCTAAATATGGTTGATTTTGATATAATTTTGGGCATTGACTGGTTATCGTCCTACCACTTGGTCTTGGATTGCTACGCCAAGAGTGTTACCTTATTCATGCCTGGAATTCCCCTAGTGTTGTGACAGGGTGACTTTAGTCACACACCGACGAGGTTCATCTATTTTATGCGGACTAGGCGATTGGTTGCTTCTAGTTTTTAGCTTATTTAGCCTACATGAGAGATGTGAGTAGGGAGGGAACTTCAGTTGACTCAAAACCTGTGATTAGAGAGTATGCAGATGTATTCCCTACATATTTACCTAGCCTACCCCTAGAGAGTGACATTGATTTTTCCATATATTTGGAGCCCGACACCCATCCTATTTCTATTCCGCCTTACTGGATCTGCCTTACTAGATGGGTCCTGCAGAGCTTAGACAACTCAGTGTTCAGTTATAGGACCTCTTAGGTAAGGGGTTCATCCGTTTGAGTGTTTCATCTTGGGATGATCTTGTTTTGTTTGTGAAAAATAAGGATATGACTATGAGCATGTGCATTGACTATAGGCAGCTGAACAAGGTGACGGTGAAGAAACGTTACCCTATGCCTCGTATTGATGACTTGTTTGATAAAATTCAGGGTGTTGTCGTGTTTCCTAAGATTGATTTAAGGTTCGGGTAATATAAGATGAGGATTAGGGCATCGATATACCTAAGAACGCGTTTAGGACTCATTACAACCACTATGAGTTTCTTGTGATGTCTTTTGGGTTGACGAATGCCAAGGCGCCTTCATAGACTTAATGACATGTGTGTTCAGGCCATAGCTTGATTCATTTGTTAACGTCTTCATTGATGACATACGATATACTTGCGGAGCCGGAGTGAGCATGAGCAACATTTGAGGATAGTTCTCCAGACTTCGAGAGATCAGCGACGTTATTCCAAGTTCTCAAAGTGTGAGTTTTGGCTCAAGTTTGTTGGTTTCTTAGGGAACATGGTGTCCAAGGAGAGTATTAGGGTTGATCTGGTGAAGAATGAGGCTATTCGTGATTGGGACAAACCCACTTCTGTTAGCGAGTTACTACAAGCGCTTTGTTGAGGGCTTTTCTACTATTGCAGCTCCTTTGACTCGGTTGACTCACCAGGATATTCCCCTTTTATGGTGAGTTAGTGTAAGATGATATTTCGGAAGCTCAAGGAGTTGCTTACTACCACATGTATATTGACTCTTCCTATATAGGGCAAGGGCTTCACGGTTTGTTGTGATGCATTCGGCGTTGGTTTGAGTTGTGTATTGATGCAGCAGGGTCGGGTTATTTCTTATGCGTCAAGGCAACTTAAGGTCCATGAGCACAACTACCCCACCCATGACTTGGAGTTGCTGGCGATAGTTTTCACTCTTAAGATTGAAGGCACTACTTGTATGGAGTTTGATATGAGATCTATACCGATCACAGGAGTCTTCAGTACACAATGAGCCAGAGGGACCTTAATTCGAGGCAGTGTCGTTGGGTTGAGATCTTGAAGGACTAGGACCTCTATATTCTCTATCATTCGGGTAATGTGAACGTAGTAGCGGACGTCTTGAGCCGGAAGGCGGTGAGTTTGGGTAATCTAGACTTCTTATTTGCGGTGGAGATACCCTTGGCTTTGGTCATTTAGTTCTTAGACAATAGCATGGTTTGCTAAGATATTTCAGATTCTATACGCGTCTTGGCTTATATGGGAGTTCAGTCTTCTTTGCATGATAGGATCCATGGTTTTCAGTTTGAGGATGATCTTGCTGGACCTTAGAGATCGATTGTTAGCGAGTGATGGTGGTCAGTCTACCTTAGATCCTAATGGAGTATTGAGGTTCACCGGTTGCATATGTGTTCTGAGTGTTGGGAATTTGATACAATTGTTATTTTTTGAGGCCCATGAGTCTACATATTCTATCCATCTAGGCACAACAAAGATGTATCAATATTTGAGACGACATTACTGGTGGAGTGGCATGAGACGAGATATTGTTGACTTTGTTTCCCGTTGCTTGTGTAGGTAAAGGCCGAGCATTTGAGCACTGGTGGTGAATTTCAGAGATTACCCATTTTGGAGTGGAAGTGGGACCACATTACTATGGATTTTGTGACTGGACTACAACGGAATTCTAAGAGAGTTGATAGCATTTGGGTCATCGTTGATCGATTGACCAAGTCAGCACATTTCCTTCCCGCCCAGTCTTCATTTAGCGCTGAAATGTTAGTTCGTATCTACATCGGGAGGTGGTTCGACTTCATGGAGTGCCAACTTCTATTATATCAGGTCGGGATTCTTAGTTCACGTTTAGCTTTTGGAGGACCTTTCAGGATGAGTTAGGCACCCGGGATGACCTTAGCATAGTTTTCCATCTGCAGACTGATGGTCAATCAGGGCATACTATTCAGGTCCTTGAGAACATTCTAAGGGCTTGTGTTTTGGAGTTTGGTGATCATTGGTACCAGTTCTTGACTTTGGCGGAGTTTGCGTATAACAATAGCTACAATTCTAGCATTCATACGGCCCCATTCGAGGCCTTGTATGGCAGGCATTATTGCTCTCTAGTGGGTTGGTTTGAGTCTACAGATCCTATTTCGCGAGGTACAAATTTGATTCAGGAGTCTTTGGACCAAGTGAGAGGGATTCAAGATAGACTCAGGACAGCTCAAAGTAGGCACCAGAGTTATGCGGATTGGAGGCTTCAAGCTTTGATATTTTCTTTTGGTGATTTGGTATTCCTCCGTGTGTCACCCATGAAGGGCGTGATGATGTTTGGAAGGAGGGGCAAGCTTAGCCCTAGGTACATTGGGCCTTTTGAGATACTTCAGATAGTTGGGGAGGTTTCTATGAGTTGGCTCTACCTCCAATATTTTCAGCCATCCACCCGGTTTTCCATGTCTCGATACTACGCCGACATATTCCTGATGAGTCCATTCAGTTCAGTGGGATGATCGTTTGACATTTGTAGATAAACAAGTTGCCATCCTAGCGAGAGATGTGGGTGATTGCGCTCGAGATCCATTCCAATTGTTAAGGTCTATTGGACGCATCGTCCAGTCGAGGAGTCTACTTGGGAGACCGATCAGGAGATGCTAGAGCAGTTTCCCAGCTTATTTGAGCCTTCAGGTACTTCTTAACTCTTACTTTCTTGAACAAAAAACCTTTTTAGTCGTGTATATTGTAATTAACGTCTTGGTCATTACTGTGTTTTGTCTTTTTTACGTCATTTAGAGCGTTCTAATAGCGACCCCAAGTCATTTATGACTTGCTAAGACCGACAGTTCGGTCACTTGGTCGTTCGTTTTGTTATTGTGCGAGTTTTAGAGTTTTTGGAGCTTATGAACTTTGAACGACTCTTTTCGATCAAAAGTTTAAGAATATAACGTTAGAATCCAATTCAGATGATTCTGTTAGCTCTAGAAAGGTCATTTTAGGCTAGTAAAATAGTCGGCATGACTCTTGAGGTTTTTAGTGTGAGTTGGTGCAATTAAGCATTTTTACTTTAATTTTAAGCCTTAGTTTGACTTTAGTCAACATTTTGAGTAAAACGCTCAAATGAGAATTCCGTTAGTGCGGTTAGATCCAGAATGTCGAGTTTAGTCTAGTTTGACCCTTTTTTTGTCCTGAGATTTCTAATATTTTCCCGAGCCCTTTTGTGGTTTTTGAGTTAAAAAACATTTGGGTGTGGGATCCAATTTTTGGCAAGAAGACCTTGTATGGAAATTTCGACTGCGCCATCGACTCCAAAAGATTGAATTCACTATGGTTGCATATCTTGTTTGCTTGCATGGGGTTCCGAACGAGTTTGGAGAACCTCGTTGGAGTTTTTAAGTTTTCGGGGAAAAACCCCAACATGCAAGAAACTCACAAATTAATCAACTTAAAATAAACCAACGACATTCTAAACTAGGAATTTATGAGAATGGAAAGGTTCACATCCCTCTTTGAATACTCCATTATGTATCCACGATAATTCCCAACACGTAGGACTTCGAATCACACCAAATCAAGATAAAATGAGAGAGATATGACCAAAACTAGAAGGATAAAAATAATTAATCGAAAAAGTCCTAACAGTTAGGTTACTCGTGGAATATAACTCGAAATACACGCACCCGACAACTTCAAAACTGTACACCAAATCCACCAAAATTACAAAGATCGTGCACTTAGAATCACCTAATTTGGTTGAGAGATGAGTGAGTTAAGAGGTTTTAAAGATTTCCAAAATGTGCAAATTTTTTGAGCCCTGAATTGTGTTCCATTTTGGAACACAAGTTCGGAGAGATTTTTAGGACCTATAATTGGGGTTAATCTTAGAATTTTCAATGTAGGTCCCATTCGTCTTGTTTTGACTGCAAAATTGGTCCGTCTCCGTTTCTTGCGGTTCTAATGTCTTCACGACTATAATAACATTTCGTGTGACTCTATTTTTGATAGTGTGTTAACGTTTCAAAGCCATTTGGAAAGGGAAACTCCAGAGAAGTGATTTTTGGAGAGCACGTGATCTACCTACAAGTAGGCTACGATTTTCTTCTCTTAGTTTGAACTCGAACATATGAATGCATGTTGATAAGTTGGGATTTGGGTAGGTAGTTATTGAATCATGCATAGGTGTTAAAAATCATGTTTTCAGCCTATTTCTAGGAATTATTAGGTAACTGTGAGCATGCTTTGTGTTATTAATTGACATTCTTTGCTCTGTGGAGTACTTGTATGCTTGAAAACTGTCTATTTGAAGTATGTTGGGCCTGTTTTTAGGTTTGAAAAGGGCTTGCCTTAGAAATGCATGATTTGAAATCAGTTGGACTTAGTTTTTCCCTAAATGCGCTCGGTCGGCATAAATCCTTATAGACTGGTGTAGCAGACTTGAATTTGATAGTTTGGGCCTTACCTAGACGATGAGCTTAATCCAACAATATTATCCTTACTTCTTCGATATTACGACTTCGCTAGTTATGTCGGTGACAATGAGTTCCGCTTTGCAATTCAAAGTTGATTTTTGATTCGGTTCCAAAGACTTACATTGATTGGCTAAGTGTGGATGGCGTTCCACGGGAATTTATGATTATGGATAGATAGACACTCTTTCAGTATCTATATTGACACCTTTGTCGGGCATCCAAATTTAAGGCTCGACCTCAACTTCATTGATGATTTTTTAAGAGCATCCGTTTCAAGGTCATCCTTGATCATACGCATACTTATGTAGAGCATCCTTATAGAGGTTCGAAATCAATTACTTGTACTTGTGATTGTCTACTTGGGTACTTCTGGCGAGCGTACGATTTGAGGTCTGGCCTCCGTACCATCAGATTCTACTAATTGATTTTGAGCATCTGGTCGATTTCGGGTTTTTATTTAAACTTGCGCACGAATGTACTTTCTGTTCTTATAGGGGTCCAGTTAGGTATAGTTAGCTTATATATTACTTTTGTTAGTTCTTTTTACACTCGTGTGTATTTAGTTTTTACTTACCCTTCCATTCTCGACCTCTAGTTGTGTTATTCCTTTTTTTCATATTGTTTAACTTTTCAAGTTCAGTCGGCCTATGATTCCTATTGAATACATATTGTTTGGTACACATGCTACGCTCTGCATCTATTTTTGTGATGCAGGTCTGAGCATCAGTAGCCACCGTTGATCGAGTTTGGAGCAGTCTGATCTGGAGATGGGGGTGAGCACATGACGTTCTGTACAATTTCAGTCTTTATCTTTATATATATAGACTTGTCTTTTACCTTTCGAGATAGTCTAGTTTTGGTGGTTCACTTTTGGAATTTGTACTCATTTTGTTAGTAGCTCTGTACTAGTGACTTTCAGGTTCTGGGAGGGATCCTTATTTTGTATATATGTTTTGGTTTGCTACCGCCCGTTTATATTGTTATAATAAATTTTGCCTACTCTTGTTTAGTTTTTATCCTGATACCCATTACATGTTGTTTCAGGTTACGAGTTGACTAACCTACTGGTGGGTTATAGTAAGTGTCATCATGACTCGAGAAATCGGGTCGTGACATACTAGTCTCGTTGTTGATTTACCTTAATATTTTTTTCATTGATATTAGAGGCATTGTTATTTAATCTCATTATGTGTTGCGTTGTTGTATATTCACTTTGTATGTATATAAATTATATGGAGAATATTTCTTTTAAAATCCAGTGAATAGTTTGAAAAAGATTGAAAGATGTTAATTTTTTACGTTTAATTGTGGATTAATAATTTGGAAAATAGGATTCAAAATCCTATTTGATTGTGACTCGTTAAATAGATAGGATTACTTGTCCTACTAGGTAAGTGATTCTGCCATTTTTTTTCCAAAAAAATTATTCTGTTTATCGCGATTTGAAATTGGTTGTGGAAGATCTTTTTTGGTCCGAAACTGGTATTTTTCATAATTTACTATGCATAGATTTCATAAAACATGTACAATTGAATACATAAAATTCAAACAGTAAGATTTGGAAAAAAAACCGAAAAAGTTGTTTATAAATTTATTTTTTTTACTAATATTTCAAAAAAAAGTGGCATCTGTGGCTAGCAATAGTGAAAATTTATGTGCAGTTCTCATGGGAACACTTTATCTATGTATGGTCTTCCTCATTTCCAGGTTTTCGAAAATTATTGTAAAGATAATCATCTTAAAACTCATAAGATATGAACTTTTTAAGTTGGCTAAAAAAAATATTTTTTGAAGGAATTTTCCTATTGAGATTCGAGTCCTATTTATGATTATTTTTATATGTGTCCTCTTTAAGATCTTATTGGTCTTGTGTATTTGTTTATTCCTTCTGTTCCTTAAACTATTGCTTGTCTTTTATGAGAAATTTTTGATATATGTTTTCATATTAAATGGTATTAACTATATTTTTTTTTGTTTCCATTTCAAGTTATGGCTGAACAGGAACACAAAGATCTAAATTGCTCCAAGTGGAGTTCTCATATCTAGCAAAAGGCGAGGTAAGGATCAACACCCGCCGTAATACGCATTGGTCCGAGGGCGGAGAAGTTCGTATGATTGTTGTCCCAAATAGACAAAGTCATGTAAGGAATGGAAGAGGGGTGACCGACTTGGAGACAAATAGAAAATGATCTAACTGAGTTTAATTTTTTTGAAGATGGATTCCCTTTGTTGTTTAATAGAAGTACACTAGACACTACTATAAAAACAGTGAGTACCAACTTAAAAATATCGACCTCCAGAGGTCGGTATTTCCTGAAATACCGATCAAAAATAGACTTCCCAGCTTAGGTCTGAAAAAGCTTGGTCATTATTTAATTCCGACCTCAGGAAGTCGATATTTACTGACCTCTAGAGGTTAGTTTCAATTTAAATCGGTAAAATTCTTTATTCTATTTTCCAACTTTCGGAGGTCACTTTTATATATTTGTTTATTTTTTTAGTTTTATTATTTCCGTCTTCAGGAGGTCAGAATATTTAATTCTAAAATTTTGGAATACCGACCTCCGGATGTCGGTATGTTTTAATTTTATTTTTTCTTAATTTTTATATTCTGACGTAATGAAGTCGTTATTCTTATTTTTTATTTTTGTCATTCCTACCGCCAGAGGTTGGTATTTTTAGTTCTTTTTTTTTAGATTGCGACCTCCGGAAGTTGGTATTTTTATTTCTTATTTTTTAGATTCCGACCTCCGGAGGGTTAGTTTTTTTATTTCTTATTTTTAGATTCAGGCCTCCGCAGGTCGGTATTTTTATTTCTTACTTTTGAGATTCCGACCACTAGAGGTCGGTATTTTTATTTCTTATTTTTGAGATTCCGACCTCTGTAGGTCGGTATTTTTACTTCTATGTTTTGGTTTCCGACATCCGAAGGTCGGTATTTTTATTTCTTATTTTGAGATTCCGGCCTGTGAAGGTCGGTATTTTTATTTCTTTTTTTATTCCGACCTCTGCAGCTTGATATTTTTATTTCTTATTTTTGAGATTCCAACCTCCATAGGTCTGTATTTCTGCTACAAAACTGGCAGCATTAAGCTCCAATTTTAG
This sequence comes from Solanum habrochaites, assembly GCA_027704765.1. Taxonomy (NCBI): domain Eukaryota; kingdom Viridiplantae; phylum Streptophyta; class Magnoliopsida; order Solanales; family Solanaceae; genus Solanum; species Solanum habrochaites. The sequence goes on along the minus strand of JAKWJA010002495.1, from coordinate 53,520,514 downwards.
TATTCCACCTACATATTTATATCAAAACAATCCAACGAATTTCAAATAAGCTATTTAAAAATAAACTTCATCCAACCCAAGAATTCCAAATGAGCTATTTTAAAATAAACTTCATCCAACCAGAACAATACAATATTTTCAATATATAGATTAAAATATTTCAAAATAAACTTCATTCAACTTCCAAATAAACTAAAATACGATAAAACAATTCCAAAAATATAGAAGTCTAAAATGTCAAACTGATACAACTACTGCTCATCACTCTCACTCACCTTCTGAGACTTATTATTCTCATCACCCTTCTGATCAGATTCATCACTGCTTGCCGGACATGGAGGAAAAATATTTTCTGATTCAAAAAGAAAAGTTAGTTGGACCCAATGCGTTGCATACCTCTTGTTCTGTACTTCCTTTGGTACCACAATCTCCTCCTCTCTCTTCCTTTGTTTTTCTTCTCTCTTCTCTCTGTCGGCTACAACATGAAGCTCGACATTGAGAAAATCTATCTTACCCTACATTGCTGATATTGTCTCTTTATCCCCGCCATCGAAACTAGAGGATGATGAACCACAATACCAAACCTGCTTCTTTTGATATGTATTTTCTGGTTAGCCGTAGACTAAACCTCTAATCGGTTTACCTGCACTTTATTTTCAAGGTTCTCACTTTCTTCTTTGGTAATGATCTGTCTCGGTTCTCAAGAGGTAGAGTACTACGATCTGTCACGTAATTTAAACAAAGAACTCTATGAATACGAATGTAATATATACAAGAAAAAGAAAAAAAAGTTTAGCTTGAATAGAGTTCTTACATATGTCTCTTGAGCATGTGGCTCAATCCATCTTTCTTCTTCTCGGGATTTTTACTCTTCTTGACATGAGTAACCTTGAACATCTCTTCTTTGACTACCGGCCTACCAAACTCTTTTTCCTGCAAATAACATAAATAGAATTTGATCTCCAAAAACTACTTATCAAAAAAGAAAAAAAAAATTTACAAAATTAAGAAAGTATACCATTCTTTCCTTCCTAGTAACTAGGTTAATAGCTCCACCAGTGTGCAAAGAGCCTCCCTTTTCTGATGCGTGTTCCATCTTCCCAATCTCACTCATCTTTTTATACTTTTCATCAGTACCCAATATTCCAGTAACAGACCCCATCGAGCTGGTACCGTAAACTTAGGAATTCTATTTTTTTCCGACATTCACTAAATATGCTAGAAAATAACTTTGATGCTTTAAACTTGAAGTTTGCTTGAACTTCTTCCTCATGTTCGGAAGCCCATTATAATATTTCTGTAATGAAAAACAACTAAATGTTTATTTTTCAAATGAATAGAGAATTTAAATGTATATGATGTGAATTTAATTGATACACATTCTTACCTTATATTCATTGAACATTTGCTCCCTAATATTAATTGAAATAGAACCCCAAGTCACGCCCCCTATTGTTAATTGGAATTGAAACACAAGTTGGGTACATACCACTATAGTGAGTACCGATACACTTTAAAATAATCTTTGCCATTGCCATATCTGGACGTAAGCTGAAATATGAGTTCATTGACAAAGAATTGTAAACAAAGAGGTAATCAATCAATTAATTTAAAATATAAATAGCAAATCAAATCTGAAAACAAATTAAATCATACTTGTTATCCTAACGCTAGATGCAAGGGGACTCCCGAAAATTGTGCTTAATCCCTGTTTTGAGGGGGACCATGTGCATCCAAGTGCTGGTTGGTGAAGAGTATTAGGCTCAAATCCATAGATTCAAGAATGAGATTGAAAGTGGCAAATGATCCACTAGATATATCAACTTATTACACTGACACGCAACTAGCTGAGGTTAATTAATAATATTAACATCGAGAGGTCGGCCATAAAATTTATTATACACCTCTTAATTAATATAATTTTAAGTTTATCATATCCAAATATCTGTAAAATCTTCCTTAAATTGATCATAATTTTTAATTAAATTATAAGTAAATTTAAGATAATTACATTAACGTATTTCCATACTCAGATGAAGTATCCGCTGTAACATGTCACATAATTCAGGATTGATGGCACTCACTGACAGTATATCAAATTGAAAGTATAGGTAAGTACATATCTTGCGTTTCCTACTCGATTGGATTATATGTTAGCGCTTCACCTCTACATCATAACATGAGATATTAAGTGCATGATTAGACGACGGACAGATAGATTTGTACATTACTCCAGAAATATAAGTATAATTATATCTTAATTCATATCAACGTACTTTCATACTTTAAATATGGGTTAAGGATAAATTTTTTTATTTATTCCACGAAGTCTAACTTTTTATTTATAATAGTATATAAAATTGTTAAACTTTCTGAACAATTAATTGTAAGTTTCAAAAGAAATTTTAGTATTATTATAAATAGCAAAAAATTTATTTACACAAGAAATATGTTTTAACAAACTGACCTCTATATGCGCTTTTATTAAAAAGTAAATTAATATACTAAAAAAATACTGACTTCAATGAGGTTGTATCACATTAATTTTTAAGAATAAATAAAAAAATAAGCATATTGCGGGTTAAATTATGTTTGACAATCGAGAGGTCGGTATTTTATATTAAGTTTATTTGTTACCTATATAAAACTGTCATTCAGATGCGGATTTATTAATTTAATTGAAATATTATTAAAGGGTTTTGAAGCACGATATACATATTTAAATTTGAACTCATTAATTGGACTAATATTAATTTTAACCAATCCTGAAAATTGGTATTATAATATTTTTTTCTTTCTTATTTTATGCAAAATCGTCGTCGTGAGGTTGGTATTTGGATGAAGTAAAAATACCGACCTCACGAGGTCGGTATTTTGATGAAGTAAAAATATTGACCTCATGAAATCGCTATTTGGATGAAATAAAACTACCGGCCTCATGAAGTCGGTATTTTATATTAATTTATTTTTTTAATTTATATAAAATCATCATCCGGAAGACGATTTATTTAAAGTTAATTAAAAATATTAATTTATTAATTTTATGGAAGTCATTATATAAATATTTTAATAAAAATTAATATAATTATATACTGTTTAATTTTACTGACTTTTTGATGCCGGTATTTTATATTTTTATTTTTTATTTTACCCAAAACCGTCGGTAGTCGATCTAAATAATACTAAATCAAAATATTTCTAATTTTATTATATTTAATTGAGAAAAATATAAAATATGGTTAGTTATTTATTTTATTTAATACCGACATCAAGAGGTCGATTTTTATTGTAATTCATTCTTTCACGGAAAATACCAACCTCTTGAGGTCGGAAATCCCCCCCCCCCCCCCTCCCCCGCCCCCCACCACAACACACACTTTATTTGGTATAAAAACCGACTAGTTTTAGTCGATTTTTTAAAGTTTTTGATACTTTTTATTCTTTTTAACAAACTGGCCTCCGGAGGTTGAAGTTACTGCACCTTGGAGGTGGTTAATTTTTTAGGTCTTATCACTGTTGTATTTAGTATGAGGATAATTTGTCATGAAATTTGAAAAGCTTAATGAAAGTGATTCTCAAATAACAGAGATGGAAGGATACGATGTTTTATATCTTTCCTTGTCAGAATACTGGAAGAATGAACTAATTGAAGTTACGATCGAAATAATTGGGGATAATGAAGAATTATGGAAGTACTATGTAAAAATAGGAGTTAAGTGGGTAAAATTTCACCGACGATGTATCCACATACTCCCTTTTTTTATTAGAATATTTTTTTTTATTTGTAGTTTTTTTATTTAGACTTAAAGTGACATTTTTGAATTGTTGCTTTAAATATGATATTGAGTTTTATTCTCTTTTATTTGGATGAAGTGACTCATTATTTCTAGGTTGCACAATATCATGATAGTGTTTTAATTAGACAATACAAATCTGTTGTGATTATAGTCTAAAATCAATTACTTGTATATCTTAAGAAGTTAATTTCCCACACAATTTTGGTTAAACATTTCATTCTTAGATGATGAATGGATGCTTACGTGTCTTTTCAATTTTACATTTACATTGAAACCTTTATGTGAATTGATTTGCTTGAATGTGTATATCACATGCATAATTATAAAATTCTTGTCTAATTATATGTCAATAACAAATATGACATCAAAAAGTATCATTACTGACTTAAACAGAGGTAAAAAACTTAATGGTGATAATTAAGACATCTAGAGTCGTAAAATATGGTACGTGCTGGAAGATCAAAATGCTTTGGAAGGTATAAACCATGTTTTGGATCAACCAAAAGAGGGTAAAACTACACAAAACCTTAGGGTGATGTCAAACATGATAGCTCAACTCAAGAGTGTTGGTTATGTTTTTCAAGATGAGAAACAACTTCAGTCAGTAATTCGGTCTTTTCCCAATAAATGAGAACATTTCAAGGTTAAGTAGATTCATAATGATAGATCAAAATCTTTTGTTAAGTTGCACACCATGTTGAACTTGAAGATGAGCGTCTTGGTGCTGCTAAAGCTGATTCTAATTCCTTTGTAGCAGAGTCAAGTGGTACAAAAATCTTCAGGCTTTAAGTATAGAAAAATTTGGAAAAGAAATAGGAAGGACAAATATACTGAAGAAGGACCTTCTATGAAAAAAAAAGTTAAATTCCAGTAAAGGAAATTTGTTTTTAAGAAGAGAGACGAGAGCAAAATGAAGTGCTACAATTACCAAAAGTTTGGAAATTTCGCTCGTGAATGTTATGATCCGAAAAGGTAGCATTTCTAAATGCATATCAAAGTGCAACATATGGTTTCAAGCACTTCTTTACAAACTGAATCTTATCCTATGTGGATTGTAGACTCGGGATCACACAACCACGTGAGTCGAGGTCAACAAGCATTTTTGGAGTTTCATCTAAATAAAGGTGGATCTTCGTGGGAAATAATGTGAAACTAGATGTCAAAAGGATAGACACTTGCAAAGTAGACTTGCATGGTGACCGTTTTTTGATGTTGCATGATGTCATATATACACTAGAGATTTGACAAAATTTAGTATTTTTGTCTGTTCTTTTAGACATTGGTTTTGAATTATTTTAGTCGTAATGGTGTTAGAATAACTCTAGATAATGTTTTACATGGTTTTCGATTAAGTTATGATCGTTTTATCGCTTTAGATAGTAATTTTCAACTTATGACTATTATGTTGATGTTTGTGTAAGGGCATCTTATTCAAGAAACAATGATCTTGATGTTATTATATGACATGCTAGATAATGTCACATAGGGAAAGATCGAATGAATAAGTTGGAAAAAGAAGGGAATTTAGGTTCTTTCACCAAAATTGAAATGTCAACTTATGAAAATTATCTTATTTGAAAGATTAAGTATAAACCATTTGGGAAACTAAGAGAGCTGAATTCCCACTTTAATTAATTCATTATGATATTTGTGGTCCAATAAATGTAAAGGCAAAGTCAGGTAATACATATTTCATCACATTTATTGATAATTTCACGCGCTTTGGTTATGTGTATTTGATTTCCCATAAATTTAAAGAACTTGAGTGATTTAAAAGATATATGAATGAAGTTGAAATTCAATTAGATAAAAGCATAAAAGCTTTAAGAACTGACGGAGGACGAGAATATTTTTCAAAATAATTTGAGCAATTATGTACTCAAAAGGGTATATCAGACAGTTAACTATTCCTTATACACCTCAACAAAATGGTGTAGCTGAAAGGAATATGACATTATTAGACATGATAAAATCAATGATGGCGCAGACAATTTTTTCTATCTTTTTATTGCGAGATGCATTATTGACTGCGGCTTACATATTGAACAAAGTTCCTTTAAATTAGTGTATTCAACTCCTTATGAACTTTGAACTGGTCATAAATCAAACCTGAATGATCTACGACCGTGGGGTTGTGCAACATGTCCAGCTTACATTAAAGATCATTGTAGTGAGTTTGGTAAACTAGTCCAAAAGAATTACTAAAATTATATCACAAGATGTCAGATTTTTGGAAAATGATTTTCCCAAAAAGGGTGAAATAGATGAATTAATAAAACTCTGTGAAAACGAAATGTTAAAAAATTCAAAAATCAGTGATGTTTGTCCAAACAATACTTGTGTCACAACTCGGGTCACCAAACAACAAAAACCTATGGAGATATGTCGTTCTTGTTACTTTTTAGTGTTATGGGTGAATCGGGCAACACGGCGTACTTTGAGCCGTCTGGGGAGGGTATCGGGGATTCTTGTGCAACGCCCATGGTTGACAAGAAGAAAAATCATTCATTGCATTGTATAGATATGCAGAAAGTAGAGTCGTAGAAACATTGAAACGGTTTTTGGGTGCGATGAAAATAGAATAATAGAACAATGACTTCAAGTAGGTCTATTCATATATAGATCAAATCCGGACAAAGACTATCTCAAATTTTGCCATCGGTGTCAAGACATATAAGGCGAATATATTTAAAGGAGGGGGGACAAAGAGGGAGGGAAAAAGAGAAGCCGGAACCAAAAAGACGACATGCTTCAACGTATGGAGAAAAAATAAACCTAAGATCTATGCACAAAAGGACTTTAATAAGGAAATCTAAATATCAGGTGATCACTCGAATCTAGTGAGGATATAAACTCTTAAGCTTTAATGAACAACTAATCCAGAACTTGTCCGGTCCACTGGTGCAAGCCTACATCTAAATTCACCTACAACAACCTTTTAATATAGACAAAATATATGTAATTAGTATATATAATGCACTAAGTATGGTGACTTATAAAATCATGATAAATGGACATTTTGTAATGAAAAACATTCTCTTTGTTTAGTGTAGTGGGTTCATAAAACAAGTATAAGAGAAAGAAAAAAAAAAAGAAAAAAAAAAAAATCACAATCAAGTCAATATAAGCACATATATCACATCCCCAATATCAACGCACCAATATCACTTCAATTCACATAAGCATAAGTGCCGCCGATCTCAAAGGTGATTCTAAGGCTCACTTGACCTGAGGGTTAGGAGCGACCATCCACTACAAATCCCTCACACACACCACGGATCCCTTTGACTACCTAAATAAGATATTTTCGACTTGGTCCCACATTCAACTCCCTACCTAGAATTACTCTAAGACTCATCTAAGTAAGACATGAAGAGAATGTCCATACACCCTATTCAAGCCTACCTATGAAATCCTTAAAGCTACTCTAGATAAGTACCTTTTCATTAACACACCTTTACTTAAGTCATTATGTTCATTAGTTCATTTAGAAGACATTCAATACTTAAGTACATTCACATAATGGTCTGGGAGAAGACTTATGGAACTCACATACTAACCTAGTCGTGCAATGTCTAGATAGTGTCCCATTCCACTACCTAAATTTCATAGTACTTCTCCAACACTAGTATGTACCCCACATGATGAGAATAGGTAATAATAGAAATCGACCATACTATCAAGGCATGAAATCTGGAGTCTAGCCTACTCCGATGGAGGGTGTTCCATTTGCCAATGGTAGAACTATAATACATCCCATGTAGGCACATGATTAATGAATATGAAGGGTTTCTTTGTACTCTAGCCTCAACATACAGCTAGATCTACTCCCTAAGCATACTCACTCGGTGCTAGCCTTTGTTCTCATAGAGTAATTCAATAAAGAATCATATGCAAAGGCACCATATCTTGTTCATAACCAAATCATACTACACCTTACAAAGGAGGGTCCATTAGGGCTACCTACAATGGTTATTAAGATAGCTCAATGACTTTACTAAGGATGACTTCATGACATTCCAACCAACCAACCCTAAGTCCGCCATTCACACAAGAAGGATACCATCCGGCTTTCAACTCAATGTATAATAACCTTCTTCCTAAAGGTTTTTCATATACAAATGACCTTCTTTTTACTATATTCAAGATCATATTCCTTCTACCTAATACATTAATTACAGCCTAACTAAGTAAGACATTCAATTCACATGTGTTCAGGTATCAAGTAAGGGAGGTATACCTAAACAAGACACACCTCATTATTCATCTATCCACACTGTAATATCATTCAAGTATCACCTAGGAAAAAGTAAGCTACTTGCAATTCGACCCTACACACTTCTATAGAATCATCAACGTAACTCATCATATGTATCATAATAGTCAACAGAAAGATTCACAACTCGTCATCAAGTAGAACAACAGGCAGCACTAGACCTCTGAATCAACATATATTAATTAGAATACTAATACTTTTGGACTTTGCCATATCACATCATCATAAAGAACTTCACAATACATCACATATTCAAGAATATAACAATGATATATCATAATTCCTAAAGTAATGCCCGACGAGGCCAACATTGTTCCAATTCATAAAGTAATTCTAACTACGCCACATGTAGGTGTCACAAGTAAGGGCACACAAGGCACCACCAACAATAAGTGGATCAGAACAACGATCCCAATTGACAACACCTATACACACATATAGAGAAGGTTGGGTCAACATACCACCATCAATCTCACAACTCCAATCCACCCATAGTCAATTAACCAACTCAATATACAAATGCCTCTACCCAACAACCATCGCAACCATTCAATCCATATCACATAGTACATTACCCAAGATAATACAATCTGAAATTTAACACTTTAGGGCAGCCTACGTATAATTCTAATATAATTCATTCATAATTCAATAGCACAAAGTAAGCTACACAAAAGAATTCAATAGGATAGAGACTGAATCAAATCACCCATAATATAGAGTCAAAATAAGGATTTAGAATTTTCATGGGTTATAATGAATTTGATGCTAAATCTTCATAAACTCATTATAGTCGTAAAACATTGTTTCAAATCGTTTCATGCAAGAACCCATGGCTAGAAGTTGAACTGGAAGTATTCATGTTTTTTATCATCTTTGAAAACCATTTGAATTGACTCCTTGAAGAAAGAAGATTTAAGAATGAAACACCATACCTTAATTGTGAAAAAAAAATTCCACAAAGTTGATGGGGAAAAACATAGAAAATCTGTCTTCTTCTTTGGAGCTTCAAAATTTCATCAGTGGAGGTTTTAGAGAAAGCAATGGAGAGGTTTTGTTTTGAGTTCAGGTTTATTTTTTGATTTGTTTTGTGAGTTTAGAGGCTTAGAAAGACTCAATAACTGTCAATAAGTTATCCCCAAATTACCCCAAAGACGGCTGAACTTAATAGACATTTTAACCAATTCAAATTTCACTTAAGAACGACGCGACCAAAACTGGGAAGTCACTACGCGTCGCGAAGGCATTTTTAGTTATTGGTTCTGGAAAATTTCGAGGCAGTGCAGGCTGCGCGACGCACAGCCACTGCCTATTCTTGGCTGGCGCGGCAGCTTGCTAGGGCTATGGTTGGGTCCTCCTTGGGAACCCTTAGGCTGGTCCCCGGGGCTTCATTCTCGGATTTTTCGGACCTTTACATATTAGTATATGTGTAGGAACCATAAATAATCAATTTCACTCTGAAAAAGTACCCCAAAACTCCACCAAAAAACACTACGACACACTAGTTCAACTTCGATTAGTTTCCGAACGTCTTGGTCGTTTCACTTCCAAACTCCTCAAACTGACTTCTAACACTATTATTAACCATTTTAGGACCTTATTACCTCACGACACACATTTTAGGATCTATTTTAACCTATCTCGTCTTAGAGGTGTTACAACTTGATAATTTAATGAATCAAGAAATGATTCCTAGTCTAAGTGGGAGTTATGAATCCCATGTAGAGGAATTTCAACTTCAAAATCATAAGATTAAAAGAAAAGGTGTACCTAAAGATCTTATGAGATTGATTATTATGATTTCTTGGTACCTCTTACAGAACTTGATGAACCTAATTCGGTAACAGAGGCCTTATCGAGTCCTGAAATGGATGAATGGTCAAAAGCGATGAAAGAAGAATTAGAGTCCATGAAAACTAAAAAAGTAGGAGATCTAATTTACCATACTAAGGAATGTAAATCTATTTGAATTAAATGTATTCTGAAAGTTAAATGTAAATGTTATGAGTCAATAGAAAGACATAAAGAACGATTGGTTGCAAAAGGTTTTACTAAAGAAGTTGGAATAGACTATGAGGAATTTTTTTCACCAGTTATGAAGTTTACATCCATACAATTACTTTTAGCTATGGTTGCATGTATAGATCTAGAAATACACAAAATGGATGTGAAGAATATTTTTCTCAATAGAGAATTAAACGAGAAAATCTACATAAGACACCAATATATTTCATTGTTAAAGGTCAAGAAAAGAAAGAACGAAACTTGTTTTAGAAGGTATCCCAGAAGAACCAAACTCATTGATATCAAGTGTGACTTTGTGAGAGACGTAGTGGCAAGTGGAGAAATAACTTTACAATACATTTATACACGTGAAATGATAGTTGATCTTTTTTTAAGAAGGTCTTCTCTTGAAACTTGTTTGAAAAACATGTTAAGGCTCTAGGTTAAAGTAGAGTATGATGTTATTTCATTATTGTAAACTGACTTGATTGCTATGATATTCTCTTCTATATAAAACTATTGAATTTATGTTCAAAATTTAATATGAACGTGATAATATGTAAGATATATAATATGTCAAAACAAGTCGCGAGATTGGCTCTCTCACACGAGAAATCACCTCATATGTCAGGGAACATGAAGAGATGAGTTTCACCACCATTTTATGACATGTTTTATGATCCAGAAAAAAGATTCTCCAAGAAATGAGCTTAAGGTGTCATGATCCGAGTCTACATTCTGGACATTGCTGCACTCAAAGACCATTGTTGGTCCTAAAGCGAACCCTCGCCCTGGCTGACTACAAACGGAAGACTAACTAAAACATGCAAAAGTTTAAAACATATTTAAATCATGAAACTCCATTACAATGCTTTAACTGAAATGAAAACTTTGAATAATCAAATACTCTCCATAAATAGACAAATTTATTCCTTAAAACATTTACTAAAATAAATGATTAACATAGAATCCTCAACTATACTAACTACCTATGAAGCCTCTAACTAATAATGATAGAAGTCGGGACAAGAACCACAACCTCCTGACTAAACTAAAAGTCAGTGAAATCCTCCAGAAATAAAGGAGGCTCACCATAGATAACGCAAACTCTCATATGTATCAACAAATCTCCAGTTGATGATCTTTAATATCCGGGTCTACATCATCAAAAGATACATGCCAAATGGCTCAGTGTGTGGAATGTATGAGCATGTATGGAGAATTATAAAGCATAAAACATACGCTTGAACTTGATAAAAAGGAAACATATTTACCACTTTTTAACTCAACTCAAATCAAGAATAAGATACTCAACTCAAAGATTAGATATTCAACTCCAAGATTAGATACTCAACTTCAAAGATATGATACTCGACTCAATGAAGCACAGATCAACTCAAGATACTCAACTCGAAATACTTAACTCATGATACTTAACTGAAATCATTTCAATATAAAAAAGTTTAAAACAAGTGCAATATAAATAAAATCTGCTTAAAAACATGATGTTAACTCAAGATAATAATATCATAGAAGACATATTATGCTCCCTCTCAAAGTCTACTTGTGCAATGCATGAATAAAGTCTCATACCTCCATTCATACTAACAATAACCCTTAGATAAACCATGTAATTAATAATATGGAAGTTTCTCTAACCGACAACCATCACTATGAGCCTAAGTGGCGTTACAACGTCTCGCACATGCTGCCATAATTGTTCTATATTTTGTCGTCGCATAGAACATCCTCAACCTAGTGGATCCATTGGCTTAACTTACGTGATCATCTAAAAATTATGACCCGGTGATACCCATGATGAGTACATGGTTTACATGGAGACTTGAATTAATATGAACTCGTATCCCCACATCGGTGCTCAATACTACTCCCAAAATATACTTTAGCTCATGGTTTTAAAATAACTTCCTTTATTTAGGTTGAGATAATTTGCTCAACCCTTTTTAGCTTTAGAAAGCCCTCTTGGTATCAATGTTCCCTTTTTCTTATTCAAAACTCTTTTGGAACTCTTAGTTTCCACTTAACTTAAAAGTGAAAACTTTTATAAACTCTTAGGGAATGCTTAGTTCTCATATACTTCTTTGAAGAACGGAACTTCAATTTTACTCTTTCTCAACCGAGTGTTCAAGTCTTTAAAAAACTTTATAACAAGACTTCTTAAAATAAGGTTCATGTCGAATGATGAACATGAACGACTCAATTCAAGGTTTTCAATAACCATGCATAAAATAAATACTTGAACTTAGAAACTCCATAACTCAAGAATTCAATGATACTACTCATCTCAAGAATGCTCGACTCCGAGGGTTGATGCAAAATTATGAGCATGAACTACTTAACTCAATGACTCAAGCTCGACTCAGAGGGTTCATGCGGAATTATGGACATGAACTACATAACTTAAGGAATTGATGGGTAACATGTAATAGTCCCATTATTAGGAATATAATCTCAAAAAGAATAAGAAACTCAATACTCAAGACATTGGAATTTGGAGATACTATTGCTCTCAATGATACTCAATTCATGGAGTTCATGCGGAAGTTATGGGCATGAACAACTCGACTCGAAGGTCTAAGTAACTAGATGAAACTGATGAATATAAATATTCTCATTCTCTTACTTACTTCCTCAAAACATAGTTCAAATCAATGATGGATCTCAAAGAATTCACAATTTAACTTAAAGGCTTTCTTGAACTCTACTCCTAAGCTCTCTCTTAAATGTGAATTATGAATTCAAGAGTTATGGATGATATGAAGGATCTAGTTGATATTGTAGACTCATGAATATATTTTTCTCACTCTCATGCTCACTTACTTGAGTCTCGAAACAATTTACTAGAAGTTGTAGAAGACTTCTTAAAAAAACTCGAAGAGATTCTCTCAAAAGGTTCGGGAGAACTCTCAAAACATAAGCTTAACTTTGCCTTGAATTTGAATTATTATTTCAAGGTTATGCTTCATGTTATGAATGATTTTTAAGAGTTTAGAAGTATTCTAAAGTGTTTATAATCAAAAGGAGTGAAAATACAATTTAAATGAGCTCTAATGGGACAACCGCCGGACTAGGAGTGGGGGAAGGCGTCCCAAGCGCTTTTTGGGCACGGGGATCCAGTCCCTAACATTAGAGAGTGACTTTGGGCGCACTGCAGGCGCGCCGCCCCAGCATCTCCCAGGCATTCTTTTGATGAATTTTGCCTCTCGTTTTCTGACCCTTAATCGCTTTTAATCGATCTTTTTCTCAAGTTTTCCTTAGACTCAATTACCCAACGTAAGTAAACACTAATACACTCAAAGAAACACTCCAAATAATCACTTTCATCTCAAGAAATCATCAAAACGCCAACAAAACAAGATCTACAATGAGCCTCAAGAACACCTATCAAGAACTTAAATAATTCAACTTTTTGAGAATGGAATTACGTTAAAAATAACATGTTTGGCGTGTGGGTGAACAGACCCAATACTATGGAAGCTTACATACCTCTTAAGGATTAGAAACATGGTGAAATTCCACAATAAAATGTAAGAATCTCGACGATTGCTTGATCCTCTCCTCTTTTCTCTTTTTTTCTCTTTTTGTCTCTTCTTGAACTCTCAACTAAAACCCTAGGCGTATATTAGGATTATAAAACTGAACCTAAAAAGATTATACCCTTAAAATAGTACAAAAAATAATTAAATCTGATTGGGTAAGGATTAAAATACCCCTCACTATTTTCGTCTAACTTTCCTTAACTGGATAACCTAACTTCAAAAAGTCATATTTCACTCATCCAAACTCGAAAATTAGCAAACTTGACGGAGTTGGAAAGATAATTAAAATATATTTTCTATGGCATCTTGTAGCATAACTCATCTTGTTTTAGGAGTTATGGTCGTTTGAAATTTACCCAAAACTCATACTTAGCTTAACTTGCAAAATTTCAAATTTTGCTACTTCCAATTTAATTCTTTTTGGAACTTAAGGTGTTAAATCTAGTGAAATAACCTTAAATAAGAAATTTTTACTTACTTGGTGAAATCTCACTCACTACGATGAACGTTTTGAGTTTTAGTTTGAAAATATTTTTGGGGTGTTACATAAGCATCACTACTGAAGAGAGAAACTAAGGTTAAACGTTTAGAGGTTGTTAGACCAAGGTCTGTACGATGTTGAATAATAAAAAAAAATGAGATACATACACTAATTTAAGGATTAAACATCGTAGCACGTGTTTCATAGCACGTGTGTCTAGCGATCAATGGGTCAATGAAAGAATATTCCCTGCTTCTTCATTGTGTGAGACCCAGAAAAGTTAAATTAACTTTTCAATGAAATACCCTTTGACCTTTTGTTGTTTCTTGAAGTTCCAATCAATGTTGCTACTTTAGCATGTTACTAATAGCCATGAGAGACTCGGCAATGTAGTACATGTCTAGGAAAGCAGTTGATATGGAACCGATAGATTGGAGTAGAAAGGGAAGATGATTAAATGAACAATTCAACTTGTATACATAAGCCGACTATTACACTCAAGTGTATTTGTGTGTAAAATGTTAAACATGAACTCGAGTTTACCTCTTTAAGAGATTGAGGGAACGAATAAGTAACTACTGAAGTAGTGAATGTTGTATGGGGTATTGTGAGTAATAGTGTCCTTTAATAGTAATGAATTCTTTCCACATGTAATTGATATATATAGGGCTAGTAAAACCTTAAAGATAAACTCTTCATGCTCACAGGTGGCACGAACGATTTGTCGTATGAATTGTTTGTTTGATTGATATAACGTTGACTTGAGTCTTGTCCACCATGTGCTAAGTGGGAGATGTAAGTTTTGCGTCGTGGTTCACCCATGTGGACCGACCCGACCTGACCTGACCCGATCTGTTTTATGCCTTATCCAATTAATTAATTAGTTAATTAGTTTTGAATAAATCCTTTTACAAGGATATGGCAGAACAATTACAAAGTAATTGGTCAACCTCTCCTTAAAATACTCCTAGTATGAGTATTTTTCTAAAAATAAAATGTGAAACGTGAAAAAACAAAGAGGAAAGTGTGAAAAAATAGAAAAGCAAAAACCAAGCAATCAAGAAAAAAAATTGAGTTTCTCAGACAAATTTATCAACACACAAAGCAGACTTCTAGTTTGAGAACACATACCTTCGTTTTCTAGTGATTCAAAGACAGACTTGAGCACCAAACTGTCAAAGAAGCAGATCGACGACTTCCGCTGTGTATTACAAGCTACACATCTCGTTGTTGATTTACCTTAATATTCCTTCATTAACCTTTCTATACGAAATAAAGTCTCATTTGTTTGCACTTAATAAATATTTTAATCTCAATCATTCAGATCTTAGTCATTAAGTGTGTTTATTTTCAAGATATGAATCTTAATCATTCACGTCATAATCATTAAGTGTGTTTATTTTTATTATTTTACAACACACTCAATGAGTTTGAGTATGTCTAAATGATTAAGATATATAACAAAATCTTAATAACATAAAGATGTCTATTTAAGAATTTCTACAAAGATGACAGTTCACTGCTACTCCATCTACTTTCATGCATAACTATCACCATCATTAATCACCGCCACTTAACATTTAGAACCACCATCTTCAGCCCAATCATAACTATCATTATCATTAATCGATCACCAAATTAATCGTGAATTTGGTCCATGCGATGGGGCTCACATCACAACCCTCTTGCCTTTTAAACTTAAGTTAACCAAATTCAAAAAAAAAAACTTAAAAAACTAAAATTCGGATTTCGACCTACATGGTATTAAGACGTGTATTAGAGTTTTGAGGATGACAAATTCATAGCAGAGATTACTAATTAATCATAAAAATTAGGGATTGCTCATACTATAGTAGATGCATTTCCCTTCTATTTTTAAGACAAATTATAATTTTTAATAGATTTTTATGGATCAAACAAAATTCTTTTATAAAAGCTGCAATAATTAAATGTTTTTATTATATTAACTTTCTTTCGTAACTTAAAATTATAATAGTCATTATTAACCAGTTATGAATAGCAAAACTCATAGTTAGGGTTATAGAACTTAGAGTAGAGATGACAATGATAGATCCTTGACGGTAAAATCCTCTCATAAAGGTGTTATCATTGTGTAGTAAGGTATTTTTGTAAAGATTAATTTTATAATGATGGCGAATATTAAGAATTCATACGTTTATTGACTTGTTTGATGAAAGACGTTAAGGTTAGAAAAAAGAAACATTAACAAGGATTTGGAACTATCAACCTCCATCTGATAGCTATAGATAGGATTGAGACTTTTAACAAATGAAAAAATTAATTTGATACTCAACTGTCAACAAGAACTTAGGGTAATATTCTCTTAATTGAGTTGAGAGAATTTAGAATACATATAGATTTGTCAATTTTGTACAATCATTACACATGAATGAGTTCGTTGTAAACTATATGTTTGGCTTCGAATATCTAAGAACTATTATCTTAGTTCATCTCTTACTATTAATTAAAATCTAAGTAGTTAAAACAGTATATAATTTCTAATTTAAACATCCAATCTTCAATAGTAGTAATAATTATAATTTGCAAACCATCAAAATCTCTAACAATGCTCTCTATGATATTCGATTTCAACCTAATTGTATTACTATATTTCAACTTCAACCGCTTTAATTCCAATTAAGCATACATCAACAAAATCTATTAATAAAGTCAAACAGTTCATTAAATAATTGTGTTTTTTCTAAATTAAATTTGTATATCTTTCTTTTGAATTATAATTTGCAATAGATGTTCGGAAAACATGATTATAACATGTTGAATTAAATTTTAAAACAATACAATAAGTCAATAGTTGAAGACTAATATTAGAAAATATAACTTCAGTATTGACATATAAAAACTCAAAATAAATTTATTTGTGTATCTTGGAAGTTATAGTTATGTATTGTAAGTTGTATGTCTTATATATATTGTATGTATATTTATGAATATCTTAAATATATGTATGTATATTTATGAATATCTTAAATATATGTATGTATATTGTTTATTTTGTATATATCTTATAGATAGTATATCTTGTGAATATGAGTATGTCACTATAGATAGAGGGGAACTATAATAAGGATCTTGTATAATATGGTGCGTCTCAAACGTTAAATTTGTATTTTCCTGTCTTTCTTCATGCGATGCTTTAAGGTATTTCTGTCAGTATGTGCATTTGAATCTGGAGATCTCACAGCCTTAACAATACTACAACTTGAACAACAATTTTTTCTTCTTAAATTTTTTATTTTCTTCTTCCAATTTCCTCTTTCCATCAATCTTTTCAGTCGAATTTACTGATGATTCTGTAAGAGCTTTGTTTTTTCTGGTCAGCATATCTGATCTATATTTGTGATTTCTCTCTTATTATGATTTTGGAGATTTTTTTCTCTATTTGGTATTGCATCTTCCGTGAATTTTATTAGTAGTAACTGTCGCTTTTTTTCCATGATATTTGATTAAATTTTCTTTTCTTTTGAGTTAACAAATATTTTGGGTACACAATTTTAACCTTATCAATAGAAAACATTTCATATGAAAAGGATTGTGCCAGCTTAAACTGGCTATACGCATAACATGCACTGAACTTCTTGCTTCAATTGTTACTTTGCTTGAAATTTTATGCATGTTCCCCAATAATGGATGGTGAAATTAAACTTTGAATGACTATATTGTGGCTTCTAAACGAATTCCTAAATTTCATCTCTGGTCTTTAATTATGTGAGATCATCGAAATTTTGAATTTACATGTTGGTCACCTGCCCCTATGTCGTCTTGCTCTTTAATTAACATAAATATATATGTATGATACTATCTTTCAAGTTAATGTTCAGACATAACCCCTGCAATTTGTGTACATAACAAGTCCATTTGAGGGAAATACCTGCAATTTTGTGTGTTCCAACACGTGCATACTATTTAAGAATCGTTTCTCTTTGAGATAAATATTGAAAACATCCTAAACTGGACACAAATTATTACTTTAGTCCCTCAATTATTGACAGCCTTAAGTGAATTAAGTGATGTGACGTACACAGAGATATATGTATTTAAAAAATATTGAACTAATTAAATACTAATACCTTAGAAATTTAAGAAGATAAAACGAACTTTCTTTTTCTTTTAAAAAATTAATTTTCTTACCACCCCACTTCATCCTCTACCCTGTACCCTAGCCTCACACCTCACTACCCAACAACCCTAAAAAATATTATTTTTAACTATTTTTTTGGAGGGGAGGGGAAGAGGTAGGGGTGGGAATGGGGGTGGGGGCACGGGAGGTAGTGTTGGATAAAATTTGTAGTGGGGTGAGTTGGGGTACCTGATACGGGATGGGGTGAGGTAAGAAAAAGAGGGATGTTTTTAACTTAAATAAAATCAAGTAATGGGGTGTTTTTAAAACTTTTAATAGTTGCGAGACTAAAATAATAATTCACGTCAAGTTTAGAGATATTTTTAATACGTATCTCGTTCTTTTTTTTAAAAATAGATTGATGAATCATTGAACCTGCAACGGGCTTCCTCTACCCTCTAATTTTCTGTATTTTTAATTTTTTTACTTACAACGATTCTTTTGGGTTTGGAGTTCCTTGTTACATGGCATAACAACAAAAATATAGTAAATGATGTTCCCTTTATATATCATTGATAAAAGTGTTGTCAAAAAAGATTTTGTATTACTAACGATAGAGTTAATTGTCACGGATTTAGAGTATTTGCTAAGACTCTGTGCGGCACTTGACAATTTACTCACGAATAATTCACTCAAGTAAGCCGTTTTATACTAAGATCGCTAAAAATATGAAAGGAAGACTTAGAGAATTTTGGAAGAAGGTTTTTTACTACTTGGAAGATTCTTTACAACTTACTTGGTTTACAAATGAGAGTCCACCTATTTATACTACTTCCTATGCGCTAAATAGTAAATAAAATTATTTACAAGTCCCTATTCTAGAAAATTCTACACTTTCTAGGATCTTCCAAATGCTTTCTTGATTAATGTAGAAGGTTCTATTGTTCTCCGCAAATCTCTCCACAACTCTAGACCCTTCCGTCTTTATGCTGACGCAAAATTTAGCTATGATGTGGCGGGACGTAACATAAGTCTCTTTCAATTTCTTTATTAACATATTACTGCATAAGATTAGAGATAAATTAAAGGGATCTTTGCTAGAGCATTATGCAAGTGAGAGTTGCACACGCAAGGTATGGTTATGATGGTTGTTGCTTTAATGTAGTGCTTGAGATGAGTGAATGGACATTGTTAATTTATTATTCTGTGATATTGCTTTCGACTATTGTGGCAGGGAAATATGAAATCTTTTTTCTTTTTATTTTAATTCCTATATTTGTATTGTGGCATCTCGACTAGCTTGTGAATCAACTATTTTGTTAGCTATTTGTAATTTTCCGTCAATATAGAAATTTTATATTCGTTGCTGTCATATAGCCATAGATATTGTACTTGTTGGATTTCTTATTAATCTCTGTTTTGTCGACTTGAAAAGTTGACCCGAATTCTGGAGGTTGAAAGAGACTGAAAAGTTTCAATTGTTACTGTTTCATTATGTTGAAATCTTAAAGCCTCTTTTTGTTCGGTAAGCAAGGTTTATCATATTGGCCTGATATGACAATATTCAATGATTTAGTGCCTGAGAGGAAAGTCCAATATCTATATGGTTAACTCAGTTATTTACTCAATTTTATTTCCTTTAAATGTGGAGTAGTTCACCAAACACTCATAATCAAACATAATAGATATGTGAGGTTTCTTATTGCATATATAAAGGTCGTGCAATTTCGAAAAATTGAAACTTTGGAGATAATTTCTAAAGAGGTCACGTATGTGTTAAGGGTATCATGCCCTGAACTTACACTCAGGGCAGGATTGACACTTGAGAATCATTGTTGATCCCAATCGAACTCTTATCTTGATTATCTTAATCAGCAAAAGACTTAACTTATCAAAAATAACCCATATAAACTTAGAATGTTATAAAGAAAACATTCAACTAGCTAATAAGGCAAACTCAAATCTCACCATAAGATAAGGAAAATGAAAAGAGAAAAAGACTAACATCGGACTGTCTATGAAGCCCCTGAAAAATTGAGATGGATGTCAGGACATCCTAATGAACTAAAACTACTAAAAGCAATAAAAAGGGGTCTTCCAAAAGCAAGGAGACTTACCAACAAACTCTGAAGCTCAACTAGGATCAATACGCTGGATGCTGATCCTGGTTACATATATTTGCATCATTAAAAGATGCAAGTCAAATGACATCAATAAATTGAATGTATGAGTATGTGAGGGTAATTCTAAAACAAGACATAATCTTGAAAGGAAATGAAAGAACTTACCTGGATCAACTCAACTTAACTGAACTGATTTCAATATAAAGTAGTAAATGTAAATGCAATATAAAGAAATGCTTTTAAAACATGGATATCAACTTTGTATATTTAGAAATACAATAATACCTTGTGTGTATGCAAACATACGATATAAACTTTTAATTGTATATAAAAATACAAATAAACTGTGTATATAAAAATACAAATACTTCTATGGGAGTTTCTCTAACCGACAACCATCACGTAAGAGCTATTGTGATGATACAATATTTTGTCTCACGCTACCAAGGCTTTCATATACCTTGTCTCAGGTATAAAACCTGACTATTAAGTGTATCTAGTTGGCTATATTAAAAAACACTAAGGAATTAGCTAAAAAGTATGACTATTTTCTGCCTATGGTTGCTACATGATTTATGGGGGCTGGAGTTTTCTCAACTCTCCCCCATATCCGTGCTCAATATTACTCCCAAAATATAATACTAGCTCTTATGTTTAAAAATATACTTCTTTCTGTGATTTGAGATAATTGCTCAAATACTTAGCTCAAAGACAATCCTGGAAATCAAAGTTTCCGTTCTTGCTTAATTGTGAAAGCATTTAACCTATTCTGAAAACTAGCTCAGAGGCTCTTTGGAAATCAAAGTTTCCTTTTCTTGTTTAAATGTGAAAGCAATTTAAACTCTTTCGGAATACATAGTCTCCATATACTCTTTCAAGAAATGAATTTAAATCTTTACTCTTTGATATTTACTCAACTAGAACTTTAAGTCTTAAAACAAGATTAAAATATTCGAAAAAGACTTTTGGAAAACTCTAAGAACTTCTCTTAGCTTAACTCTTACTTCTCATGACTTTGATCTTAATTTCCCTTGAATTGGATTATGGATTCAACGTTCATGATCTCTTGTTATGGATAATTTCATGATATTTAAATGTAGCTTAAAGTATAAAAATCGACTAGAAAACATAGGTACATTGCTAAGGAACTAATATTGGGGGGGGGGGGGAGATGTGAAGAACTGGCTTTCTAATTAAAACTTTAGAGGGCTGAGGTAGGACGCATTGGCTGCCGCGGCACACCAGAGGCCAAATTTTAGAGGTCCCTACTTGGGGCTCTAAGAGGGGGCGGCACACCGGGCCTCTGTCCAAGTGCACTGCAACTTTTCTCCTTCGTTTTTCATCTCCAAACCTCTCATTTCAACTTTGTTCTTTCCCCAAACACTTAGAATCAACTAATACTATCAATATATGTGAGATTCTACTCGTATTCACACCTAAATTCACGAATTTTGATCAAGAACTCCTCAATAGATTCAACGAATCCAGAACTCAATACAACTTCAACATAACCTATCAAAAACTCAATTTCTAAAACCTCAAAGAACATTAATTTGCAGAAATAAATCATGATTGATATGTGGGTGAACTAATTCAACGCTATGTGATTTCACATACCTCATACGGATCACCTTTTGATGAAATCCACAAGCGATTTTTCAAGAAAGTGACAATTTCCTTGTTTCTCCTTTTATTTTCTCCTCTTCTTTTCTCTTCTCTCAAAACTTTAACTTAGTTTTCAAAAACGTAAAGACCTCTAAGTAATTACCAAGAATGAATTAAAATGATAGGGTAATGAAATCCAAAATCCAATTTTGACTTTCCTTAACTAGACAACCAAACTTCAAATGGACATATATCACTCATACAAACTCGGAATCGAGTAAACCCGGAGGCGTTGGAAAGATAATTCTAAGATCTTTCCTAAGATATCTTTAAGCACACCTAATTCATCCTGAACTAGAAGTTATGATCATTTGAAGCTGACCCAAAAATTCAAACTTAAAATAATTTCATCAATTTTCTAGATTTTCATTCTTTCCAAAAATGAATCTTTCCAATTCTATTTCTTTAGTTACTGGGTATTACAATGGGTATGCTTGTCAACCTCTTAAGTAAATACTCCTTTTCATTTTGATGATGAATATATATCATAGTCATGAAAAGATTCCATTGGGATGTATTACTAATTGAAGTAAATGTTAAGCCGATTTAGATACATGAGTGGTTATATCTTAAAATATGGAAGCACAATTATCATTCATACTAAGGATTTACGCAATACTGCAAATTCAGCTGATGCTTTTGTAGATAAGAGAGTTTACCATATTTCCATATTTTCATATGCAAGTTGAGGTACTTGAATATCTAAGTAGATTTACTCATATCATAACGTGATTTCTTTGTTGAATATCACTGATATATATTAGCCTCAAATTTTTGGCGATACAAAAAAAAAAAACCATAGGGGGTTCTAATAACAGATAGTTTAAATAAATAGTTATAAAATAATATTAGTATTTAATGTGTAATAAATCTAGTCATATTAGGGATTAGTATCCTGAATCCTTTAGTTCCTATTAGGTTAGTACTCCTTCCTAGATCTCCTATATATATCTCCCATGTATTCCCTTAAAACTTGAATTACAATCAATATTCCTTCATGGTATCAAGAGCCAGAAGAAACATAGATCTTCTTTCTCTAGGTTTTTTTCTCTCTTTAGGGCACCGATCGTTCCCTCTCTTCTCTTGGGCGGGAGGTGGCAGCGGCAGCCAATGGGACAACCGAGGTGGATCCTCTCGATTCACTTCCTTCTGGGCGTTACTTAAACTCCTTCCAGGCACTTCATGCCATGATCCCGAAAAATTATAAGGACATAAATACCCTAATGGGAAAATCACCTTCTTACAGCCCTTGAGGCCAATTACCTTCTCAAAAATATTGTCAATGGAAGCAAGAACGCCGCCGGCAGTCATCACAGCCACGGACAAATTAGACAACACCCATCTGGGCCATGCCGCATGGAAAGCCGTGGATGGCAGATCGATCATCGTTTGAGTGCGGTCATCTCTCCCCGGTTCAGAAACACGTCCGACGATCATACAAACTGCTTCAGCCCTATTGGACGGCCCCTCGCAACACGCTATGCATCAATTCCCCTCTCTATTTTTCATTGCGTGATCGTCTCAACACAATTACCAAAGTGCCGCGGAGTATTTAGAAGAGGTCTCCACCATATCACAGCCCTAGACAAGTGAACGAAATCATTCATGAAAAAGATCTCGTTCAGTCGTAGTCGGGGGCTCCCATCAGCGTACTCATCCATTAAAACAGGCGGTTCGCATCAGTCCAACGCCCGTTGACCTGGCTACCTCTCCTCGTGGCTTTAAAAAGTGAATGAAAAAAAATCAAAGTGGATCTGGAAGAGCAAAACTTCTTCTCCGAGAAGCCGCGGTTAGTAAGCCGGCCACCCCCTCACCCGCAAGCCCAAACAACTATCGCGGGGGGCGTTGGTGGTGGCCGGCAGGGGAGCCGCGGTGGCTACGGAAGAAACAACGGAGGACAGCTGGAGCGGCGGTTGGTTGGCAGGGAAGTGTTCCGCCGTACGACGGTCAGCAGCACGGGCAGCACACCCACATAGCCTGCACTCCTTCGGCAAGCGGCGGGCAGTCATCTTCCGCGGCGGGCGGGGCATTTACGAGCGGGATAGTCCTCCAAACTTGCTCAAAATTGTCAGAAAACAGGACACACAGCTGTCGTTGCTGGTTTCGGGATGAGGAGGAGCCGAAATAGTGATAACCGTGCCCAATTATGCATCTAAGCCGGCCCTTCTCTGAATGGTTGTTGGGATACTGGGGAAACATGCAAGTACTTCTGATCTATCCAAAGCGTAAACGCTCCAAATCCCATTTATCATGGCTCCAATGATATTATTGTTGGCAACGGTGAGTCCCTTAGATATTTCTCACACTTGCAGGGTTACCATTAAATCCCCACCGCTATTAGTTCACCTAGGAACCTTACTCAAGTCCCTTATATTGAAACCATCTCCCTTTCAAGTTCACCATTCACAAAAAGACAATAATTGCTCACTCTTGTCAACTCGAAGATTTTCAGATCCCTAGACAATACTACCAAGGAGGGTGATTTTCAGGGGCCCCCCCTTGAGCATGCGTTTGTACGTTCTTCTGGACACATATTCGTCTGCCCACCCAGTTTCATGGTGAAAGCGGTCCTGTGGCTCCGGTGGCTCTTTAGCTGATGGCCACAGGTCTGGTTGTGAACAGTACGTCTGGTTACCGTTCTACTCAAATACTAAATTCTTTAATGTATCAATTAGTTTTCTTCCATTTATATAAACATTGTGACTCCTGTTCAATTGAATAAATCTCATAAATTACTTTCTTTCTCTGAGAAGCGTACAACTGCACTTTCAACTTATTCATTCTGACCTATGGGTCCTACTGTTGTCTTCATTTGCTAGTTTCGCTATTTATATTGGTTGTGGAGGATTTTACCAAATACCACTGGTTGTACCCACTAAAACACAATCACAGGCATACACCACCTTTGTCACTTTTGAAAAAAATGGTCCAAAAAACAATTCAATTCTCATGTTTAAACTTTTTCGAAGTGACAATGGAAAGAAAATATTGTAAATAACATCTTTGGCCAGTTTCTGCCAATCCCTGAGAAATTATACATCAAACCTTGTCCATTACCCAATCCCGAAAACAGCTGATGGAATAGGCTGAGCGTTAAGCATCGCCCATCTCATTGAAAATGGTGGTTCATTCTTCTACATCAATCTATCTCCCGTCTCCTTTTTGGTAGGAAGCTCTAGCCATTGCAAACTACCCTCATTAACAAGAATGCCCAATCACACCATCTCCAACAAATCACCCTATCAACTCCTTTACAAGAAACTTCCCAATTATACCAATCTCCGGTCTTTGGGTGTCTTGCCTACCTTCGGCTAAGCCCGTATATACTCACAAATTACAACCCCGTCCCGTCCTTGTGTTTTTTGGGGCTATCATCCTACCTCCAAGGGTTATCGTTTCTTTGACCCACAAAACTCACAAAGTTTCATATCTCGTCATGTCAAATTTGTCGGAAAATGATTCCCTACGGGGTGTTCTTTTTATTTCCTCCTCCATTAAATACATCATTCATTGGCGTCCATTCCCCTTTTCCAACATTACTCACGGGTCCCTCACCCCTTCCCCACACATCCACCCACTACCCAACACCCCTCATCACCCATTCGACCTCTCTACACCACAATACACCCGAACCACCACCCACACTCACAACCAAACCGAACCATCCCATACCCGCAACATCGCCACGTCCCGTTTTGGGTCCTGCCAGGCCACCCCCGGAATCACCACCGCCCGTGCCACCCCCCATTACTAATCCCATGTTAACCGTGGTAAAGCCGGTATCTTTAACCCAACACCTTTCAGGATCCCATACTACCAATACACCCCTTCACGATAGTGAACCAACAACCTACTATGTTGCCTAAAAAATGCTTATTGGTTTCATGCGATGGATGACCGAGTTTTTTTAAGGCTTTGGACTGATCAAAAAACTGGGGTTCTTGTACCTAAGCCCCTATGGGCGGCACCCGTTGAGCTGTAATGGGTGTACAAATTAAACACAATGCAGATGACAGTATTCCAGGTCAAGGCTCGTTTGGTTGGTAAAGGCCTACCATTAAGGAGTATGGACTTGATTACTCCGAGGACATTCAGTCCTGTGTTATTCGGCAGGAACACCATTAGCCGGGTACTGTCCTCGCCGTTGCCGCAACCAATTGGCTCATCAATCAGTTGGATATTTCCAATGTATATCTCCCATGTATTCCCTTAACACTTGAATACAATCAATATTCCTTCAGTTTCTACATTGTTGATCTCTTCCATTTTCATTAGATTATTTTATTAACTAGTTATGTTTTATTTTTCAACACAAAGCAAGGCACAAAGGACTATCATCTAAACAGAGACAGACATAGACACAAAGAAAAAGAGAGACAGAGGAAGATGGGAGTGGACACACATAATGTACATCTGTATTCGTCCTAAATAAAACAAGTTAACTTTTTATGAGAATTTTATTATAGATTAATTTCACGTTTTCTTTGTATTTCATCTTTACTCCTTTACATTTCTTTCATGCATATAGTTATAACCACTACAAAAGCTATTATTGTTGGGCTCATGCTTGCACGGGCACCACTTATCTGGAATATTTATAATTTTATGATTATTTTCGTGTCTACCTTAATAAAAATAATTGATGAATGATAATACTATACTACAACTTTAATTTTTAAATTTACCATTATTTCAAAATTAAATTGATAACACAACATTACATGATTAAAATCTAACTTTCCAATTTCAAATTTATAACATTATACTTCAATTTTTTCAAATTTTAAATTCATTTAATTCTATCTAAGATAAAAGTTAGAAAAGAAATGGAACTTCAAAGTTGAATAGATAATAATAGAAAGGCGAAATGGTTTGGTGGACACTTATATTTGTATTAGTTTATATTCTGAATTCTTTTATTTATTCCTTTGTCATCTGGACCGTTAAACTCAATTAAAAATGAGACTTTGAGCCCCTCCAACATTGTGTGTAGCCACTCTCCTTGATATTAATTGACATGTCATATCCACGTCAGTATATTAATTGCCAACGTCATAATCATAATACTTATTAATAATTAAATTCAACAAAATTATTTAGAAATGTAAAGTAATAACATTTTAATTTATTATTGGCATTTATATTTCTCCTTATATTCACTATTTCACAAGAAATTCATCGCAACCGGGTCATCGCCATTTTTACCGGCGAAATCACATATACTTTCTCCCTCACCCGTCATCATCTCAAATGCACACCATTACTATTATTCTTTCCTCGTCCAACCTCCATTGTAACAACAACATGCAGATGGATATTGGTGGCATTACTCCAATAATCTCCACTCAGATCGTTTCTAGAATGTTGCCTCCATCCATTTTCCGATGTCGGCTAGTGGTGAGGTTTGGGAGTTTTGAAGATTTCAAGGTTTGTTTGGAAAATGTTTGGAAATCTCAACAGAAACAGAAATTTGGCGTAACTAGCCACCACACATTAGATTTGGCCATGCACGAAACATTTTCGTAATCCAACGCCGACTACTATTTTCACACTCTAAATTGCCTATAAATACAATTTCACACCAATCTATGTCATGAAACTCGTCGAAATTTACTTAAAATTTGCCTGAATTTTTTTTGAGTTATTAAAATAGATTGAAAAAGAAATGTTTAAAGGATTAGAAGGAGACTTTGGAGGAGATTTCTTGGGTTATCGAAGAAGATATCCAAAAATTGCAAGCAAAAGATATTAGAAGAAGACAAGTTAAAGGGATTAGAAGAAGATTTTCTTAGGTTAAAAAAATCATCCAGAAATTGCTGTGAAAGATTGAAAATATGGAAGAAAAGAAAGTTAAAGTTACCAGGAAAGCAATTAGCTTTAGGGAAGAAAAAATATCTTTTTAATTAACTGTTTTTTTTTTAAAAAAAAACATCTTTTATTAAGTTTATTTTTTTTACCTAAAAAAGTGGTTGATCACTCAATGCAGAATGTCACGCACTTTAGCCAAATCAGCCATTTTAAAGCACAATAAGTTTGGTCAATGGTCGGGAGCGATTATTAAATTGTGTTTTATGATTTAAGGGTTAGGACGCCAAGAGTGTAAGTATGAGGTTTCAAGAATACAAACTGCTGTACAAGTGTAAGGGTCTACCGCCCATTTTCTAAAGAAAAAAAACTATTACAAATCTAATAGATAGAGAAAAGATTGTGTGACAAATGAAATTTGAAATATGAAGTTTCAACTTTTAAATTTTACATTCACAACAATTACTATTATTTTAAAATTAAATTGATAAAAATACACTATATGATTAGAACTCAAGTTACAAATTTTAGAGTTAATAGGTTGGAGAGGAGTTAACCTTTTTATAAAGGAAAAATTACGCGGCTAAACAAATTTATACAGTTTGTATAATTAGTCACATTTGTATATGTATAATTCGCCACGATATGCAAATACACATGTACAATATACAACTATTTAACCTATATACATATACAATTCACCTCTCTCAATCTCGTTCGCCTCTGTCCTCCATCTTCCGATCTCGCTTGCTATATATACAAATGGATATGTATAATATACAATTATATACATATGCAATTCACCCCTCTCCCGCTCTTTGCCCTCTCTTGCTCACCTCTCTCCTCCCTCTCTTGCCATATATATAAATATATATGTATAATATACAATTATCTAACCAATATACATATACAGTTCACCTTTATCCCACTATTTCCCCCCTCTCTCTCGCCTCTCTCCTCTCTCTCCTAGTCTCGCTCGTCTCTCTCCATATAACATGTAGTTACGAATTGTAATTATCAAACTACAGTTATGGAGAGTAATTAGGTTATTCTTAAGTGACTATATATGAAACTTTCCCATTTTTAAAAAACAAAATTATTGGCCCAACCAAGTACCCGGCCCAGTAGCCCGATGGTTAGACTTTGACGATGTTTGGCTTATTCTAAGTATTAGGATTTTGGTTCGTTTGGTTATTGGTTATAGTTATGCAGATATTAGTTATACATGATTTAATTCTGCAGTGTTTAGTTATGCAGGTATTAGTTATACAATGTTTAATTATGCAGGTGTTAGTTATGCAGAGATTGGTTATGTCGAGTTTAATTTTGCGGGTATTAGCTATGCAAATATTCGTTATGTAGGTATTATTTAGTTATGTAGACATTAAATTCATGAATTATAAACGATTGAATATTGTATTTGTTGTAAATTATTAATATATATTATTACAAAATAATAATACACACTAATAAAATATGGAATATATTGAATAATATATAATGCTGACATTTGATTAGCATATTTATCATCAAAAAATTTACAATCAAATTTCTAATATTAAGAAAATATTTACATAAATAAGTAAAAACTGCAAGTATAAAAAAAGAAAGGAAAAATGCACAAGTACCTAAACTATGACCGAAATCTCAGAGATACACCTTAACTAAACTAAGGTCATATTACCCCCTGAACTTATTTATTTTAAATTTTATGTGCCGTTTTGATTTACGTGGGATTAAAATATCTCCCAGGCACCTCAATTGCGTGAAGTCACGGAGTAAGACAAAAGGTGCATAAAATTACAAAATAAAATAACTTCAAGGGATAATAGGACCTTGGTTTAGTTAAGGTGTGTCTCTGAAATTTCGATTATAATTTAGGGAGTACTTGTGCATTTTCTCTAATATAAAATGAAAATAGTCTGTATTCTATTATATATAAGCCAAAAATAGTTGGACCAACACGGCATTTACAAATATATATTTGGGCTTTTCTCTACCTTTAGCCTTGTATAGACCTATTTTATTTGCTATTAAACAAGTGTATATGCTTATTTTACACATGTCTCTGCAATTCTCAAATGGTGGAATAGCATTCTAAATCTCATTTCACACTCTTTTAGGCTGAAAGCGAAAATGATTTTTCTTTTTTGCCAGTGAGTTTTCACTCGTCTCTTTTCTTCACGTTAACAATGTTTGACCTGTAATCTCTAACCATATTATCTATCCAAAACTACCTCTTTCATCTTCTTCTTCTTCTATTTGTTTATGCTTAAGTTAATCATATTCTCTCGTGAGAAGTCACTGTTAGATTTGGTTTTAAGTTTTTACTTTTTGGATTTAGATCTCCTTTTGTCTATCTTTTAGTCGATTGTTTCAATTTTGCTTATTTATTTGGTACTTGGATTGAATTCGTGTTGCATGCATTGAATTTATATTTAATAGTTGTTTTCATGTGTCTCTGGTTTTTTGGCTCTCCTTTTACGTCCTCTTCGTTTTTCTCTATTCACGAACTTTTATTTTAAGATTAATTTTTTCCTATTCTTGATAATTGAAATTTAGTGAGTTTTTTTTTCTTCAATGAATTAATTGCAGGTGTGGGCATTTGCATTTGCTTAGAAACTTCAAAGATGAGATAATGGAGTAGAAGGAATTTTAATAAAACTAAGACATGATATAACATAATTTACCAAGTAATCCTTTTTCTAAAATTTTACAAAACTGAATATACAATGTATTTCACGGTAACGTATTTTAGGATAATTTATTTTTAAAAACTACCAAGCATTAGGTTGAATATACGTTACTGTTAATAACGTTTTACTCCTAAAACATTATTTTTCAGTAAGTTTTACTACTAAAACGTTAATATGAGCACGTTTTTAGGAGTAAAACGTTACTGGAGGAACGTATATCCATATGACGCCATCAACTTTTAAAAAATAAATATATCCTTAAAACATTACTGTGGAATACGTTATACTAGTTTGTAAAAATTTTAGAAAAAATATTATTTTGGTGTTTGTTTGTGCAGGACTTATATATATTGCTGGTTTAATCAAAACCCTCGAGTAGACGAGACTTCATACCTAAAAAATTGTCCATCTTTTTTGGTTGAAATGATTATACGTAGGTACACCTCGCTTAATTCTGATAGTAAAAGAGTATTAATATAAAAAGTTTAGATTTGCTATGGGTTTGGGTATAAATGAGAAAATAACATAAATAGTCTCTTAATTATAGGAGTAGGTCTAAACTGATTTCTTAACTATACACTTAAGATATATAGTCTTTTACCTATTTAAAAACTTGTTAGCTTTGGTCCCTTAACAATACACTTAGCTCATATATTTTTAAAACAACTGCATCTCTGTTTTGAGATAATTACTTAAACTTAGCTTAAAAGTTCTCTTGGAATCAATATTCCCTTTTTCTTTCCAAAACTCTTTTGGAACTCTCAATTTCTTCTCATCTTAAATGTGAAAACATTTGAAAATACTTAGTTCCATATATCATTTTAAGGAAAACGAACTTCGCTCTTACTCTTTACTAAACTTCAAAACTTAAGTTTTAAAACAAAGTTAAAACGTTTGTAAAAGACATCTGAGATCTTGGAATGAACTCCTCTTACTTGACTCTTAACTTTGATCTTAACTGCTCTTGACTTGCCTCTTAACTGATACTTGAAATGAATTATAGATTCAAGGATTATGATTTGTGTTTGGAAAGATCTCATGATGTTTAGAAATAATTCTAAATAGCTAAACATGAAAAGAGACCGAAAAATCAATATTTGTAGATGGGTCCACAACGTGGAATGATATTATTTTTTAGTTTCGAAAATGTCTTTTGAGACAGAACACCTCATGTCAGCTCCGCGACGCAAAGAAATTTTTTTCAAAATTGGGGACTAAGTGCGTGACGCCTCACCATGCTCAAATTTCGTTTGACGAGATTTGTTCTTCGTTTTCCAGCCCCAATTCACCCAAACTTGATTTTTTTTCCTTAAATTACTTTTAGATAATGATATCCAACACATGTACTTAAAAACCTAACTTGAAACGTCTCTATAATATGACGTAATGATCTCGGAAACTCCCCAACTCAGTTAAATTTAAGAACAATAAAGGATTCAAGAATAGGTATCAAAATCATCAATATTCAAACTCCTTTAAGACAGATCCAAATTGAAACAAATATGTTTGGCACGTGGGAGAACGATCCCAACGTTATGAGAGCCTCACATACCTAACGGGAAATAATCCTTGGCGAAAACCCAACTCGATTGATGGATCTTGATGAATTTTGCCATTTCTTCTTGTTTCTCATCTTTTTTCCTTTCTCCAAGCCCTAACGTAAATTTCCAATTTCTAAAACTGACAGATTTCTGATTGGATACCCCGTACAAATATGGATTGGATATTTTCTTATTGCAACAACTCAACTTTCAAAGGGCATATCTCACTTATAAGAAATCAGAATTGCGCAAACTCGAAGGCGTTGGAAAGATACTTCTAAGAGCTTTCCAACCAAGTGTGGAAATGCACATAAATTCTCATGAGATAGGAATTATGTGCGTTTGAAGTTGACAAAAACTTATTTTTCCTAACTTGAATAATTTTCCAGATTTGTCATTATTTCCAAAAATTATTATTTCAAGTTCTTAGCTTCTTCCTAACTATTTCAAAGTGAGAGATGTTACATATATGTCTCTCTATGCATCCTGCCATGCATTACTTTAATGAAAATACAAAGTAGTAAATATGCATACATGCATAAATTACAATCATCATCTACCTCAAATCAAGTCTCTTCAAAACTCTAAATAGCCCAAAATTTCTCTTTGTAAAGTGTCTCAAATTGTTCTTGGTCTAAATATTTCAAATATATTATATAAAAATATGAAAAAATTATCCCTCTATTATGAAATATTTAAAAGTATAGGGGTATCTTTAAGTTGTGCTATATGGTTCGATAAAAGAACTTAAGAACTTCTTTTATTATATGTTGTTGTAGTATTGCATATGTATATTTTCATGATAATAAATGGTAATGTGATTGAATATGACGTTTATAGTTGAAAACATAAATGTCGTTGACTATGATAAAGAATGTTTTATAAATTTTTTTGGTGATGGTACAAATTTTATATTTCAATAAATGTGTAAAATGAAGCAATATGAATCTAAAAATTCACTTGTGATTATGAACTATGATTGGTGTGGTGTCAAAACATGGAAAGTTAATTAATTAGAGTTAGTTGTTTTTGGAGTTGGTTGATGAAGAGACTGAGTGGTTAAGAGAACTCTTAGTAAGTATATTGTGATTTTTTGTGGTTACATGTATTATGATTGTCAAACGAAAATAACTATATAAAAAATAGTTTTTTTCATTGGTAATTTAAGATATAGTCTGATTAAAAAAAATTGCAGTGAGATGAATTATTCACGTAAATAATTATGGGTAGTTGAAGGTAAGTATAATCAATTGACTAACTTAATAAAACATCGAGAGGAGTAAATTTTTTGTCATTTGAAAAGATCAACAATGAAGGTAACTCAACCTATGTGATAGGAGATCACCAGAATTAGGTTCATATGGATTATAACAAGTCATTAGCAGATCAAATAAGCACTATAAAATTATGTCCCTCCTATGTTGTGTGAATATAGAGCAACAATCCGCAAGTCAAAGTGAGGCTGAGAAGCTCTTAATTCAAATCATATCATCTATAGGTGGAGTATTTCTTTCTAGGATACACTTGATGATTAGACATATATGAGTGTTGATTCGCTCATATGAAATTCTGTTAAATTTCTAGAGCACTCTTGAATATCATGACACGAGCATGACCTCTTAGCTCAAAATCATGATAACAACAAAAATTGTGCAAGCATAATGTGATAGAATAAGACGCTAGACTTACAAAATAATTATTGATTCATAGAAGTTACAAATTTCACCAATTATGCTATAAATTTAATCTTTTTTTATCAAGACCAGATTCATAGTTTACGGATACCACATTTGATGCACTGTTGTAATATTTGAAAATTCAACAAAATTTATATTCCTTAACAATTTTTTTGAAATATGTATGGGATTGTGGAAAAACCAATTGTGGTATCTCAAAAAGATCCTTGTTCATATTATTGTCTAATGTTTATTTCCTTTATTATTGTCACGATCTAAAAATAAACGTAATGACACTTGTTTATTGACACCTATTGACATCCAAATTTTGACCATCCTCGATAATAATTAACTAGCAAGCTTCTCGAATTTAAACAATTTAAAATAATTAATTTCATAAAAAAAATAATAAGAATAATTAAAATTTTAGGTGGCAGGTTTATTTTATATAAGCTTTTTTGACACTTTTTAATATTATTTTAGTAATTTATGTCTCACATAATTACTCGTATAACTATTATAATTTTATAAGTATTCAAAATAAATAAAAAATGATAGTAATACTTGGTTTTTTTTATAAATATATGGTTAATTATTTTAGCTTATATTTTGAATTTTTAGTTTATATTCGAATTAATTATTTTATTGACCTTAAGAAGCTTGTTAATTAATTATGTTAATTCGTCTCTTGTTGAAATTTTAATCTAGTTGGCCAATTACAATTTGACTAAATCGGTAATACTCTAAAGACCAAAGTTTGGGCCATTTTTTCAGCCAATCTCCAATAGTCCAACCTATTCTATCCAATTTTCCATTCCCAGTACTTAATTCGGCCCAACCCATAATTCAAAACGCGACCCAGCCCCCTTTCCTTTTTCTTTCATTCCAACGCCTGCAACAACTAACAGAGGACGAGCAGTCGCGTCTCTAACGTTCCCAACATCACAAATCAAGAGCAATACACTATGTGTAATGGAAGTAGACGGAAAGCAAAGGCTTTCATCCGTTGAGGAATTGTACAATCTAGTACAAATTCCCAGCTGTCCAACCTTATCTCTTAAGGGAATTTTGTATTTCAAATGAAAATCCACCAAATTTTCTATGCGTTTTCCCTCCCAAATTCTACCCTAAAATAGCCCCATCTTCGTCAATTGTGGGGGGGCTTTGACACAGATATAAATATAGAGGGCCTCTCAGTAAGGAGAAATTTTTTGCTAGAGTTGAATAGGGAACCTGAGGAAATGTTGGAAGTCATTTGTTATTTTTAGAAAGATTAGACAAGAGTTCAGAGTTGAGAAATTTTCTAGGCACACTAAACACATTTATGTTCGGCTTTCTTCTTGGATTCTTTTGTTTGATACTTGTCTTGTTTCGAGTTTCTTCGTTTGGTGGTGAAGTCCCTAGCTTCGTCATTGCCATGCTTGTCAGTCATCCCGAGTTCGCTGCCCATAAAGAGGTAAATCCTTTGTTGGTTTTTATTTAACTTCAAATTCTTTTATGTTTGTGATTCCTTGTGTGTTAGCCTCGTTTAGTCTTCACATGTTAAGATTTGGTTACGACGAGCATTAGTCAACATTACCTAATCTCTCTATATGTGTTATCCGTATAAGCGTTCTGTTTAGGAGTGGTTTAGTGTTAGTCGCTAGTAAGAGAAGCCCACTCTGCTCTGACAAACAAGGGTTCATTTTACATTTCCATCGTTTAACTGACTTTGAATATATTATATAGTAGTTTATAGTCTTTGGTATGCCTCCATCGTTTCTGTTATGATATGTTTCAAAGTTTTAGCGGAAGATTATTCTTGTTTGCCGGTATTTTCTTTGTTCCTTCAACTTCCCGTTCTTTCTCATATTCAGGCACTTTATTTTCATCTTAATACTTGGCATACGAATTCTGCATATGCTTCATTTCTTCCACCTGAGATCCCTTTTTATGAGAAATAACTTACCTCTGTTTTGAGAGCTAGTTTTCTTGATTAATTTTATGACTCTATCTTGTCTTGTTCGTGAGCCAATTAGTTTGGTTAATGCTAAATTTCAATATTCAATTTGTCAGGGTGCCAAAATATAATGTTCCTCTCTCATTAGTAGAAATTAATTTAATTTTAAATAGAGTGGTCAGTAAATATGGTCGTATGCATACATTTGTATTAGCCGTAAATCGATTGATCGAAGTGTTTTATCGTTCGAAATGCTTTCCTTTCATTCAAAATTCGCTAAAAATATATATCAAATTCCCTCTCCGTTCATGTCTAAACTTTTGGAAATAGTGATATGCTTTACTAGTTTGCTCACTGCTTTGTTCACATGAATTGTCCCAGCTTATTCTATTGATGCACAACATCTGTAATGCCTTTACTTTAAGTTTGCATTTTTTTTAAAAATAATTAACTAAATAAATAAATGGTAATAATATATGATGTAAATTAATGGCCTGCTCTTTTCTTGGCTGACCATGGCTTCCTTGACATTCTTTTGCCCGAGTAAATAGGTTCATATCCCCTCCGTTTAGTCATTGCTAGATTTTGTTCTAATTTCATTCGAACTCTGTAAAAATCAGAAAAATTTTAATCATAAAGATAGCCTTTTTTTATATCTCTGAATTCGTTTGGGGTAAAATGCATCTTCATAATCTAGTCGTTGTCTTTCTAGTGCGCGTTCAGTTTCTTCAGGGTGGCTTGGGTCCCTTTTTGGCCTTCCTGACATTTTAAGATTGTTTTCTATTAATATGTCAGAATGTGTTTGCGCTTAAAATTTTTTGGTTCATTGTTCGAATATTGCTGATGATAATCCTGCTTTCCTAAAGTTACTGTTTGTGTATTGATGGAATTAAGTATCTATTATGATTAGTCTCTATTCTAAGGATATAGTTGTTTACCTTTGAATTAGTTTCCGAGCTTCACCTTCGTTTTAATGTCCGAGTTAGCTTTGTTTTCCAATTTTCAAATGGTGAAATCATTGTAAGAGTCAAACTCGAGAATAAAAGCTAGTTGTCCCTACTTGTTCGCCCGTAGCTTCACTAGGTCCGCCTTGTACGCGTTTCACAATTTTTCTTTCTTGTCGTTACTAGTTTCTTTTTAATTAGTTATGATTCTGATTCGTCCCTTTCCTCTCGTGCTCTGCTGATCTTTTCAGGGCGGGGTGACTCCTGCTTGTATTACGGTGACCACCCGACCTTTAGCTTTTTACCCTGCTTGTAACGACGTCCTCTCTTGCTTTCCCGCATTCTGTCTCTTTTACCTCTGACTCCCTTGGGGCTGCCTTACTATTCTTCTACACCTTGCCTCCTTTTCTTTCTCAGGGACGGTTCTATTTTCGCGATCTGTTCCTGGTTCTCCCCAACTTTCTTGCCTCATCTTCCACCATCCTTTACACCGTTCCTTACGTTGCCTTTCTCGCCCCCGCCTTTCCCTTGTTTGGGTGTCGTCTTTTTACTGTCTCAACCCTGTCCAGGCCCTTCCCTCTTACCTGTTGTTCCCATTTGAGTTCTTACTCCCCCTTGCTTTCTCCCTTCATCCTTGCTATCCAGAGGCTTTAATATTTACTATCACCTCCTATTATTTTGGTTCCTTCCCTCCTCCTTCTCTGATCTTCGTCTCTGTCCTTTGTGCCCCTCAACAATCCCCAATTCCCGTTCTTTTCCCCTTCTTTGTTCTTCCTAAAAAGTCTTTGCCGCCTCCTCTTCTTCATAGGCTCTCTCCCCTTTTGGCCTTGCCCCCCTTCCCCTCTACTCCTTTACCTTCAGACTCGTCTCTTTCTCCGCCTCTTTATTCCTGGTGAGGGGTGACTTCCTTCGGGTTGCCCCTCTTGTTCTTTTCTTTTCCTTTGCGCTTGGGCGCTTCACCTGGTTCGTGCCCACGCTGCCAACTGTCTCTCTTTTTTTGCTTACGACGGGGTCGCATTCCCCGCTCCTCTTCTTATTACCCCCCGCTCCTCTTATCTCCTCTCTTTCGCCCTTTCGTATACTCTATCACCCTAACCAGCACCCTCTCTTTCCTTTACCCTGAGTCGGACCCTTATTCCTTGCGCGTCGCTCTATGTGCGACCCTCTTATCTTCTATACACGATTCGCTGTTCGCCTCTATATTCTTCTCCTATAAGGCCCCCTATCCGCCATTCCTCTCCGGGGTACCACACGACCCGGTAATTTCTCCTGCCTCTCGTTTCCTCCGGGGCTTTGACCATTCTAACCTCATTGGGGTTACCTTTTTGTGCGAATCTGCCCTCTGGCGAGTCACCACCTTCCTTTTTTTTCGTGCCCCAGGGTCAATCTCCGTGTACAATGCATTCTGTTTCCCTGGTGCGGGGCCGCCACGGTTGATTGGGTTACTCCGGGCTACCGGCGCCATGTTTTCCGTCACACATCACCGTTAAAACCTACCTTCCACCCTGTCTAACGGGAAAGCCTTCCCCGTGATGTTGCCATCAGGAGTACCCTTTTATATTCTTCCGTAGTCATCTTGTCCTTTTCCCCTCGCTCCTATTTCTTCTCGGGTGTACTCGACCTTCCATTGTCCCCCCCTCCCCGTTCCTTTCTGGCTTCTTTGGGGGTGGCTTCTTGTTCCTCTCCCCTTACGGCCACCTCCGTTATTTCTGTATAGCCTAGTCTTCTATTTCGTTCTGTAAGTTCTACTAATCTCATTGCTTCCGTTTCCTGCCTTCCTCACGTACACAATTTTTTTACTTTCTTATCATGATCCTTTCGTTTCTCCTCACTGGTCAGGCTCCACTTCTTCAGAAACCCGCCAATCTCCCACTCACTCTCACGTTGTCTTATTTTTTTTACATTTTTCTAGGCCCTCGTTTTGTTTATTTCCTGACATTCCAGCTACTGTTCCGTCTTGTCCCCCTATTAGCTCAAGTTTGTCGTGTCTCCTGCTGGCGCCTTTTTTTCTATTCCCTCCCGTTTTCTTTTAAAACATCTTTCACCTTCCCCACTTTCTGCTACTCTCTCTTTCCCATACCCGTCCCTCACTTCCTAAGGTCCACCCTTTTTACTACATCTCTAACCACCCGTCGCGACTTGCTCTCCGATGTCGGGTGTCCGATCATTTCTTTGTCTTGCTTTTACTCTTTTCTCTCGCGCTACCCATCTCCCCCTCCTGACCCCGCCCCGGCTCCACTCTCCACTTCCGCCTCCAAGTACTTCCTCGCTCACCTTGACCATTCTTGAGCGCAACTCTCTGCCACTTAGGTAGCTTTACGACCCCAATTAGGCTTGCCCAGTGTTCCGGTTTCCATCCACCTTTTGTCCTGCTGGGCGTCCAAGCTCTCTGGGCCCCTTCCTGTTCCTTCGCGCCACGAGCTGGGGTCTTACGGATATCCTCCCCTTTTCATCTTTCTGCCCCCGGACCTACCAATTCTCTTTTTCTTCAACACGTTGTGCTCCCCCATTGCAAGCCCTGCGCCCCCAGGCCCTCTAGGGTTTGACATCCTCTTTCATCTGTCGGCGCCTTTCTGAACATCTCGGGGTTCTCAGGTAGGGGGTGTTCGGGTATTTTTGAGAGACTTCGAAATGACGGGTTATTTCGATCTTCACTTTATCAAGCAGTTGATTCTGTTCAGCATTGTGAGTAGGTGTCGATCATGGTGTTAGAGTTTCTTAATCAATTTGGTTATTTTGTTATTACTTTTGATAATGTGTGGATCAATATTGTTTTCTTTTCATCGTCCTTGGTTTAGATTTTCACTATAATAACATCTACTAATGCTTAATTCTGTTAAGTTCGCCCGCGTGTTTTTTTTTGCATGTTTAAATGGTAAGTGGTCGTCATGTACTATATTTAAGGGACAATTAATTTTAAATAGTGACCCACCACCCCTTTGCTTCCTCTAAAATTGGTACTCTTTTATTTGTCTTACTGTATGGGTTATTAATTACCTGTTAATTTGGTACATTCTTAAATTAATGTAATTTCCCAGTGAATTAGTATATCCTTCTGCCACTTGCGTTGATTGATTCAGTAATTCTTTTTCCTCATTTTGTTATGCATGTAAAATCTGTCCGAGTTCAATAAGAACTCTCATCTCTCCCTTTGCATTTCGGATGAGCCATCAAGGCTTTAAATTTTCTTATCGAGTCAAGTCCCTTTAATATCGACGAACAGTTTTCAAAGTTGAAGAAGTCGAAGCGAGTTGAAGAGTTGAAGAAGTTGGGATTAGAAGACCCCAAGTCTTTTTTTCCGATTTTGTATTTTGTTTATAATGGGCCTAAGCCCTTGTCATTTATTTTTTCTTTATTTTTTGTATTTTTTTGTACTTATTATTGTTTAGTCTAGGACAAGTATGAAAGAAAAAATGGGTCAAAACCCAAAATAGGTGGGTCCGAAATTTCGGTAAAGGCGGACAAATATCCGATTTGGACCCAAATTTCTCTCCCTCTCTCTCTTTACAGGCTTATCTGTTTTATTCGTCATTAGTTTAAGGTTTGAAAACTCCAAATTCCCTGCAAAAGCCTTAAATGCTTTATCGACTTAAAACCAACAATTTTGGAAATAACTCACTTAGATAATAAATTAGTATTTTAACTCTTTACTCTTCTAAACTTTTTCCAAGTCAATTCTAATTTTTAGCCAACTATGTTAGACGGATGCCTTAGGTGCCTAACACCTTCCTAAAACATTAATTTGAATTCATGAACCGTTTAAATGTTTTCAAACTATTTTCTCTGTTAAGTTATTTGAAAATAATAGTTTTCTTAATTTTTCTTAAAAAAATTGAGTGGCGACTCTAAAAAGTCAAAAACTCAATACAAAAATATTTTCCTCAAAATTGAAACTCTTTTTATCAAAATGGAAATGGCGACTCTGCTGGGGAGTTTGAAGGATTCTAACCTTAAAATTAACATTATTTGTCTATAATTGTTTAATTGTTTACGGATATAAATATTTGTTTGCCATTGTCATGGCATGTTTTGCGTCCAATAGCAAGTAGTATGCATTAGGGAAAAAAAAGTTACGTGGCTTTTCAACCACTTTCTTTATAAAATCCACAAACTTCATTTGGAAGTGATCAAAATAGTTGGAATGATTCATTCTGCAGGTGTTTGTGGTTTGAATCTTACCCCGAGTTGTCCAATTCAGGTAACCGTCAACTTGAAACCTATTCTAGTAAGCCTAGGCTAGAGCGAAACCAAAATAAAAAATTAAGCATTAGCCTAAGACGGCTTAATACCCAAGGTGTATTAAGTCTATTTAATAGAAAATAGCCAAAATCGTGTCTAAGATCTTCGACCTCACGCCACATCATATTATTTGACATTTGAACAATGTACAAGTGAAAACCAATTTGGGGTAGATATGGACCGTTTTCCAAAGTTCGACATGATCATATCAGCGCAACCTCAACTCACGATATGGTATAATAATATGGACGGGGATCATAGAAGAACCCTCGACAAATACGTGGGTGCTCTGATGGAATTGATCAACATGAACGGTTGGCCAGAACTAATTGAGATCCTTACGGGATATTGGGATAGCCAAAGAATGGTGTTTCAATTCGGAACCGTCGAAATTACCCCGAATTTGGAGGAGATCAGATACTATATAGGACAAAAAACCAAAGTAGGGCTGAGAATTAGAAAGGAAAGCAAGAAAACAAGGAGGCCATTCTTCAATCCCTAATAAGCTTCCGTTGTGAAGATTATTGCAGACTGGTTCGGATGGGGGAAAGGACTTTGCCCACTTGGTGCCAAGAATTCATGTAAAGCATGCAGAGATATTTACCATCCCACTTTGGACATGCATCTCTACTCCACTTACAACTGAGTGTTAAGGGCTTCTTACATGAATGAAGGAGATTCGCCTCTAGCATTTACTTAAGCGTTCTGGGAAACAATGGTTTATTTCAAATGGCAAGTCTGAGTATCAATACCCGAGTTTAACACGGCGTTTGCATAACCTTTTTTCAAGGGGTAAGAGAATCAAAGGGACAACAAAAATACTATCCTATAACTCCGGTCATCCCTACCGGGATATGTATCGATCCCGGGAAAACTGCAAAGAGGGACATCGATACTTTCAGATTGTAACTGGCTCCTTCAGTGGGTGGATCCTCAGCCATTAGCGAAAAGGGCCGATGTGGGGAATCTGGACGCTGCATATCTTGACAACAAGAACACCCTGAAAGATTTGAATGACATGTTGTACTGGGCAAATATGGACAATCGGGGAACAGGGGGGAGATGGGCTCAAATTTTCTTTGAATTGAGAGAAAAGGATCAATGGATACTTGACCGTTTTATTTCCAAAGAAGTCGTCGTGGAGAGTCGCAGACATATTTTCTTCCTCTCCCAGGTATTCGAGAAATTGGCCCTTATGCACCC
This sequence comes from Solanum habrochaites, assembly GCA_027704765.1. Taxonomy (NCBI): domain Eukaryota; kingdom Viridiplantae; phylum Streptophyta; class Magnoliopsida; order Solanales; family Solanaceae; genus Solanum; species Solanum habrochaites. Next base: position 53,478,466 of record JAKWJA010002495.1, on the reverse strand, counting down.
TTTCAAGTCTTGCGACAGTTTGGGAGGAGACAAATTGTACCCAAAGAAGCATAATATGGCACTTATGTATACGATATTGGAGATGATAGAGTGCACGAAGCGACTGAAATGTTCAGAGAATGGAAAAATGTCAAGCGTATGGATAAAGACACCATCACCCTTGACCGATTCAATGTTGGATATGACAAGGGTTACAAAGAATGGATGAAGAAGGACATACAAAACGTCTCCTCCCAAACCCTGTGCAACTTTCGCAATGTAACGGACTGAGAAGCCAAAGCAGTGGCCGAACTACAAGAGGTAAAGAAAGAGGCCCAAGAGGTGTATGCTAAGTTTGTCAAGAACCAAGATACTCTTGAGAGGGTGACTTAAGAAGTGGAAAGACTGAGGCGTGGTTATGATGATTTTGATACCTAGATCAAGGAGAAAATTGAGAGGATGCGATACGAAAGTTTGGAAGACCTGGGTGAAGGATTCTTACTGATGTTATGATATATGTTTCAGCAATATAAGACTCAGGGGGACGGCGATGGAACAGGATCATCTGGAGAGGCATAGTAGACTTTGCCCCTGTGCGGGTTTTTATATGTATTTACGTTGTTTTTAGCCCCTTCGTGGTCCTGCCTTTATTTCACTTTCAAGTGGCCTCTGCGTGGGTTTTTATTTAATATTTTATCCTCTATTTCCCCTTTGTGAACATTATTATTCACTAGTAAAATTTAATTTGGGGGAATTGCTTATTTGGTTTAAATTCGCACGTACATCATTCAAATACGCTAGGCCTACCCATGGCATAAAACGGTCCCTCTATATGTGTTAGGACACGATGTATGTGTTTAACTGCATGTGTTATGTTGCTATGAATGAAGATACCGTAAATCTACTTCTATCCAGAAATTTCCAAAGAATATGCAGAAGTTACTATTACAAAATGTCCGACCAAAATTTTCAAGTCTTAAGTTTCTCACTCAAAAGACACCTTCTATACCACAAATCCTAAAACATTCATTCTACCGTCTCAGGAAAGGTAAGAAATCATTGCTATGGACAAAGGTAAGAACCTCCAGATGGAACTCACTGGAGAATAACTACAAAGGAAGATAGAACAAATTACTCGAAAAATTCAAGAAGCCAAGGAGGAAGGGCTCAGAGTCGACATGGCCACCGCAATCTATAAAGCTGCAACCGTAATGCTATATGAGGATCTGGCATCATAGATGAAGAGAAATAAAGATGTTGAGATGGAAACAGAGGACTTGCGAGAGAAGTTGGACATGCTACTGTTGGAAATGCAAGAGAGCGAAGCGAGAGAGGAGAGGATAGAATCGGAGACAACCACTCTGTTTGGTAAAAGCATGTCACTTGATGAGGAGCTGAAAATGGAAATAGAAGAATTCGCCTCCATGAGAGAAAGGATGGTTGCACTGAGGAAGAAGAACAAAGTCTTCCATAGCAACATTATTGATAAACTTCAGAAAATGGGCGAAAAATACCCCGTCTATGAGCCAAGGATCCTGTTAGTGGTTCCAGACAACGGCTCACCCTAATGACTAGTGGGGGAAGAGGACGATGAGGAAATCGTCTACAAGCCTCCATCCTAGGTCGTTGAAAGAAGAAGCTAATTGCTTGCAATAAGAAGGGAAATGAATGACGGTCGTAATCATGTCATCTTTAAAAAGCTCTATTGTTTGCCTTTTTGATTCCCTTGTAATCGTAATGAATAATGAATGTGAAAATTGTTTTATCTTGTACTTAACTAGTTTGGCCGGCATTCTTCTTGTGAGATACGTAGGCAGCCTTTCCAGGCCCGACCCCTAGATTTAAAAATTTTCATTCCCCTCCTTCATGTTACGAGAAGATACGAAGACCAGATCAATAGACGTCAAAAAGCAGCTGCAAGAATACCGTAGCTCAATGTGATTTAGCCTTACTGAGACAACGTCAAAACTAAAACAAACAAACTCCTGCTTGTTAAAAAATGTGTTTCTGTCCTCACTCGTGGGTTGAAGATATCCTCAAACAAAGCAACTTGTGTGTTTATGTGCTCTCTGTGTGATATTATGAATTTTGTTCTCTAAATCTGCACTGACAAATCTGCCTTTGAGTTGTTTTCCCTCCGGGTACTTTAAAACTGATTTGTGTCGATCAAAATCTGGCAGATCATCCCTATTTCACCAGATCAAAAGGTTTCGTAGATTCCTTCCCTAGAAAAAGCTCACACAAAGGAAAGATTGTTATGGAGGATAATAACGAAGAAGTGAGTCTTACAGATGTTATGTGGTGGCCCAACCCACCATAGCGGACCAGAAAGAGGGATTATACAGCGAATGCATAGATTGAGAGATCTGAGGAATGCGATTGAACTGCCGAAGGAGACAGGGATCTGCCTCCACAAGATTTAGGCTAACGCTGCTGATGGGAGGCCAACAATCTAATTCCCTTCTGAATATGGATCCAGATCAGAAACCAAACCATCTACACATGCTCCGAATCCGTCGGTTATATATAGGGGGGGGGGGGGGAAGGGGGGGGGGGGGACTATCAAAAATACCCATTATGCCTCCGCATCTTACCAAACTCCGCCTCCTCCTCAAAAAAACCATCCCCAAATGCCAACCCATACTAAAAATACCCACCATCAAACTGCTCCTCCACCGCAAAATCAAAACCAAAATATCCCCAAAACACTCCACCACAACTTGAATCAGAATACAAATCCTCAGACGTACCCATAGAATTATCAAACAACCCAAAATGCTCAGAGTCCCTCTGTAGCTCCACCCTTACCAAAAAGAGCCACTTTTCAAATTCCCATTGCTGCCAAGCACGATGTGCACGGTTTTGAGCTAGATCATTATGAGGATCATGATGGAAGCTATGTTAATATCTTTTGATAATGACAAATACTTTTATGAACCAGGTTCATTGATAAGGACAAATACTTTTGATGGTGACTCACTTATGAACCAGGTTCATTATTAAATCAGTTGTCGTTCAAATTGAAAAGAGGCGAAGGACAAAAATTAAAGGCACAACTGTAATTATGCAAAAAATAAATGAATATAATAATTATTTACATAAATGAATAAGACAAAACCTTTTCTGAAAAGGTTGCCTACTTTTGAAGACAAAACCTTTTTTGAAAAGGTTGCCTACTTTAACCTTTTCAGAGAAGGTTGCGTGAAAACAAAAAAAGTTTTCAAATCAAAGAAGGATACAGAAATCAGAATTATTATCAACTTCAAAGAGAGGAATAATTCTTGTTGAAAGGTCTATAAAAACAGAGAATTCAAGATAAAGAAAGCAGTTCGTTGCAATCGAAAAAAGTGTGAGGTTAGACGAAGAGAGAGGCAACAAAGAGCGTTTCTGTGAGTTTTGTTAACTTATGATCTTTGTTCTTAGTGAGATCGAAGTGTGTGATTGTTCCAACAAGAAGTGGGTCTTGGCTTCTTGTGGAGAGAGAGATTAGTGAGTAAGTTGCAAAAAGTGGTTTGAATTTTGTAAATGTAGAGGAAATTCGATTAGAGTTAATCACAATTGTAATTGAGTAAGAAAAAGGTTAATAAAACGAAGTTGAATTTTCCTTCCTTGAGATAGGAAGGTTTTAATATTAAAGTACACTATTTTAATTAACTCTTTTCGTAGGCAACAATTCAGAACGTGGTTTCTTGATTAGGGGTCAGGTTTCTTCAATTGGTATCAGAGCAGGATCTTTTCATCGAAGATTAAAATTCTTGAAAAGTAAATGGCAGCACACATACCCCCCCAAAAAGAAGTTCTCAAAATAGACCCCCACTGGTCAATGGAAAATTACTATGGATGGTGAAGAATCGCACTTATGGATAATCTAAAAAGAGAAAATTCCTGATCTCTTGGAGTGTAGTCTTAGATGGTCCTACTGTTCTATGAAAAAAAGGGGGACCTGATGGAGAAATAATGGTACCAAAAGAGGAGACAGGAGGGGAATGCCGCAGATAACTGACCCAATTCAAAAAACGCAAAATCTAAGAAAATTCGAATTGGTGGCATCGCGACCAAACACAATATTACAACAAGATCTCTTCTGTCAAGATGCCCAAAGTCAATTCTAGGAAACTTGAAGACTGCACATGAAGGAACAACTCAGGTTAAGAAATCAAAAGATTGACAATATAAATAGGACAATACGAATTTGTTCAGGGCGATGGCAAGGAGAAATTATTCAAGATATGTACACTAAAGATTCACTTCTATCGATTCAATGAAATTTACTATCTAGGGACGTACTTCCAACCGGAAAAGGCAGTTTCAGAAAACTCATTGAGCATCTACCTGAATCATGGGAAAGTAAAGTTGAAAGCCAATTATGAAGCACACGCCTTAGACAAGCTCCTAGGGATTTGAAAGCTATTGGGAAAACCGAATACTTACGAACTGAAGAAAAACCAAGAAAGAGGAGATTGGTTAGCCAAAAGGAAAGGAAAGGAATTTGGCTCTAAAAAAACTACAAATGTGAAGATTTGAGGGGATGAACAACATAGAACTCATGGCCAAAAGATTCTCCCCAATTGTTTAAAAGGGGACCAAACATTTAAAAAAAAAGGAGTTCCACAGAGAGAATGTGAAAACTCAAGAGAACCAATTGTGTAATAAATGTGTATTAGTCCAGACCACTTTATAAAATTTTTGTCCATATGGGCATAGAATACAGAAAAAAACCCAAAAAATCCAAAAGAAGACAGATACATCCCAATTACCGGAGATTGACCAAATCAAGAGTGGCGACATATCCATGAAAAAAAGTCACTCGCTGCAATGGAGCATATTGGAAGATGCCTCTGAGAATGAAGAAATGAGAATCAATCATTACTTGCAATAAAACACGAAAACAATTATCAATTTTTTTGCTTTAGTAGCTGATATACGTGGGTTTCACGTTTTTATAATACTTTTTCATTAGTTTGTGTGTTCCAAAAGCCTTTTTGTCTATGTTTATAACAAGTTTCTCTTTATTTTGCAGGAAATCTGTCCAAAGATGGAATGTGGAGATTTGAGCGAAGAAATGCAGAAGAGACCACCTACGGGAGATTGTGACGGTCCGTCGTGAATGTGACGGTTCCGTAGGTGGCAGCGTGTGAAGCTGGAAGGAAGAGGGAAGTCGACCAATGTGGGGGGTTACGAAGCTTGTTGAGTGTCCGTCGTGTCTATGACGGGTCCGTCCTACAAGGTTCGTCATGAAGTTCAGAGAAAGTAAGCCAGTACCCATATTCCACGAGTTGAAGTGTTTTGGAACGAAGGGACCCTCGACGGACCGTTGTGCCTATGACGGTCGTCATACTTGCTTCGAGGGTATGAAGAGAGCAGCAAAGAAATTGACTAAAGGATGGTACGACGTAATCCATGACGGTCCGCGTGACCACGATGACCGTCGCGAGGTCGTCGATCCAGACGCGTTTTTGGCAGATTTCCAGCCAATAGAGTCCTTGTTTAATTTGGTTGTAATTTTTCTTATTAAAATAGTTTTAAAACCTCATTTTTAAGGTTAGGGACTCCTCATTGTGAGGACATCATATAATAGACAATGATGTTAGACTATTAGACTTTGTGAGATGTTGATTAACTTTGAGATTCTTGCAAAAGTGATTATGGTGATAATCAAGCAAACTTTCGGATTTGGATTTTCTTTTCTCATTGAAGTAGTACTCGAATTCTTATATAATTATATTTGAATATTGTGATATGACATGGTAACTAAACTCCATAACTAGGGTTGTGGGAACCCTAGGCAAATAATGAGATAAAACTAAACTAAAATAAACGATTCTAGAATAGCGTTCTTGCATGATTTAATAATCTTTCGCTAGAGTCTTTTTAACGATGGACAACGTTATTAACTCGCCTTAATACTACTTGCCTGGACTAAGGAGGTGTAGATAATAGGAAAACGGAACATTATAAAACATTAGACTTTTAGTGTATACTATTCTAATAGGCTAGTTATTTATTGGTACGAGGTAATAACTAGTCAAAATATCGAATACCATGCTTAAATGAGGTAAAGATAAGGGTTAGGCTAGCAAACACGTAGCCGGGACCAAGGTGCGGAAGTGGATTTTCTAGATGACGGACCAAAGGATTTAGAATACATAACTTATCACTTTCACAAGATTACTAGGAAGAACTGTTCTAGTTGTAGAATTATCCAATTATGAACTGTGGGGAAACAAGTAAACCCTGTTACTTTGATTAATTGATTAAAAGCCAGCATTCAAAGCTGTTAAGGGTTCTCTCAATTGTGGTAGTTATTTTCATTATTTAGAATAGAAAAACCCCCCCCCCATTTTAGTGTTTTACTTTTCAAGGAAGTCAGTGATGAACAATAGTAATACTAGAACGAAGTTAAGTCAAGACTATTTTCCCTCGTGGGAACGACCCAACCTCTACTAGTTGGGTATTTACTGGACAGCGGACCGCTTTACTTCTTATTTTAGAAGTAAGTTTGAACGTAGCAAAATTTGCGCCGTTGCCGGGGATGATTAATAGCTTTAGATTAACTTGAACTTATTACTATCGTTTAGTTGATTATTTTCTTGATTTTACTTGGGGTTATTGTTTTTCATTTTTTTTCAGAACGATCCTCCTGTATGGCCAAAATATAAGGAGAGGAAGAGAACCTCTTGTTTCCTATGATTCAGAATTAGAGCGTACACTGCGCAATATTTGAATTGAAACTTGGGAATAAATGATGATGATCCGAACCAGAAACATACGCTCCGGTATGTTTCATGGTCAGTTTTTTATCCCATTGCTTACGGGTGAACAACCCCCCCCCCCCCCCCCCCCCCCCCAACAAAGGGGACAAATCCCAGCTCACGGCCCAGTCTACAGCAGCGGGGGCTATGATAACATATCAGACCCGATGGCCACTTTTTTTGCCCTACCCTATCCCACAGGGCCATTACTTTTGTGTTAAAACTAGTAGCTGATGCAAATGCTCACTGCCAGAGGTTTGTTTTGCAGGGTACCTTCTGAGGATCCACATGCAATAGAGCTTAAGGTAAGGGCAGTGGGTTAAAAGCTGTGTAGGGAGGCTGACTTTGGATTTAGATGGAATAGGGCTCAGAAGTGTTCCCTCTCTAACTGACGGGAAGAGGCTGCTAATGGTTCACTGAGCTCCCTACATCTCAATCTGTACTTGAACCAACTTAAGGATGGTTTTCTTAGCACGCTATTATCCGGTCTCCAAGAAACTAAACCACAAATTACAGGAGTGAATAACTTTTGGTTGGCACTTACCAGGAGATTAGTTAGTAGTTCCCTTGGATAGAGTTCACCTTCATTCTGGAGAAGTGTTTTTTTCCCCCCCCCCCCCCCCCCAAATCACCGTATCGTGATGAGTCACTGAAGGAATACTTCTATCGAGGACAGGATGATAAAATTAAAGCGGGGTTGGACACTATAGCAGGTGGCTCTTATGGGGAATGTCCTAATGGGATGAGGATTGCCGAAAAAAATTAGAGGAAAAATCTCCCGGAAAATACAGATTGGAGTAATAGGAGTCTGATACAAGGAGAAACACCTTCGCAGTGCAGTCCACAAAAAACCCAGCCCCAAAGGAGCTTCGCAAGAGATGGCTCAGATGAGAACCGAAACGCTTGGGTCGTACTAAAACATGTCACAGGGGGTGCAGAAAAGATAAATGCATCAACTACGTGCGAAACCACCACAAAATGATGAGTGATATTATGAACGAGGATTCATGCAATAAATTGAACAGGACGGGGGGGGTTTACGACCAAGTGCCAAAGGTCTAATCAGGAGAATTGGCGCCAAGGTCAAGGAACCAAGGTCGGAAAAACATGGTAATACAATCGTGGGGTCATTATGTCCGAGATGGAAACGACAAACCGCGGACAACAACTTCAACAAGGGTCACTTGTAATAGAAATGACATGAATGGACCCTTGTTCCTCCTCAAATCGTGAAGTTACTTCCTTAGGGATGGTGGGGAGATGTCGCGAGTTGAGATATGTTGCATAAAATGAGAGGGAGGTTCGATGCTAGTGATGAAGAACATAAAGAGTGAGGGAATTGATTTAGCGGGGTATTGGGCGCTAAAAAGTCGATTACACATGCAATATCGATTAAGCAAATTGAGTTACAATGACCCCAATTATCCATTATGCGATTGTGAAAACACACGGCAACCGGGCACTCGTCTAGCAACACTGTCCAAAATTGAAAATGATGGAACTGTATGGCAATTACTACTCGCGGTGCAAGCAAACCATTGAACCCACCCTATGCCGGTGTCTAATGAGGAAAGAAAAAGGGTGACAAAAGATACTGATAAAGTGTAAATGTTGATGGTGGAAGTAGAGGATAACTCTGTACAAGATGCTGAAGTGCCAATAAAAAGGAATTCCACATGACTAGGTCACAACCCCCATTTCCTCAAAGATTATTGAAAAAGACCGAGGATGGTAATATCGGTGTGTGTTTTTAACAATTTTGGAAGCAACTTTCCTATCAATGTCCCTTTTGTAGAAGATTTTAGCACAAAATACCCGGTTTATTGACCAAGTTTATGAAAGATGTGGTCACAAAGAAAAAGATCGGTGCCACTTTAGGATGATGATAGTAGAAATGCAGCATGTAGTGCTATCTGCTACACGATCTCTGGTTACAAAAAAAAAAACTGAATCCGGGTGCGTTCACTATTCCTGGTACAATCGGGCTATTACATTTGCAAAAGCATATGCTGATTGGGGGAAGCGTAATCTCATGACCCCTTCTCGATTTACAAGAAGTTGGTTTGGGTGATCCAAAGCCAACTGCGATGCGGCTACGACTGATGGATGAGACGAACAGTTAAAAAGTCCTCTAGGGATACTCCACGATGTGCTAGTAAAAGTGGTGTCTTTCTATTTGGCAGATTTTGTTTTTCTGATTGTGAAGTCGATTTCCAAAGTACCCCCCAGTTATCTTAGGAGGACATTCCTTGCTACGGGAGAGCCTTAGTAGACCTGGGATGCCAGAGAATATATCCAATCTTTAATGGCCGATAGTAGTGGGTAGGCCCGGTTTCAGTGTGTACCTAAGACAGGGGGGAATGATTTGTGGTCCCCAAACGAAAAAATGAACTGTATTCCAATGAGATTGATTACTGGATGGAGGGTGTGTATGGATACCGCAAAATAAATTCATGGACTAAAAAAATTACCACTTTCTATGCCCTTTCATGGATCAGAGTGGATAAACTTGCCGGAAAAGGGTGGTACTATGTTCTTGATGGATAATTCGGGTATAATTAGATTTCCTATTGCACCAGAAGATCAAATAGAAAACGGACTGTTACTTGCCAGATGGGGGACCTTGCGTTCAGAAGAATGTTGTTTGGGTTGTGCAATGCACCCGCCACATTCAGAGATGGATGATGTCGCTATTTCTGACATGTGGAGGATACATAGAAGTTTTATGATGACGTTTCTGTGGTGGTTGATGTCATTCGAGGGGGGTGTTTTTGCCATTTATCGATGGCCTTAAGAAGATGTGAAGACTACAATTTAGTATTAAGATTGGGAAAAATGTCATTTAATGGTGAAAGAGGGTTATTGGTTTGGGTCATCGATGTTCAGAAAAGGGCATAGTAGGTTGATCGAGCTAAAATTCGAGGTAATAGAGAGACTTCCCCACTGATCTCTTTGAAAGGTGTGAAGAAGCTTCTTGGGCATGCAGGTTGTTACCGGGAGATTCATCAAAGACTTTTCCAAATATTGGCCAATCCAGTGCAAACTGCTGGGAGAAAGATTGTACAATTTGGTTTTGATGAAATCCTGCCTTAAAGCATTCAGTGAGATAAAAGAAAAATGGTGTCCGCGCCTATCATTATTTCTCCGGAGTTGGAAACAGTCCATTTGAGGTGATGTGGAGGCTAGTGGGGTTGCTCTTGGGTGTAGTATTGGGACAGAGAAAAAAAAACCAAAATCCTTCACCCATTTACGATGCTAGTAAAGCCCTAAATAAAGCTTAGAAGAAGACACAGTAAACGAGCAAGAAATCCTTGCAGTAGTTTGGCTTTTGAGAAATTCGCTACCTTATTTGCTAGGGTACTAGAGTTATCGAGGCATACTGGGACCCAAGCCTCAGCACTGAGTATTTATGGCCAAGAAGTATGTGAAACTAGGAGATTCGTTGGGTATTCGCTTACAAGATTGACTTTGAAAGTGATGGATAGAAAAAGGAAACGAAATCAAGGTGTTGATCACTTGTATCGTCTAGAGGATGAAAAGCTATGAGAGAGTTAGGATAAGAACTCACATTGATGTACTTTCCCCGATGGGCGCATGTATTTGTGCTTTCACAAGACTTGATCCCATGGTTCGCAGATTAGATTTTGTGATTAGTTGGCTAGGATAGTGTTCATCGGAACTTGTCCTTTATCAAAGAAAAAAGTTCATGTGCGATTGTGAAGAAGTTTATTTCGGGATGAACCATACTTATATTAGGAGTTGTGCGCCGGGCTTATTCGGCGGTTGTGTGCCAGAAATGTGGATATGGTGGGTGTGTTGAGGAACGCCATTACTCACCATTGGTGGACCATCGCAACGGTATCCGAACCGCTGCATAAGATATTACAATGTGGTTACTCGATTGGACAAATCTTCATTCATGTTGCTCCTGAGTTGCTAAAGCATCGTGACAGATGCCAACGAGGATGGCGGCATTTCAAGTAAGCCAAGAGCTACCATCTAAACCCCATTCTTGTGATGAGTTTATTTCCATGTTGGGGTCATTGCTTTATGGGCCCTTTTTGTGTAGGTCTGATGGAAGACAGTACTTCTAGTAGAAGTGTTGATTATTGTATCTAAATGGGTCAAAAGCCCATCGCCCTCGCAAACAATGAAGGGAAGAGTGTCACTGCATTCTTGAAAAAGAATATATTCTCAAGAAATAAGGGTCGAAGTTTAGACCGCTCACAGTAGTTCTACCTATAGAAAGGATCATGAAAGAGGCGATCAGAATGGTACTCGAATCCATTTACGATCTCGAGTTTCCAGACACATCGCACTTCCGCGCTAACCAAGAATCACAGGAATTTTCCCTTTCATCCGTCCCTTCTGAGATTGGCTATCAAGCACTCTTCTAAAAGGAATGTCATGATACAAAGTGGGCTGGTCATCCGGGGCAACAAGGCACGCGAAGCATTGCCAGGATAGCAGGCAAAGCGCTGAAATAGTCATGGGAACCAATGCAAGTCCATGATGGAAAGATAAGGAAGCAAGTCAAAGAGAAAGAAAGCCTTAGCCGGCAGCAAGAGTAGCCAGAGAAGCAAGAGCAGCAAGGGCTTAAAGTGTCTCAGGCATCAAACTTGCATGATGAACTCCAATCTTATTATGTCACAGGTTTGATGATCGCGTACCACTGAAACTGCGATAGGTCCCAAGCAAGGGACTTGGGCAAAACAAAGTCCTTACTCGTATTCCACCAACCAACTCGCGTATCGTATAGAGCTTTTTCCTATTCCTTTCTGCATATTTGTTAAGAACTTGCTTCGCACGTGTCAAAAGCCAGTGAGTTTACTATTCAGTAAGGAATGATAAAGCATTTTGCAGCTTGAAACCCTATAAAAAAGTCCGTCCCAACAATTTAGGCCTGAAAAGAAAAAAAGTGGGGGTAGAAGAACTCGGTGTGACGTCGCTTTGAGCCATGGTCAAACTGATCTCTCGGCGGGCGGAGGATGGTCTTCATATTAGCAATGTTTTGATTGCGCCTATCTGTAGTTGCCAATGAACGTCACCAAGAGAAAGTTATCTCTCTAATCTTAAGGTGAAGCGCCTTTTCAGCAGTGAGTATGTATGGTCTTAAAGTCCTTTTGCACAATCATTCCATCGTGTTTTTTAAATTCTTTGTTTGCTTGGTTCTCTGTTAGCAAGTCTTGATGTATTGTTCCTTTGTGATTGATTTCCAAGTTACATCAGTGTATGGTAATACGAATCTAAAAAATTCACAGGAGGCAGTTTGGGAATATTTGTAGGGCTGCTTCTTCTGCGTCGACCCGCGGGTGCGAATCGGTAGTGTGAAACTAGCCTCGGCTTGATGACTGCTTTTATTTTTCCTTCCTGGGGCATAGAAGGCGTTGATTTGCTTACCAAGCCATCCTGGCTTTTCGCTCCTCTCCGTACAGCAAGTGGCTTTCAACTCCTCCAAAGTCACATGATACTGTACGAGCCAAAGCGTCATGCCCTTCTGAAATTGCATCATTGAGTTCCGATAGGCGTGCTGGCCGGTTCGGATACTATACTCCTTGCTTTCCAGGGAGCTGGAAAAGAGCGAGTGGAAATAAACGAAAGGAGTTTGACGAAAAGAAACGTATATCTTCAGCTTGCTGAAGTGAAACCGGCTTTCCTCCAACTGGCAGTTGAATTAGACGGCTAGAAGGTAAGAAGTGACTCGACTCTAAAGGAGGGACGGAGGAGGCCAAATTGGTTGAAATTCTTCTAAATAATCCTGGCTTTCTGACATACTTCAAATTTTTCTCCCCATCCTCCTCTCTAAGTACACTCAGTTGCGACACTTGCCTCTCTTAGGGGTTGGGGGTGGGGTGTTTTTTTTCTCATTCAAGGCTCCTCCCTTTTCCACCTTTCCTACCTAGCCTATTGGTCGGAAATTGGATGCAGCACTTGTACGGACATTAAAGGCTATGGCGGGAGGTTTCTTTCGTATCAAGAGTGTGTTGGGGAGGCCAGGGAAGAGGATTGGATCGAGAGAAATTAATAGACGCCTATTGCACAATTCCAGCCTACCTCTCCTTTCAGGGCCTATCCGAAAGAGAATCCAGTACATCTTGGTCGGGAATCTGAAAACTGGTTGTTTGCTCGAAAACTGCCTAAAAAAAGGGGGAATTGATGTCAAAGAGGAGACGAAAAGCATATTGTGAAGGTTAGTAAAAGGAAAGAGAAAAGGTCGCGATTGCGTACTAAGAACCTAAACAGGAAAACTTTCCTCATTTGGTTAGGTATTTTAAAGTGTCCCCTCTCTCCATATCTCTACTTACTGGCTGGGGCAGATAACACTTGTAATAATAACAAGCCAGATAAGAGAATGTTCGTGTCAGGAATGATTCAGGATGGCGAGGACCCAAAGCTCTCCTGCAATTCTGAGGCTAATTTTTAATCTTATTACGGTTGGCTGCAGAAGGACCAGCTTTGACAATAAAATCCCCCTCGTTAACCAGTCATCCATAATATCAACTAAATCATTTCGTCTTTGGTAAACTTACCACTGGCTATAGTCATAGTGATCCTCCTATTCAACTACTTCGCATTTCCGAGAACCGGCAATATGGGGTTCGCCAAAAGGTGCCACTTCCCTACCACCCTCAAAACTCGGGGGCAAGTTGAAGTGTCGAAATCGGGAGATCAACCAGATATTGTCAAAAACAGTGAACGCTAGTAGGAACGGACTGGTCAAGGAGACTTGATGAGGCTCTTTGGGCCTACCGGACGCATTATAAGAATCCCATAGGTATTGTCTCCATACCAACTGTACATAGGAAAGCTTGTCATTTCCGGTTGCGTTAGAGCATAAAGCCATTGTGTCTTGAAGAAGTTGAAAATGGATTGGAGCAAAGGCTGCCAGAACAACGGTGAAATGGGTTGAATGAAACTCGAATGAATTTCGGCCTGAAAGCCCATGAAAGCTCCGTCAGCCCATACAAAGAAGATGAAGAAGTACTGATAACAAAATTGAAAAACGGAGTTTATGGTCGGGGATTTGGTGTTTTTATTCCAATTACAGGTTTGTCGATTGTTTCCGGGCAAGCTCAAAGTCCACATGGAAATGGTCCCTAATTGTACCCAACTATTCCCTCATGGAGCAGTTGAGTTGAAAACAAGGAGGGGGTGTGTGGTTCAAAGGTGAATGGACAACCGCATAAAAATCTTATTTCGGGCATGTGAATCGAGTAATGAAGTGATCGAGGCATACCCATCTTGATGACGTCCTTTGATTAATCAAGTGTCCCCAGTCGTGCCGCGATGTTAAATCAGGCGTTGTGGGAGGCAAAACCCATTAATTATAGTCTTTTTTTAGTAATGGTAGCATTTTTTCTACTAATGATTTTTAATTTGCAGGCCAACATCATCAGGAAAATTCTGCAGAAAATTAATCTGCGCGGTCACTAAAGGATAATCGGACGGGACCGTTGCTCCATGCGATGAACCGTCGTATGGCCTCCATCGTACCTGTACATCTTTCTGTTATTCAAACTAGGGCACACACGAAGGGAAACCAACGAAAGGTCATGCACAACTGCGCCGGGACCGTCGTCGGTGAATCGTCGCATGATTAATGAGGCGTTACCCAGGACCGGTTGGATTTTATGAGAAAATTTCCCCAGTTGTGAAAACGCCCCAACCTCATTTCACCCATTCCTTCATGAGTCCTCCCAATGTCCGGCTCGTTCAACTTCCACAATATCTCCCTCTATAAAACCGATCATTGTTCCCCCAAACTTCTTCAAAGCCCTACAAGTTATAACCTTCCCAACCCCTACTAGTCGGAGGTGCCTTGACTGTGGTGTAGGTGTCTTCATGGTCACCGAGTACTTGTCCATCGGAATTTTTTCTCCAATTCTAAGGTATATAACTCTAATTTATACTCATTTATCCTGCATTTTTTGTTTATTAATAGTATTAGGCTTCGTTCTTCGTGAGATTATGCACGTTCTTTCTAATAAGATTCTGCCCAATATAGGTTTAAAAAATGTTCGAAAACTGCCGTGTTTTACAACCCTCGACATCAAGTTAGGCTTTGCATTGCTAGTTTCCTAAGTAGGTGGGTTAGACAAAATGTAGGTCCAAAACAAAAAAGTTCGATTTTGGGGTTCATGGCAATGAAATGGGGTACCCCAGTTCTGTCACTGATTTCTAAAGAACGTAGACCCGAGGACGGACCGTCGTACCACGCAAATGGACCGTCGTAGGGTCCGTTCCAAATCCCAACACCCCCACTGCCCATTTTTTTTTCTAAGTGTCCTCCAACGGACCACATGTGCTGACCGTCGTCTTCCACGACGTCTGTCCTTGATAACCATTTTGGTTGTCAGAGACCCGTCTGAGGGTCTTTTTTCAATTTTTTTTTCTAAGTGTCTCCAAACGGAAACATGTGACGGACCGTCGTCTTCAGACGGTCCGTCCTGACAACCGTTCTGGTTGTCAAAGCCCCTGTTTCTAAGGTTCTCTCCTTTCTTAAGGGTCTTCAACGGACACATGTGGAGGACCGTCGTTTCACGACGGTCCCGTTCTGCATGACCGTTATGACGGTCAGAGGACCCCTCTCCTACGGGTTCCATATTTTTTTGCCAAGGGTCTCTGATGGGGACACTCCGATGACCGTGCTAATGTGATTAGTCCGTCCTGCATGACCGTTATGAGGTCAGAGGGACCCCTCTCCTAAGGGTCTCATATTTTTTTCAAGTGTCCCTGACGACACCTACGACGGACCGTCGTACCTGTGACGGTCCATCCTGCACATACCGTCATACTAGTAGAGACTCTCCTAGGGTTCTATATATAATAGTCTAAGGAATACACGATAGACCCATGACGGCCGTCATATCACGAAGAGTCGCACATGGACCGCGGGTTTCACTGTTACATAAGAAAATCATATTCTATTTAATTTTTTGTACGGTTTTGCTTATCCTGTTTGCCACTTTCGTTTACTAATATTGATTATTACAGGTACATAACTATGCAACCCAAAGCAAGATCGAATCTATGCACACGGCGATCGAAGTCTGTCGCCCAGTCAGCCCGAATGGTCATTGGATCTGATGACGAGAGTGACCCCGAGAGAGTACGTGCCCCCCAAGAACTTCCACCCCTCCCGTGCCTGCACGTGATCCCACAGCCACACAAAAAAGGTGGTGTACGGAGTAGTCACTGGCCTCCCAGTCTGATGAGGAGCGCACATGACCGGCACCACCCTCGCGGTCAGCCACAAATGAAGAAGGAGCGTCTGGCTCTTAGGAGTCTCGTGGTCGGAGGAATAGAAAAGCCTCCGAGTCAACTGAGTGCCCGAAACCGGCCATCGCTTGCAGTGTCGGCCTCGTCTTATGGGGGCTGACAGGTTCGGTATCCACATAAGGTTTTCACCAGCTTAGGACCTCACCCCAGCCAATGACCATCCCCAACGGTGTTGTGTCAACGGGCAATTTCAAGGTTAATCCGAGCAAGTTCCTGAATGAAGAAAGGAAGTGAGGACTCGAACACTCAACCTTTGTAGCGGCGGATCCTTACAGGGAGTCTCCCGACAATCTGAGATCCACAATCTCTTCACCAGGGCATCGCCTGGGGGACAGGCACGTCGTTCGGACGTTAAGTGAAGAAATGGTCCGCGGGGTTCTACGCATTCCTACATGAGTGACTCTCGCTCACTGATAGATAAGCGGGGGTGGCTGCCACCCGCCAAACAGGCCCCACTGGAGCAGGTCCGAGTACGGGGCGTGCAGGTTGACAATTCCCTGCTGCCATCCGCGTGTTTATATACGGCGAGGGTGTTGATGCTCTCGAACCCCTCTCACTGGCCGAGTTGTTGACTTACCGATGGCAGATTGTTAAAGATGGCCATAGTTCTGTGCGAGCATCGCTGAGAGAGACCACCAGGAGGTGGAGGACCTGTAAACCTGTCAGTTGATGGAAAAACGAGGGTGACGCTTGGGTGACGAGCCAAAGGGGGCATCAAAGACGGCCAACCTAATTTCACGGCGAAGTTCTTTGTGGCTGATGTCCGCACTGCCTTTTCCCCCACAGTTGTTGCTAATATCGTTTACATGCGACGAGCAAGCGGTTGTGGCGGCCGATGATTGATGTCAGGGTCGAGGTGGATTTCGCGTGTGGTTTCTACAGGCAAGTCATGCACGAGAGACTTTCAATTTGGTCAACAACTACTTACCTTCCCGGCATGATTTTTTCTCTCTGAAGGTCCGCAGGTGTGCCTATCATATTGGCACGTAGAGTAGCTCAAGACCCCGAAGGGAAATGTTTGACGTCGCTCATCAGAGATGAGGCCAATGAGTGGTTTCACACGCAGAGAGCCCTGTCCGTGAGCTGCCCCCACTGGATGATGATCTTGCTGGAGACGGTAGCCCGAGGCCCGCACGGCTTACGCAAGGCGACGTCCCACTGGACACAAACCCCGGTCGAGTCTATCACGGGTAGTAGCACTGCCCCGAGATCCTCTCGCAAAGCCCCTCTACCGGCGCTGGTCCCGCTTGCTAGGGTCCAAAAATTAGAGGCGCAAAATGGCTACACTTGATCATATCAGCCTTGGAGGCAAGACAAGTCTAGTACTGAGTCAGCAGAGCGCTTAGAGCGGAAAATGGTCCAGTTACAGAGCGGAAGATGCTAAGGTTACCAGCGCTTGGACACCCTTTGAGTGCGGGGTGCTAGCCCGTCCGCCCCTCTAGTGGATGTGTAGACTCTTCATGGCGCTGCGGTCGACAAGCCTTAGCGCAGATAGTGACAGATCTTAGAGGATAGGGTGCCGGAGTCTGATGGCCCCTTCGTCGAGCCTGCTGAAAGGACACAGTTTGGCGGCCATATTCGCAACTTTCAGACGATTCCACCACCTCCCCCCTCGAGAGAATGCCAAGAGGCATAGGGGCTCTCGAGCATAGGAAGGGCGCGAGGCAGGGAAACACGGCCCCCCCAAGCGCGAGAGATGGAGGCGGCGAGGAGAGCTCACTTGAGAGGAGGAGGCGCACCAGATGGATTCACAGGAGTTAGCGTCTGGAGGGACCGTTCTAGCTCCCGAAATGTGGAGATAGAAGGAGGCACTACTGATAGTGCGGTTGTGCTGAGGGACACACTGTGGGTGTTCCGGAGTGATCGAGGAAGTGAGGTTCTGGGGAATCGGATCCCACTAGCTTGCTGATCCACGGTGCTTGTGACCACAGGTTTGCTTCACCAACCACTCTCAGTTAGTATTTAAAATTTTTTATGCATGGGGACAATTGCATATTTTTTTGTTGAGGTGGGGTAAGTGGGGAAAAGTAAGTGTTTAGGGTGGAACGTCCTGAGAGCCCACAACCCCATTCACTATCCTCGTTGGGGTTTTCTTACTGTGTTCTTTGTCCCCCAAAATACTGATTACTTTTTTGTTGAACCGGGCCAGGTCTGTATCTTTCTTACATAGTTAATTCTGGAGCATGAGGGCTACAATGATATCCGGATAAATTAGAAAAATGATGCATGACTCGGTATAGTAATGGGATAAATGTGTGTCTCTAAGCAGGACATAGAGGTACACCATTGCCTACTAAGTCTAAAATTCGAACTAGGTGTCTGATAATCTGGTGAAGTGATGGATGTCAAGTGAGTGTGAGAAAGATTTAATAGTTATATCTGTGACTGAGCTTAGAAACTTGCCTTGTTAGTCCTGCTAAAAGTAAGCTGGAAGAGACAATTAGGAAAGGATATAGGCCCTTATTCAATATACCCTTTTTAGCCTAATAAAAGAGAACCCAATGAAAATTTATCCTTCTTTTTTCTTCCAGATCAAATGATCTGAGCTTAAATTACGACCTTTCTTTTTCACCCCCCAAATGTTCTTCTGGGAATAATGTGTTGGACCTAGTCCTCCTTGGACATGTGCACTCAGCTTATGACCCAAAAGCATAAGTTGAGGGTAGCTAATGCAGTAAACAACCTTCGTTATGGCCTGACCCAACTTTGGAGTTTGTGTACCTGACTCCTGGCCAAAGCCATGAGTTGAGGCGGCTATTATGAGGAATGTCTGGAAAAAGTGGGGTTTGAAGAACAGAGAGAGAGGAAGAAACAAAAGTGAAAGTGACTCAGAAAGTTTGAAAGAAAAGTAAAAGAAAAAGAAAATATACAAGAAATAACAAGTAAGTAAGACAAGACGAGAGTCACCCTTACACAAATGAAGAAAGAGAATGAAGAGAAATATCAAGGTAAAGAATATGGAGAAAATGGGCGAGATTTTAAAACGATAGAAAGTGGTAGATTTTAGATTTAGCCGATATGTCAAGGAGGGCAAAAAGTCACTAAAGTATACCCAAATATACCCTACCGACCCTGAGCTATGTATACAAGCTAAGAAATTTCTATAGTAATCCTAAGGGTTTGTATAACGAAACTCTAAGGCAGTGAAAAAAAAGGGAAAGGCTTATGGCCAATAGGTATGAATTGAGTGTGACTTTGTTCTGAGAGGAGTGTTGAACAGTAATCCTTATACTTCAACTGAACTCATTGTGTGAAAGTGAGGATTTTGTTTAAAGTCAGGGGACACTAGTTGCAATACCGGGACGGAATTGTTAGCCACCTCAATAAGATAAGTGAAGCGGATAGGTGTTAAAATGCATGATGAGTCTGTGTCATGTTCTGACCACAAGTTCAAGCCAATAGTGATAGTAGCATTGATGTGATGAGATTAATCGGGATTGATAGCAAATGAGTGAAAAGGATTAAAACATGGAAACGATTGTACAAAGACTTTGTATTGAGTCATAGGCGCGTTTGAGGACAAAAAACGATTAAGTTGAGGGTGTTGATATAACGTGGTTTCACGGTATTATTAATACTTTTTACCTTAAGTGTAGTGTGTCCAAAAAGCCTTTTTTGTGCTTAATGTTTATAAAGTTCTCTTTATTTTGCAGGAAATCTGTTCCCAAGATGAATGCGAGAGGGATTTTGAGGCGAAGAAATGCAAAGAGAACACTACGGAGCTATGTGAAGGTCGTCGTTGTTGTGGGGGGGGGGGGGGACGTCGTAGGTGGCAGCGTAGTGCAGTGATGAAGGAAGAGGGGAAGTCTGACCACAGGTGGGGTACGGGGGGGGAAAGCTGTGACGGTCCGTGTGTTTATTGACAGTCGTCCTGAAGGTTCGTCATGAAGTTCAGAGAAGTAATCCCAGTACCATATTCAAGAGTTGGAAGTTGTTTTGACGAAGACCCTCAAGGGAACGTTGTGCCTATGCGTTCAGTCATTTACTGGGTCGAGGTTATGAACGAGAGCAGCAGAAGGAAATTGCATAGTATGGGACGACGGAATCCATGACTGCTCCGTCGTGACCACGATGATCCGTCGCGGATTGTACGTCGATCATATCGCGGTTGTCAGATTCCAGAAAAAGAGTCCTTGTTGAATTAGGTTTTTTATTTTTTCTAAAAAGTTTTAAAAAAAACCTGTTTTGAGGTTAGGATCCGTTATTGTTAGCAAACATCATAGTAGTAGGACACTATATTGTTAGGACTTTGAGCAATCTTAGACTTTTGGAGATTGTTTGATTACTTTTGAGGTTCTTGAAGTGATTATTGGTGATTAACAAGCAAACTTTGGATTTTAACCTTCTCATTGAAAGTTAAGTACATGATTAGTATTAATATAGTTGAATATTGTGATTATGACTATGAGTAAACTAAACTCCATAACTAGGGTGGTGGGAAACCATAGGCAAATAAGAGATAAAACTAAACTAAATAAGATTCTAGAATAGCGTCTTGAATGTTATTAATAATTCTGTCGGCTTAGAAGTCTTTTAACGGATGGACAACGTATAACTCGGCCTTAATGCTACTTGCCGGAGACCAAGGAGGTAGATAATGGAAAAAGAATTATTCAACATAGATTTAGTGATACATCCCTAGCTTAGTATTGATTGGTACGAGGTTAATAATTAGGTCAATTACGAAGATACGCTGCTTAATATGAGGTAAGCTAAGGGTTAGGATAGCAAACACACGTGGCCGGACCAAGGGCGGAGTGAGATTTTCTAGATGCCGGACCAAGGATTTAGAAAACATAATTCTCACTTGCATGCAAGATACTAGGGGAAAGAATTGTTATAGTTCAGAATATAGTTAGGAAACCTAGGGGAACATGTAAACCTAGTTACTTTTGATTAAATTGATTAAAAGCCAACATTCAAATTTGTTAAGTGTCTCTTTCAATGCGTTAGTTATGTTATCCATTTAGAAATAGGAATCCCCCTTGTATGTTTTTATTTTCCAAGGAAGTCATTGACTGAACCAATAGTATAATAGATGAAGTTAAGTCTAGATGTTTCCTTGTGGGAAGATTCCCAACCTCATAGTGGGGTTATTTACGTGCCACGACCGACTTACTCTTATTTGAGAAATAAGTTGGCGTATCATAGCAGGAACTGAAGAAGCAGACAAAGAAAGTATTGCAAAGCACAGAACCAATCATGATCTAATGGATGATTCAGAGTCCGAGGGAAGAAGAAAGAAGGACTAAACACAGTCAGGTTAGCTCAAATTTTCTCTAAGAAAACCTGGAAAATCTATACTAAAAGGAGAGCTAAGTCACTTTTGGAAACTATAATTAAGGAATCTGAGGCAAACCTCGCTATATGGAAAAAGAACTGTTAATGGAGATTTACGCATCTCTAAGAGAAGAAAACATGACTATAGAACAACAAAATGTTCCTTGCTGAATAAAACAAGTAGGAATTAGAATTAAAAAAAGATTTAAACTCTAGGCTTCTTAAAAATCAAGGCTTACAAAAGAAAACTGACACGACATGAAACAAGAAGCAGGAGAAGAACAGTATGAGGTGGAGTAGGTTCCGCCATTAATTCTCGATAGTCTCCATAAACGTCAATCTAGTTCAGAAATGGAATGGATTTTCTGAAACAAAAAATCCTAACATAACTGTCTATGCTCTCACTATGGGTTGTTGACATGACATAAGAGTCAGCATGTAAAAAAAACAAATTGCTCATCAGAAAAAATTTCTCCTTTTAAGTAAGAGTCAAAAGAAAACGATCCTGAACCTGGTTCTACATCTAAAGTTTTCCTAGACGGGCTAGAAAAAATCGCGTACATCTTTTCATCACAAACAGGGACACTTAAGTGTATCTGGGGTGCCAAAACTAACTCGATCTGAATAAATTGCAAGGCTTCAGTGAGAGAAAAAAGAAAATCACTAGTATGGATAGGCACCTGCTCACAACATATGCCAGGAAATCAAGATACATTCTATCACTGAACAAGTTAAGGGTGGAAAAGTGCCTTTGGGAAACGGAAAAAAAACAGGGGAAATACAAGGGATTTGAAAGATGAACAATCTTCAAAACCAAGCCATCGATATGTATACTACGGAATAGGATTTCAACATAACTTAACTAAGCATTATCTCAAATGTGCGCCAAAGGGAACAAGGGGGGGTAGTTATCAATGCAGGTGAATGTAGAGTGATAAACTCAACAAATGAGAAACTGGTTACTTCTGGGAAAAGAGAACAAGACCTGTATATACAAATGAAATAATAAGTTCAGAAAATTCACTCACATGCTCAGCGCTTCACTGAAAAACTCTGCTCGCTGGCACAAAAGGTTAGGAAATATTAGCTCTCTACAATATTAATAAACTAATCTCAAAGATGGTTAGATGACTGCGAACAAAAATTCTGCAAAGTGAAAGTTTGTGGTGTATGTGTCAAAGGGAAACAGTTCCAAATCTCATTTAAACAAAAGGGAAAAGGGTTAGCACACACTAAAACCTCTAGAGATGTTTCTTCACATAGACTTATGTGGACAATGAGCCTGATGAATAAACGTAGAGGAGGAAAAAAGATACATCTTGTTAAGAGTTGATGTCGATCAAGGTTTTATTGGACTATTGTTTTTGCCAATAAAAGGAAAGAATAGAAACTTATGAGTATTTGAAATATTCGTCAGATTAGTTCAGATGAAAAATCAATAACTGAAGTCATCAACATAAGAGCAGATAATGGTTCAGGGAGTTTGAAAAACTCAAAGTTCTTAAAATGTTTGCAGTACCCCAAATGGAATTGATAATCAATTTTTCTGCACCAGAGCTCCGCCAATAAAATGGCGTAGTTGAGCGCAAAAAACAGAACTCTTGAAGATGTGCTTAGAACCCATGCTAAATAGCAGCAAAATACATAGTTTTATGGGCCAGAAGAGGACATAAACACGGCTTGGTATTGTAAACAAGGTGCCAATAAGGACCTTTTTGACTAAAAACCCTTATGATTACTTAAAGGAAAGAAATCCTGATTAGCTTAGCCACACTCTTCGGCCATTTGGATGCATTATGTTACGATGCACAATAGAGGCAAAAAGTAATTTGGGAAAATTGATGCCAAGAGGATGAAGAATTCTGTTTAGGGCTTGTTCAAAACAAAGCAAAGCATATAAAATTACTCAACAAAGAACAAATCGAGAGTGGAAGAAAAAGCATGCATGTTATTTTTAATGAAGGCATAGCAAGAAGAAGTAAATAGTCTGTTGACCATCGCCAAACCCAGTGGAAGGACTTTACAATAAGATGAGGATATTATACAAATAAGTCAAATCCTCAAGAAATTGAAAAAATGCACCAACAGAGACAGAAAAGGGAAAAAACATCAGAGGCCCCAACATATGATGTCAACTACAAAATCCTCAGGTTCATGGTGGAAACATCAAAGTTCTTCATCCCATTCAAAACATTACCCTTACACCATTGGAATCAGGGATTATACCAGATATAGAGAATGAAATATGTGTGCTTTCTCATCTTATATATCTAAAATTGTTCCCAAAAATATTAAAGAAGCCTTGAGGAGATCCAGAATGGATTATTGCATATGAAAGCGGAATTGACGTCAGTTTGCAGAAAGAAGCAAAGTCTGGACTTGGAATCTGGTTCCCAGGACCACATGATAGATGTAAATGGTTATGATGGTTTTTAGAAAACAAATTAGATGACCAAGGTCATGATCACTCGGAACAAAGCTCGATGTTGTTTTAAGGTTACAAACCAAGAAGAAGGAGAAGCGACTATGATGAAACCTTCGCACCAGTGGAGAATGGAAGCTATAGAATATTAATCCTTTTGCCAGCATATAGGATTCAAACTCTTTAAGATGGATGTAAAAAGTGCATTTTTTGAATGGTTCATATACAAGAATGGAATAAGTGTTTGTGAAACAAACCCCCTGGTTTTGTGGACCGATGAACCTGAACATGTCTACAAGTTAGAAAAAGTGTTTAGGACTTAAGCAAGCTCCAAGAGCATGGTATGAATCGTCTTCCACATTTCTTCTAACAAATGGTTACTCCAGTGGAAAAATAGACATACTCTCTTTATTAAAAAACAAGGTTCAGATATGCTCATTGTACAAATTTAGTCGACGACATTCATATTGGTGGAAAGATCCACAATTGGGATTGAGGGCGCAAAAATTAATGAGTAGTGAATTGAGATGAGTATGATGGGGAGAACTAACCATTCTTCATAGGTCTTCAAAATTGATCAATACTACAGTAACATCCATTCAGGTCACAGAAGTAGATTCATGAACTACTGAAAAAAATTTGACTGAAGAAGCAAAGTTAATTGGACACTCCCAATTGGCACTCTCAACAAAGTTAGACAAAGATGAAGCAGGTTCTCCAGTCAATGATACAAAATACAGAGGTTATGATGGATCACTCTGTACATAACTGCAAGCATCCATGACTTAGTTTAGTGGGACGTTTGCACGATTTCAGTCAGTCCTAAAGATCCCATCATAAAAGCAGTAAAGAGAATAATTAGGTATCTCAAAGGTTCTGTGGACCCTATGCTATGGTAACCATCAGGAGCACTCTGGTTTGTTTAAAGGATTTGTGATGCTGGAATATGAAAGATACTTAATTGACGAAAAAGTCCATCTGAAATGGGTTAACTTTCTTAGGACCATGTCTTGTCTTAGGGCCACGAGAAAACGAAAAATTCAGTTGCCCTTTTACAGAGATGGCAGAATAGTAGCTAGCCGGCATTTTGTTGTGCAACAATTATATGGATAAAAACAAAGCTAGAAGACTTTGGGATCGAGACAGGATTGCATTCTATTATGGTGAAAACACTACTGCTATTAAATCGGCAAAGAACCTGGTCCACAACAAATGCACCTAAAAATATTGACATTCGACATCACTTTTTGAGAGATAAGTTGAAAAAGGATTATCATTAATGAAATTCTGTGCTACTGAGGATCAAAATTGCTGACATTTTTAGTAAGGCTCTTGGGGCGGGAACCATTCCTTAAAAATAATATATATTGGGACTTTTTTTTTAAGAAATAAAGAACCAGCTTCTACTCACCACAGACTCCAAGTTTCTTATATTTTCAACTGGTTATCGTTTCAACCCCTTTTTTTTTTTGTTTGGGGTGGGAAATACTAAAGTCAATTTTTTTTAAAAAAAAATCTGTGTCTCTTCAGGTGACTGCCGTCGTTTCAAATTTGGTCAGGGCCTGGTTCAAAGGACCCGATCATCATTATTACCTTTTATTCCATAAATAAAACGTGCATCTACCCCACACATAAAAAAAAAATGTTTGCACCTTCCTCTCTCCTTCTCGTCGCATACTCGATGAGAACCTACCTTCCAAATACGGAAATTCTGGTAACCACTCAGGGAACCCAATCCCCCTTATCAGCACCAATAGCCGCACCACACACCCCAAATTTCTTCCCCACCATCTCTTCTTCCATTCTCCCAGATAAACACTTCGAACCTTAATCATATTTTCATCACCCCAAAAACTATGCCCTCCTCTACTCTCCTTAAAAAAACTGACCACCCCCTTACATCTAACCAGTTCCCTGGCGTCTCGAGAAAGCCATATTCTTTTTTTCAACACGGAAGGTGAGTTCGGATCATCGTACTCGACAAGCAAGTCACAGCCCCATATAGGATGGTGGCAGAATATACCAACAAACGTCGTCGTACTGGTAAGTCACTTCCTGTTCCTCTTCACCTTGTTATTTCTGAGTCTGATGAAGGATCAACTTAGAATCCGTATGTTCTTACAACCCCCTTCTTCTAAAACCTATCCTAATCAAAATTGAAATAAATTTTTTCCATGGGAAGGCGGGGATTTTAAATCATAGGAAATCTTGAGCGGGCGAACAATTATTCCTGAATCAGGAGATCCAAGACAATAAAAAAAAATTGTTGGCACTACTTGCAGTATAGGGATGGGTAGATATTTTTCTTCACTCGGATAACATGATATTTGACATAGAAGTGGCTAAGTTTTATGCTAATTTGACAATGATTGATGATTCAGTACTCTCTTCTTTTGTTCATGATATAGATATAGTTTTTGAAAAAACTAGATTAGGGGCAATACTTAGTATTCCTTGCATAGGATTGGAAGAATATCACTGGGGTAAAGATGAAAATTGTGCATTAACTTAATCGACCACGAAAAGTACTGAAAGGAGCAGAATGTCTCCTTTTCACCCAAATTAGTGTTTGAAGTAAGTAGTCACAAAGGTGATTAGTTCCAAGAGGAGAAAGGAGAATGAAGCTAACTTCGTGATATGGGTTTGCGTAATGCTTTGGATCCCATGCGTCCTGTTAATGGCCTTCCCTTATAATTAAAACATATGTTGAGAATAGTTGGATCCTAAAGAAAACCTCATCCAATTAGCATTGCAACCTGTTGACTCCTGTGTTTTAAAGAATTGGAGGTTGGGTACCTTGAAGGATACTGCCAGGTCTTGAGTAAAATGATTCTGTTTACTCACCACTACTCATTGCTGAATGTAATCTTTGGATGATGATGCTGGATCAAGTGCTATACGTTCTGTGGTCCTAGTCACTACTCTTCTTTCTGAGCTTATAGGCTCCAGCTCAAAAAGTGTTACTTCAAGATGAAGTACTATTCTTCAGGCTTCAGTTGGCTGCTCTCAGGGGGGAAGTTGGGAGATTAAAGATCAACTTATTCAACAACAAATTGATAACAATGCTCGTGTGATCATATACTTCAGCTTTTTCCAGGCCTTAGTTAAATGGTTTTTCTGTCTATATGCAGACAATATAATGACTATTAGTAGTATTGATGTTATAGTTTTTGTGGATATCTTATGGTAGCGCATCCTTATATTGTATTGATGTGGATATGTTTTGGCTCTATATGGACTTTTTTTGATAGTCAAAAGGGGAGCGAAACAGTTTCTAAGAACTGGTTATTATGGATATATTTGTTCATGATCAAAAAGGGGGAATTTGAGGAAGTGTCGTTAAATTCTTTTGATAATGACAATACGTTTATGAACCAGGGTTCATTTGATTAATGACAAAATTTTTTGATGTAGACTCACTTATGAAACCAGGTTTATTATTAAATAGTGGTCGTTCCAAAGTGAAAAGAGGGAAGGAAAAAAATTAAGGCCACAACTGATTATGGAAAAAACTAAATGAAATAATAATTAGTTGTAAAATGAATAAGACCAAAAAACCTTTCATGAAAAGGTTTTTCATACTTTTGAAGACAAAACCTTTTCTGAAAAGGTTGCCTACTTTAACCTTTTTAGAGAAGGTTGCGTGAAAACAAAAAAGAAAGAAAGCAATTCTTTTTCAAATCAAAGAAGGATACAGAAATCAGAATTATTATCAACTTCAAAGAGAGGAATAATTATTGTTCAAAGGTCTATATAAACACAGATTTCAAGATAAAGAAAGAAGTTTTTTGCAATCGAAAAAAGTGTGAGGTGAGACGAAGAGAGAGGCAGCAAAGAGCTATTTTGTGAGTTTGCTTAATTATGATTTTTCTTAGTGAGATCGTAAGCTTGTGTGATGTAAACAGAGGGGTTTGTCTTATTGTGGAGGAGAGGAGATTAGTGAGACAGTTTGCAAAAAAATGTGGGTTTTTGAACTTTTTTGTAATTAGCGAATTCGATTAGAGTTAATCGAACATTGTAATTGAGTAAGGAAAAGGTAATAAAAACAAGTTGAGTTTTTCCGTCCTGGAGATAGGAAGGTTTTAATTAAAGTACACTATTTGGAATACTGTTTTCTTAGGCAAACAGTCAAGAACCTGGTTCTTGATTTAGGGGTAAGGTTTTTTCAGATCAGGAAAAGGAGTGGAGGGCAAAGAAAGAGGTAAAGGTCGACATAAATGAAGAGATCAAGAAGTCCATGAAAGAGCTTCAATGTGTCCCTAATATCTCCGGACTTAGTTATGAAGACTTATGTATTCATCCAAATTTGAACATTCCATAAGGGTTCAAGATCCCAAAGTTTGACACCTTTGGAGGAGTGGGGAATCCTATGGCTTAATTGAGGGCCTACTGCGACCAGCTTGTTGGAGTTGGTAGGGATGAAGTTCTATTGATGCGGCTCTTCAGCCAAAGACTGTGCAGAGAAGCTCTTGAATGGTTCACATCGCATGAAACCAGGCAATGGCCCAGCTCGAATGTATTGGCCAAAAATTTTATCAATCGATTTGCTTACAACGTAGAAATTGTGCCAGACCGATACTCTTTGGAGAAGATGAAAGCACAAAAATCACCGGAGAGCTTCAGGGAGTTAGAGTATTGGTGGAGGAAAAGAAGGGGACAAGGGTGAAGCACCATGTCTGTAGAAAAAAAGAATCGTTTGACGTATTCGGGGCGCCGTGCAAGAGCCTTGAATATTATGATAGAATTATGTTACTCATTCAAGCAAAGTTTGCCGAGATAGTCAAGATTGGTGAGACTATCGAGGACGGTTTAAAATCAGGAAAGATATCTCGTGTAGCTGCATCGCCTGGATCTTCGGGGTTGTTGAAAAAGAAAAGAGAGGAAATTGTTGTTGTTTCATATGGGGGAAGGAAAACCCCCAGAAGCTCGTCATATTCCCAAGGTCGTTCTAGACCTTCTAAAAATTCCCACCAAGCTTGCTACACACAAACTATTCATCCCAAATATCCTCCAATTTATAAGAATGCTACCTCCATTTATCAAAACGTCCAAGCTCCACTATACCAAAGTCCACCCCCGAATTACCAAAGTCCATCCCCCGTTTACCCAAATTATCCTCCACCCTACCAAATTCCATCTCCCTACCAGGGTGTCGCTCTCAACTGCACTAATGTGCAATCGAGCTACCGAGCACCCCCTCCTGTTTATGAAGTCCAAGCTCCATTATACAAAAATTCCCCTCCGAATTACCAAGCTCTATCGCCAAACTACCAAACAAATACATCCATCCTGTGGGACACGAACCCGTGGATGTCAATTCAAAATTCTACAAACCCGATCAGAGATGTGCTTATCATTCCAACAGTGTTAGGCATGATACTGAGGATTGTATCAACCTCAAGCACAAAATTCAGGATTGGATTGACCAAGAGGTAGTATATCTCCAACCAGCGACACCAAACGTCAACACCAACCCATTGTCGAATCATGGGGGCGGCAATGTCAATATGATAGATACAGATGACAACTAGTATGGAACGAAAATGATTACTCCCATCGTTCACAATCATTTATAAAAGGATGTAGCTTCTTTGATCATCAAATAGAAGAAAGACTTTGTTATTTTGACACCCGCAGAGGTTGTTGCTTTGGTGCCATCAAAAACTCTCATCAAGCCTAAGTTCGTTATTGAAATTGCTGCTGATCAAGGCATGATGAGATCCGGAAGATGTTACACTCATGACGAGCTTGCTCTCGAAGGTCAAAACAAGGATCCTGGCTAAAAGACCAATAAGCGAAGGAGAAGCGGAGGAATTCTGGATAAGAATGCAGCTGAAAGATTATTCTATTGTCAAACATTTTGAGAAGACTCCATCCCAGACCTCTGTAGGGGCCCTGCTGATGATTTCTCTATCCCACAGGCAGGCTTTAATGAAGGCTCTCGATGATATGTATGTACCCGCGAGCACAAGAAGAGATAATGTGGCCAACATGATTCATCAGGTTATTCGAGGGCACCAAATCAGCTTTTGTGACGATGAGCTTCCTTTCAAAGGGTGGTCACACAACAAGGCGTTGCACATCACTGTGGTGTGTCGTGAAAAGGTTGTCAACCGCATCTTAGTAGATGATGGATCTGGTCTGAATATCTGCCCGTTGTCGACGTTGAGACAGCTAAGGTTTGACCTTGGGAAGCTAGAACAAAACCAAGTCAATGTATGAGCCTTTGATGGGGTTTACAGAAATACATTGGGAGCAGTGAATCTGATCATCCAAATGGGTTCAGCAGAAATGCACAGTTTCAAGTATTGGATATCTATACCAGTTATAACCTTCTTCTAGGAAGGTCTTTCATCCATATGGCTGGAGCTGTCCATTCTACTCTACATCAGATGAGTAAGCTCGTGTGGAAGAACGAAGAGCTGGTTATTCATGGCGAAGGGAGTCACTCTGACTCCCATGACTGCCGTGCACAAGATGATAGCCACTGTGATGCTGCAGAATGGTTTTGAACCAGGTCTTGGATTGGGAAAAGATTCCCAAAGAATTATTGAGCCTGTTCCGGTCCTCTTCAAGGGATCCATATATGGTTTGGGGTACATCCCCATAGATGATGACATGAAGACGAAGAAGAAAAATGATCAAGCATTGGCTCAGCCGATCCCATATCTGTATCAATCTTTTCCAATCCGGGAGTATTCCAAGTATGAATACCTTAGGGAAGGAATATGTGACCTCTTCAAGGAGATCGATGTTGTTATTGAGGAAGAGGTCGAGCTATCTGGTATCCGCGATGCTGAGCCAGGAGGGATGCTGCAGAACTGGACCTCCACGCCCAACTTGATCCCCCGAACTGCTCGGTATAAAGGCATCATTTCATGCACATTAATATCGATGGTAGTCCGGAAAAGGCCCGAGACCTACCATTTTGCGTTTTCTTAATTGTTTGAATTTTCAAATTTTCATTGTGATGTTCAAAGAAGGAAACATGGCCCTATCCCACGGCCAAAATTTGCATTGTTTTTAAATTTGAATGAAAGCCTCTTTGTTTTTAAATTTAATTATTTAGTCGTTTGTTATACTTTACATTCCTAACTTTGTCTGTTTATGGTTTCAGTAATATAAGTTTAGACCTTCCAATGTGATGTCGTGTTACGAGCTGAATGAACAAAATGAGGCTGGTAATGACGAGGTTGATGATTACGAAGAAGAAAGTGAGGAACCAGAGTATGTCACCGAGGAATTTCGGCAGTTCAAAAATCAGCATAAACCAAATCTAGAGGAAACCGAAATGGTAAATTTTGGGGATCCAGAATGTGTAAAATAAGTTAAGATCAACATAAACCTAAGATAAGCTCAGAGAGAAGTTTACTCCATACGAGTCTCGTTACACTTTGTTGGAGAGAACATGTTGTGCTTTTACATGGCTTGCCTAGAAGCAGAGACATTATTTGTCTTCTTATACTACATACCTCATTTCCAGAATGGATCCACTAAAGTATATTTTCCAGAATGTGATGCCGACCGGAAAGTTAGTTAAATGGAAAATGTTGTTTAGCAAATTTGACATTGTGTATGTGACTCGTAAAGCGATAAAGGCACAGGATTTTGCTGATCATCTTGCAGAAAATCCCGTTGATGAAGAGTATGAAACACTTAAGACTTATTTTCATTATGAACAAGTTACATTTGTGGGTGAGGATATTTATAAAGCATATCCAGGTTGGAGATTATTCTTTGATGGAGCGGTAAATCATCAAGGTAAAGGTATTCGAGCAGTCTTAGTGTCAAAATCTGGTCAGCACTACCCCATGGCAGCTAAGCTCCGATTTAATTGCACGAACAACATGGCTGAATACAAAGCTTGTATTCTTGGGTTGAAGATGGTCATCGACATGAATGTCTACGAGTTGTTGGTTATTGGAGGTTCAGACCTTTTAATTCATCAAGTTCAAGGAGAATGGGTTGTGAAGAACCCAAAGATCATACCTTATGTACAGTATGTGCAAAAGTTGTGCAAAAGATTTCGTAAGATTGAGTTCAGATATACCTCCAGAGTACAGAATGAATTGCCTGATGCTCTTGCCACCATCGCTTCGATGATTAAACATCCGGATACAGATTATATTGATCCTCTGGATATAGAGTTGAAAGAACATCCAGTCCATTATTCCCTGTTGAAGCAGAACCAGATGGTTTGCCTTGGTGTTTTGATATAAAGAAGTATTTGGAGTCTGGAACTTATCCTAAAGATACTACGTCCAATTAGAAGAATTTGATACGCCGTATGACTCTCAATTTCTTTTTAAGTGGAGAAGCCCTTTCTATGAGGACTCCAGACTTAGGTCTTCTCAAATATGTTGATGCCATCGAAGCTGCGAAGCTTATTCAACAGATACATGTCGTAGTTTGTGGCACGCATATGAATGGGATCACTTTGGCAAGAAAGATCCTATGAGCCGGATATTTCTGGATGACTATGGAGAGCGATTGTTTCAAATTTGTGCAAAAATGCCATAAATGTCAAGTTCACGGTGATTTGATACGAGTTTCGCCTCATGAACTTAATGCTATGAGTTCACCTTGGCCATTTGTATCTTGGGGTATGGATGTCATCGGTCCGATAGAGCCAGCCTCTTCTTATGGACACATATTCATTTTGGTTGCCATTGATTATTTCACCAAGTGGGTGGAAGCAGCTTCTTACAAGTCGCTAACCAAGAAAGTTGTAGCTGATTTTCTTCGAAACAATTTGATATGCAGGTTCGGAGTACCAGAATTGATCATTACTAATAATCGTGAAAATCTTAATAGTCACTTTATGAGAGATATATGTAAGGTGTTTAAGATCACGCACCGGAATTCAACCGCTTATCATCCCCAAATGAATGGAGTTGTAGAGGCCGCCAATAAGAATATCAAGAAGATTCTAAGGAATATTGATTGACAATAACCAAGGTTGGCATGATATGCTGCCATATGCTTTCTTGGGTTATCGAACGACTGTCAAAACATCGATTGTAGCCACTGCATATTTGCTAGTATATGGAAAAGAAGCAGTCATACCTGCTGAAGTCAAAATACCGTCTTTGAGAATCATCCAAGAAGCTGAATTAGGTAATGCTGACTGGGTCAGCAAGCGGATTGATCAACTAACTTTTATTGATGAGAAGAGAATGGTTTTCGTCTGTCATGGTCAGTTTTATAGACAGAGAATGATTCGTGCCTTTCACAAGAGAGTAAGAGCTAGAATTTTCGAAGTTGGTCAGTTGGTTCTTAAGCGTATTTTTCCTCATCAAGACGAATATAAAGGAAAATTCGCACCAAATTGGCAAGGACCCTACATGGTTTGCAAGGTATTATCCGGAGGTGCTTTGGTCCTGTCGGAGATGGATGGCACAACATGGCCGAAACCAATCAACTCAAATGCAGTCAAGAGATACTACGTGTGAAGCTTCGGTTTGCATTTCTGTTATTTACTTGTAATCATTCTGTTTGCTTATATTTGTTTTGCTTAAATGTTTATCCCTCTTTATAATGAACTACGTATGACCTGAATTCTCAAGAATGAGATACGTAGGCGACCTATATCGGCCTCGGTCACCCCATTTATCCCCTTTAATTATTTCTTTGTATTTGAACTACGTTCGACCTGAATTCTCAAGAATGAGATATGTAGGCGGCCTATGTCGACCTCGGTCGGTTTCTTTGTAATTTTTATTTTTGATAACCTTTTAGGGGGAACTACGTTTGACCTGATTCTTGCCTCAACGGGATACGTAGGCACCCAGAAGATTACCATGTTGCTCGATTGAAGCACTGTCTTCATTTGGTATCAAGGATGACATCAAGAGTTAATATTCATGAATCGTAAGTCAATATTCATGCATCACAGAAGATCATGCATCGCGAGTCAATATTCATGCATCATGGAAGATCATGCATTGCGAGTCAATATTCATTCATCTGGAAGATCATGCTTCGCGAGTCAATATTCATGCATTGCGAGTCAATATTCATGCATCACGAAAGAGCATGTATCGCGAGTCAATATTCATGCATCGCGAGAATATATTTATGCCTCACCAAAATTTATGCATCACGAGAAGATTCCATGCCTCGTTAAAATTTATGCATCGCGAGAAGATTTCATACCTCGCAGAAATTTATGCATCGCGAGTAGATTTCATACCTCGCAGAAATTCATTCATCACGAGAAGATTCCATGCCTCGTTGAAATTTACGCATCGCGAGAGGATTTCATGTCTCGCAGAAAGTTATGCATCGTGAAAAGATTTCATACCTCACAGAAATTTATGCGTCGTGGAAGATATTCATGCCCCGCAAGAAGTCATGCACTGCCAGAAAAGGAAATCATGCATCCCAAGAGAAATATTTATCCATTGGCAACTGCATTCTTTTATTTTGATAAAAGTAAACATCAAGAAAAACATCGAAGACGACGACAAGAGAAATACTAGCACAATTTATCAACTTTCCTTTAGGTTGAGTCAAATGAAAAGTACATTGAAGATTACATTGCAAACACAAGACATAAGCTTTATTTGTTTTACATCAAACCAATCGAGTTGCCGTCGAACATCGAGGAGAACAATTAAGTGTCGACATGGTAAAAAACACTCTCCCATCTTAATTGCATTTTTAAGCTGACGAGTTTTTATCTCAGTGTTTGTCGAGAGCATCCAAAAGGATGAATTCTCCAAAAACCACTGGTGCGGACGACGTCAAAAGGGACGCAACACAACGTGGAACTTTTTCTTAGCAGCAAACTGGGACGTAGTCCAAAAGGAGTGTCAAATATTAGGAAGCTAGCATAGCAGCGACTTCCACCACAATCAAACTACACCCCTACCAGAAGGCATGTGGGGTTTTCCTTTGGGTTTTGTCTGTTTTGATTTCACATAAAAAATTTTGGTTTACCAGGAGCAACTTTCCAATCTAAGTGACAATGCGCCAAGGTTTTTGGAAATTATGTCCATGTAAGTTCTTAATTATGGGTGTGAAGTGCACCACATTCATGGCTAAGAGGTTACAAGCCTCCTTTTCATACTCTTTTGATTTGTCACTTGTCCTAAGCCAAAGGTTATATAGCATAATACATTTCCTTTTATACTGATCGAGTAGAACTACAGGCAGCCTGATTCCTAAGGTTTAAGGGTATGAAGGCGAGCTCAATATTGAAAACTCGGCTGTATTCCAACATTCGCTCTCGAATATTATTCTCGAGTATTTCGGTACCATCACAATTCGGTATCGGGGTGGCTTTTGAATTCATTCAAAATCGTGCGTTAAATCAAGCTTATTGAACTATAAATGTATTGAATTCTAATATAGCTGGAGATATGTAGAAAACCCAGTTTCAGGGTTCGACCGTAATTCCTAAAGTCCGTTCCAAAGTCATTGGCCTAAAAGATGAATATGGGGTCGGTCAAAATTTGCTTGGTTAATTTCATTTTTCTCGAACTTCTTGCATCAATTCAAGTAAAATGAGGGACAGTTGTT
This sequence comes from Solanum habrochaites, assembly GCA_027704765.1. Taxonomy (NCBI): domain Eukaryota; kingdom Viridiplantae; phylum Streptophyta; class Magnoliopsida; order Solanales; family Solanaceae; genus Solanum; species Solanum habrochaites. The sequence goes on along the minus strand of JAKWJA010002495.1, from coordinate 53,443,231 downwards.
GACACCCAAATTTTGACTATCCTCAATAATGATTAACTAGAGAGCTTCTCAAGTTTAAAGAATCTAAAATAATTAATGTCATAAAAAAATAAAAAGAATAATTAAAATTTTAGCTAGCAGGTTATTTTATATAAGGTTTTGACACTTTTTAATATTGTTTTAGCTAATTTATATGTCTCACATAATTACTCGTATAACAATAATAATTTTATAGGTATTCAAAATCGAAATAAATAATAACAATGATAGTAATACTTGGTTTTTTATAAATATATGGTTAATTATTTTAGCTTATATTTTTAATCTTTAGTTTATATTTGAATTAATTATTTTATTGACCTTAAGAAGCTTGTTAATTAATTATATTAATTCGTCTTTTCTTGAAATTTTAATCTAGTTGGCCAATTACAATTTCACTAAATTGGTAATATTCTAAATACCAAAAGTTGGGCCATTTTTTCAGCCAATCTCCAATAGTCCGTCCTATTCTATCAAATTTTCCATTCCCTGTACTTAATTCGGCCCAACCTATAATTCAAAACCCGACCCAGCCCCCTTTCCTTTCTTTTTCGTTCCAACGCCTGCAACAACTAACAGAGGATGAGCAGTCGCGTCTCTAACATTCCCAACATCACAAATCAAGAGCAATACACAGCGTGTAACGGAAGTAGATGGAAAGCAAAAGTTGTTATGTGTCCTCTTTCTCTATCTGTCGCTAGTACGATTTTGTACAAAGAGCAGTGCGAGATGGAAAAATCTCGTGCGTTCGCTCAAAATGGAGCGTGCAGATCGCTGTTTCGTTGAGGAATTGTACAAACCTTATCTATTAAGGGAATTTTGTATTTCAAATGAAAATCCACCAAATTTTCTATGCGTTTTCCCTCCCAAATTCTACCCTATTACACCTCTATAAATAGCCCCATCTTCATCATTTGTGGGGGGGTTTAGACACATATATAAACATAGAGGTCCTCTCAGTAAGGAGAAAAACTTTGCTAGAGTTGAATAGGGAACCTGAGGAAATTTTGGAAGTCATCTGTTTTTTTTTATAGAAAGATTAGATAAGAGTTCAGAGTTGAGAAATTTTCTAGGCACACTAAACAAATTTACGTTCGGCTTTCTGCTTGGATTATTTTGTTTGATACTTGTCTTGTTTCGAGTTTCTTCATTTGGTGGTGAAGTCCCTAGCTTCGTCATTGCCCTGCTGGTCAGTCATCCTGAGTTCGCTGCCCGTAAAGAGGTAAATCCTTTATTGGTTTTTATTTAACTTCAAATTCTTATATGTTTGTGATTCCTTGTGTGTTATTCTCGTTTAGTCTTCACATGTTAAAATTTGGTTATAATGAGCATTAGTCAACATTACCTAATCTCTCTATATGTGTTATCCGTATAAGCGTTCTATTTCGGAGTGGTTTAGTGTTAGTCGCTAGGAAGAGAAGCCCACTCTTGCTCGACCAACAAAGGGTTCATTTCCTCATTCCATCTTAACTGACTTTGAATATATTATATAGTAGTTTATAGTCTGTTATTTGCAGTTTTGATGATTTGACAAACTTAAGGACCTTGTAAAGGTACCAGGTTTTTTACTTGAGTGTTGAAGATGAAACAAACCCAGGGACCTTGTAAAGGTACTAGGCTCTCAATGTGAGGAGCCAGTTGACTGCCAGCTGGAGACAGTACAGAAAGTATGTGCACGCTTCCCTATGGCGTCAGAAAGTGAGACTTCTCCAAACAATGGCAACGAGTTTAAGAAAGTGACTTGTTCAATATAACGGCACTTTCCTTAAAAATCTTTGGTAGTTTTGCAAACTTGACATAGAAACTTTTCAGAACATTTGCAAAGCTGATAAGAAAAACGAAGTAGAATTATTCCAAGGAACTGCAGTAATTCTCTGGAGCTTTTAGTGTAACTGTTTAAAAACATATACTCTTGTTCCATATTGTAAACTATTACCTGAAACTATAAAGGAATCAGTGGGTAGTGTTAAAATCATCAAGTTGTCCAAGTGGGATGATGAGTGGGTAGATTCGGTTCTACTTAGGCTTGTTAAGCAACCTATGTTAAAAACTTATTCTCACATTGTTGTAATCGTGTTTATTGCTTTTGAAAGATTAGTTGGAAAACGATGATTGAAAATCCTGAGAGAACAGGTCGTGGTTGTACTCCCTTAACGCAAGGGGAGGTTTCCACGTAAAATCATTGTGTTGATTTAACTGCATTTCAACTTTCTGTTGTTTATACTCATTAGGTAGGAAGGGACCTGTGGTCCATTATTCTGTTAAGTGACGGCAGATATTCTATAAGTGGTATCAGAGCAGACCACTCTTATTTGGTTAACACCAGGAGTGAGAATTGTTCTAGATGCTGCTCCACTTAATATAGAAGAAGGATCAGTCTTCAACAAGGGACTTCCCCGTTTCAATGGAACAATTCTAAGTTGGTTGGAAGGTTTAGAAGGCATGATTTGCTCATGGCTGAAGATAGTGAGTTATGGGATTATCGTATGGATGGACCATGTATTTCCAAGATTTGAATAGAAGAGAAAAGGAGAGAGAGGAGAAAATCTGTCTTGTTCCAAAGCCTAGACAGAAATACCAATGAAGCTGACAGAAAAAAAGATAGCAAAGGGCCTACAAGGAAAAAATCTTCTTGTCTGTGGCTTACTTCGATAGGGACCTGATGAGTTCAACAGGGTTTCAGCCTTGTGAGTTTGCTAAGGAAAAATTTGGGACTGTTTGTTTGAAAGATGCTCATTGAAGGAAACTGACAAGTCAAAGAATCAAAGATTGATATGTTTACCTCACGTATGGAAAACTCAAAATGAAGGAAGGAGAAACCAATTCATGCATGGTCACAAAGTTGTCTCCCATTTACAAATGAGCTGCGAAGTCTGGGAAACCTATAAGCATGGAGCAAACAAGTAGAAAAAGTACTTCGAATTCTACCAAAATCCTGGGAAAGCCCAAGTTGATGCATCACAAAAGCCAAAAGATTTGAATGTGCTGTATGGATGCACTGATTGGAAATCTGAAGACACAGGGTGAGATTGACCGAAATCACGATTTATCAAGAAGGAAGTCAAAAAGGATAAGTAATTGATGCTGAAGTACAAACAGATGAAAGATTCCAGTTGATGATGATAGGGCATTATCTCATCAACAAAATTCAAAAAATTGTGAGAAAGAACAAAGTTTTTTAAAAGAGGAAAACAAATTGGGTCCCGAAATGCCTACTCACGGTTATAATGCTACCAAGTGTGGAAAACTGGGCACTTTATCAGCTCAAGAATGGAAAACAAGCAAAAACATCAAAATCAAGAAGTGACAAAAAGAAGGGGAAAAGAGAAGGGACCTGGTACTCGGTAAGAGAGATCAAAAAGTTGCTGCTGGACTTGGTGGTCAAAGGCTCTTACTGCGTGGGGGGTGATTCTTCAAAGTGATTCAGAAGATCCTGATTGAACCAAATGATGTGTTTATGGTGGCCTGGACATGAGGAGGAAAACCATTTTCAGGACATGTTGCTCTCATGTCATGCAGGAAAATGAAGAAGAAGATGAACAAGGGTACTCTTCTGATATGAAAATGACTTGTATAATTATTCTCTTAAAAAAATTGAGAATGTTGGCAAAAGTTATGATTGATTAGGTAATTGAGTTAACATCTGAAAGAGACACCATGAATGCTGAACTTGATAGGTTTAACTGAAAACAAAGTAAACTGGAGGAAAGAAAAAAAATGTCAAAAATGGTATCTAGAGCCTGATAATTCACAAACTTAAAAACCAGTTGAATCAGATAACTTTAAGAATCTGAAAAGCTAAATGGAATGTCAAATGGTTTTTACAAGTTGAAAGTCAGAGAAAAATTGAAAAACTCTGAGAAAAAAGGTGAGAATTTCGTTGGAGAAGAGCAACAAATTAGGAAAAGATATTTCAACTTAAGGAAAGAAATTGAAAAATCTCTCCAAGTGGACAAAATCCTCAAAGTTATTGTCAAATGCAACAAATATAGTAATTTCATAGAAAGGAATTAGGAAGTCTGAACATCCCCCCTCTTATAATCCTCATAGTAAGTATGTGTTTGTGTCTGACAATCGCTTTGTCTTCATTGTGGTAAGAATGGCATTTAAGGGAGAGGTGCTGGTTGGAGACAACTCATATGAAAGACGTCTCCATTATGCTAAAAGGCAAAACTTACCAAAACAGAGAACCTGGTCCTCCAAAGCATGTTTCAACTCAGGAGATTTTTTCAAGAAAAAATGTGTCACTGCTACACTGTCCTTTGTTAGAAAAGTTTATAAAACTACCCTATTTGGACTAAAGACAATTCTGATCACTCCTTGTCTGCCTTCTGGGAACTCAAATTGAAATGGGTTCCAAGCAAACAAGTGATTCCTGTGCGGTGAGTGAGGAAGTTCGACAGTCAATGTTGGTATATGGACACATGGCATGCTCTAAAATAGACTGGTGAGGTAAAAAATTTCCTCTCACTCAAGACACTTCAAGGAGGAAGGGTGGTTGTCCTTTTTGGGATGGAAAAGAAGGGGGTACCATTTTGGGAGAGTGGCACAGTAGGAAGATCTTCTTAACTTAAAGACTCACATTGACAATGTGTATCAGTAGATGGGTTGTTGAAGTACATTTGTTGAGGCGAGTCTCAACTCTGTGGACATAGGAAATGAAGTCAATTTATTAGGAGAAGTGACTGTGGTAGGTCAACTCAAAAAAGGTAATTCTCACTGCTTATGGAAGTAAAAACATTATGGGGCCCCCAACTTAGAAACGTCTTCAGGCGATGACCTGGGACATGCTTAGTGCTCAAAATGCGAATGCTGATTGTGTAGCGTAGGCTTGGGCACTTGAGCTCATCTTCTACTGAAAAAAATGATTTTCAAGGACATGGTCGAGGTATGCCAAAGGTGACAAGTTGACTGAATGAATATAAAATTTGTGAAGCCTCTGCTAAGGAAAAAAGAGAAGAGAAGAAGGGGTAGACCATATGACCTCGCACCCCCATTCCCCTATGTCTTCTATCCTCCCTCATCGCTCCCCCTCCCACCCCTAAGAGTGACCCACCCCCTTACCTATCCTCTTTTACACTACCTCCCTTAAGTTCATATTTGCTCCTTTTATGCCTTTACAACTGCTGTTCTTCCCCCGCATCCCTCTCAATTTCTTTTCCTTGCTTCCCCTGCTTCTCGTCGGTTCACACCTTTTTCTCCTCCCGCTTGTTCTCCTCTGCTTCTCCTCCGACACCCTTTTTTCGTACGGCTCTCCTTTACTCCCTCTCCCTTCTTGTTGGGGTCCACCTATTCTTTGTACCAAAAAGCAAGTAACCTCATCAAGAACACTAGAGCTGCTTCACATGGACGTTGTGTGGGACCATTAAGGTTTCAAAAAGCAGAAGAGAAATGGCAAAAAAAGAGAAAAGAAAAGAAAATACATTTGGTGATAGTTGATGTTACTCGAGTATAATGGACAAGATTTCTTTGAAAAATCAAGGCAGAAGCAGAAAAAACACTAAAGTATGGTGGTTGTTTTCAAAATGATTCAAACTAAATTGAATCAGTCATTTGCAGCATTTTGGATCTGATCATCGGTACTGAGTTTGAGAAAATCAAAATTGTAAATTCTGCATGGAAAATGGTACGGAGCCATTAATTTTTATGCTCCTAGAACTCCTCAACCAAAAGGGGGTAGTGTGGCAAAGAAAAAATAGAACCTTGGTGAACATTGTCAGAAATATGATTCTTGAATCAAATTCTTCCTTCAATTTCTGGGCTGAAGCTGCAGTACAGCATGTCTGTTACCAAAAAGGTGTCTGATAAGAGTTGTTTTAATAGACCCCCTATGAGGGCTACTCAAACAACGGCAAGCCTATGCTGAGTTATCTTAGAGCATGTGGATGCAGGTGCAGGTGTTTTGTGCTGAAGAAATAGAAAGGTGTGGTGAAAATTTGATCCTAGGAGTGATGAAGGAGTAATTTGTGGATATGTCGTCATTGAGGTAAGGCGTACAGAATATTCAAAAAAACAAACGAAACGCAATGCATTGAAGAAAGCATTCATGTTTTGTATTTGATAAAGATGGAAGCTGAAAAACAATGGATCACAATGATGAAGATGATGTGATTAAATGTTCAAATTCACAGAGAAAGAAAATTGCAGAAGTGAAGCTGCTGATGTAGAAAACAATTGAAAAAATGACCTTGATGATAGAATCATAGGTCTACCTGAAGAGGATGGGGAAAAGAAAAGTGTGTGTGATGAGGTACTGGTTACTATTTGAATTCAGGTCAAAATTACATCAAAATCCCAAGAAAATGGATTGTCACTCTTGATTGAAGAAGCTGCTGATTGATCAGCCTTAATCTGTATGCTCCAAGATTCAGGATGCAAGCATAGTTCATCACATCCTCTTGATAATTCTTACTCTCCTCTGAAACTCTGGAATTCATTACTAGATCCACAACAAGAAATCTAGTTGCATTTTTCAGGCATTTTTCATATCTCTATTGAGCCCAAGAATATGAAAGGAAGGAAGCATTAAGTGATGCAGATGGAATCAACTCTATGCAAGAAGAACTTCATCGTTTGAAAAGAAAGAAGCAAGGTTCAAGGTATGGTACCTGGTTCCTCGACCTCATGAAGGGCCATAACAGTAAAGGAACCCAGAGGGTTTTTCGAAACAACTTGTGAAAATGGAGGTGATTACGAGAAAAAACAAATACAGGTTTGGTGGCTTCAAGGGACCAATCAGGAAGAGGGAATAGACTATGATGAGACTTTTGCACCTGTTTCAGGAGGGAGGCATTAGAATTTTAAGGTGCTTTTTGCTGCATTTATGGGGTTTTCAAGTTGTAATCAAATGGATGTCAAAAGTGCATTTCTGGAAATGGAGGATCTTCAAAGAGGAGGTTATTTGGTCAAAACACACCTCCTGGGTTTGACAATGCTGAACTACAAGATCCATGTGTTAAGATTGAATACGGCTCTTTATGGTCTGAAGCAGGCCTCAAAGAGCCTGGTATGAAAGTGCTTTGTCAAGTTTCTGCTGAAGACTGGTTTCAAAAGAGGCAAGATAGGCACAATACTTATGTTCTTGTTAAAAAAAAAAAGAACATAATTGGCTATTATTTCAAGTTTATCGATGACATAATTTTTGGAGCTACTTCAGAACATTTGTGGGAAGAATTATCATTCATTATGGGAAAGGAATTTGAAATGAGCAGTGATGGGTGAATTTGACATTCTTCAGTGTTACAAATCAAAGCCAATCATCAAAATGGGATTTCCAATCTGTCAGGAGAAGTACATTAAGGAGCTAATGAAGAAATTCAATATGTTTGACTCTAAACTATGATACTCCTATTGGGAACAAATTCCAAGGCTGTGTAGAGAGGAATCAGATCCTCTTGTGAATCAAAAACAATGTACAGGGGAAAATTGGAATCCTTGTTGTATCTGATGCTAGCAGATCCTGATATGTTATAGTGTTTGGAATGTGTGCTAGGTTTTCAAGAATGTCCTCGTGATTCACACTTGAAGCTGCAAAACGTATTCTGAGGATACTTAAGAAAACAGGGAACCTGGTTTTCTTCTATCAGCGGTTGACACTTTTGATCTAGGTGGTTTGCAGATTGGCTGACTTTGCTGGTTATCAGTTGACAGGAAGAGCACTTCTGGAATGGCTCATTCCGGGATCATCACTCATCTCTTGGGGAACAAGAAGCAAAATGATGTGTCTCTTTCAACTGTGAAGCGGAGTATGTAGTTGCTGAGCCTGCTGTTCACAATTGGTTTGGATTCAGGCAAACACTGGAAGATTTTGGGATACACATCAAAAGCAATTCCTCTTATGTGTGAACACATACTAGGCTGTGTTAGTATGGAAGACATTCCAGTCCACATAAGAGAAACAAAAGCATATTGATGTTAGAATCACTTTTTGAGAGAAATGTTGAGAAGGAAAATATGTGCTTACATATGGTAAGGAGGAGCAAAATCGCGACATCTTCACAAGGCTCTCAGGAATAAAGATCATTGTGAGAGAAATCGGCTGAAGTTGGGCTGTTGTCTCTAAGTGATGTTCTTAGCTTTTCCCCCCCCCCCCCCCCCCCCCCAACTGTTGAATTCCCTTGATGGCTAAAATGTAGTGCAGGTATCCTTTGTGTGAATATTTAAATAATCTAATAAAGATCCTTTTTTGTACCTTTGTAGGTTATACTTTCAGGAAGGTCTGGCCTAGCAAAGAAGATATGACTAGCACCACTGGGGACTGAGATTAACTGTGCTATTTGGGACGTGGTTGCCCGTCAAGGTTAGCATTTATACATTTATTTGAAATGAAAATTATCAGTTGAAAATGCAAAATGTCAGTCATCGGTCATTATGACTGTTAGTCCCATCGCTTATCTCTCAAGCGACACATTTTTTTTTTTTTTTTCCACTCACAGGGACCTGGCACTTTCACGTCATTTAAAAAAACCCTCATTTACTTCTTTTCGAATCCTCATCCGTTCCTCAACATTCTTTTTGCTTCAAGAAGGGATTAAGTAAAAAGTTAAAAAGGCAAACTTTGTTTCTTCTTCTTCCTTTCTCTGTTCGAAAAGTACTTTTTTGTTCTCTTTCTAGTCAAACATGTATTCTCAATTCTTTCTACCTCCAAAAAGATGTTATGCTCTTTCTAGTGAAATAGAGGTCCATTGCTTTATTACTCCCTTCTGTGTGGAAGAGTCCAGATCCAAGTCCTTCCAGGTCTCAAAAAAGATAACCTAACAATCCGGTTCTACTCCATAGATCTAAACAACCACATGCTTGCCTACTGGGCTGGTCTTTTGCAAAGAAATTGTCTGATATCTTTTTGAAGGAGATTCTGCCAAGCCTAAAAGCATCTGAGTCTAATATCCTGGCAGTCAAGTGAAGAATAGTCATTGAGAGTTTGTCTAGATGAAAGAATAGGCAAGGGCTGAGCAAACTGAAAGTTTGCAGAGGGAAAGAGGGTAAAGGGGGATACTCACCCATTTTGATTATTAAAACCCCTGACATTGGATGTATCTTTCTTCCTCCTCTTCAGACTCTGGAAAGTGAGGAGGACCCTAAAAATAAGGTTGAGCGACGAAAGAGTGAAATGTCTCGAAGGGAAAAGAGAAGAGTGTTGAAAGGCAGGCCCCTAGGAGAAGACCTACCACTAGGTCTGATGCTCAAAAATTGATGGCACGATGCCTTGAAGGCCAGTGCACGTTCTACTGCTGAAATTAGGTAAGTGCAGAACCTTTAACGTACAAACTTCAAAATGCCTGAGTATGATTGTAAGTTGTCTGTGAGGGATTCGAGGAAGTGTGAAACGAAAAGTAAGAAGAAAAAGGTTCAAGAAAGAAAAAGGGAAAGGTTTCGAAGAGGTTGACATACAAAGTCCAAAAAAGAAAGTTTTGTAGGAAAAAGGAAGGAGAGGATCACAGGGACCTTGTGCCCACGAAAGGGGTCTGTGATGAGAGTGTCAACCATGCAGGGAAATTTGTTGACAGCCTGAGAAAGCAAGCCGTCTTGGCTGGGAGCAGAGAGTCTTGATATGGGAATCATAAATTTCCGGCATGGACTCCTTTATGATTATTAGTTAAATGCAATCATGGTTGCATTTGTTCCAACAAAAAATCCCCCATCCTCTATGATTGAAGAAGTGCGCAAATTCTATTTATAATGTTCAATTCAAGGAAGATGGGAGTATCCTAACAAGGTCAACGACATTGCTGTACATCTAGATGAGGGTCTTGTTGAGCAAAATTCTCAGGGTACCTAGAGAGGGACCTGGTGGGAAAACTTGCTCTACTGGTTGGTGTCATGTCCTTGATTTCTAAGATAACCACACCCAAAGTATGCTGGATTTAAAGAAAATCATGAAGAGGCGAGTAGTACCTGTTAATGTGCGAGTTTATACAACAAAGTTCTCCTTCCTCGCACATGAAAGAGGACTCAGCAACTTGCTGCTGACTTTGTTTTTGATGGAGGATGTTGTGTTAGCTTCGAGCACTGATCTCCAAGGCATTAGGCTTGAGCATATCTACAACAACCGTCATCGGAGAGGAAAATGGTTTTCATGAATGGAATACGGATACTTCCTCACGGAGTTCAAGCACTTTCAAATTTTTCAGTGTTGGGAAAGGTTGGGGGTGATTGCAGTGATTTGATGTGTGTGAAACAAACTATTTCAGAGGGCGTACCCATGGTCGAGGCGAGTGTATTGAAGGGAGATCAAATCCCAAGATCAAGATGGCTCCAACTCCTCGAAGATCAAGGATTCCACTCAAGCATGAGGTTTTGAGGAGCTCATGTGCGTTTGAGTGTAAAGAAGTCGAAATGCCATGACTCAAGCAGAGAACTACTTAATGCCAAGAATGAGGGGACCTGGTCCTTCCGTGGTTAAAGCTCTGGAGAGAGAGAATGAAAGAGGTGAAGGTAAGATCACTGCTACAGAAGAAGGCAATTAAAGATAATGATTGTTGCCCATGCACGACTCACTCTCATCATTCCGTCCCTGTTTCTCATTCCACCTCCATCTTCCTAGCCTGTTAAAAAAACTCCCTTATGTCTTTCTTTTGTGGCTTATCTTTGTGTTTTGGCTTGTCGGTTTGTTTAACTTTAATGTATTAAATGTTATTATGGATGCTGGTTAACTTATTCCTCTGTTGGTCGGATTATACTATTTGTGAATGCCTTTCTCTTCCTGATTGATTGTGAGTGTCGTGAGATGAAACAGTGAGGGGGAATGGGGAACATAGTAAGGGGAACAAAGTGGCTTGGATCTGATACTATTGTTGTCATCATCAAAAAAGGGGGGAGGGGAAGGGGAAATGTTGATTTGCAGTTTTTGATGATTTGACCAAACTTAGAGGACCTGTAAAGGTACCAGGTTTCTTACTTGAGTGTTGAAGATGAAAACAACCCAGGGACCTTGTTAAAGGTCAAGGCTCTCAATTGTGACGAGCCAGTTGACCCTGTCAGCTGGACGGAGACAGTACAGAAACGTAGGTGCATGCTTTCAATGGCTGTAAGAAAGTGAGACTTCTCCAAAACCAATGGCAAAGAGTTTAAGGAAAGTGGACTTTTCCATATAAAAGGCACTTCCTAAAACATCTTGGAGTTTTTGACAAACTTGACATAAGAACTTTTCAAGAAAATTGCAAAGGCTGCTAGAAAACGAAAGGTAGAATTATTCCAAGAAATAGTTGTAAATCTCTGGAGCTTTAAGTGTAGTGTAAGAATATATTCTCTTGTTCTCTTAGTTGTTTAAAAAAATCTGAAACTATAAAGGAATCAGTTGGGTAGTGTTAAAAATCTAGGTGGGTCCAAGTGGGATAGGCTTAGTGGATATATTGGTCTACTTAGGCTTGTTAAGCAATAGAGACTATTGCATTAAACGTGAGATTTAAAAACTTCTTCCACATTGTTGTAATCGTGGTTTACTTTGCTTTTGAAGATTAGTGAAAATGATTGAAAATTCTCCTTTCATTCATAAACGAACCTCCTCAAACTAAAACATACACATAGATCAGTTCAACCTAACAGTTCTACAATACACAACCCACAAAGCTAAATAATGACAATTCAACGAATAACACATATCAAGTAAGTCAGTGTAAAGATTCAATCATATCAATCACACGTAACAAGTGCATCAATAAAAATTAATAAGTAGTTTAAACATAAGCATCAAATGCATGAAATCACAAAAATCAAACTCTTGCTGTAACCATTTCCCTTCGACACAATATCACTAGACGGGATCATTTCCAATCATATTTATATCACTTTTCTAGTCGGGACCATTTCCTATGGTCTTTATGTCAAATCACTTGCCAGAACCATTTCCCTTCGACACAATATCACTAGCAGGAACTATTTTCCTTCTGCCAATATTGCTAGACGAAACCATTTCCCATCAACTTCATATCATATGACTACTCAGAATCATTTCATTTCATCTTTATTTCATATCACTTGTCGAATATATTTTGCTTCGACATAATGTTATTAGTCAGAACCATATTCCATCTGATTTATATATCATGTCTAATATACATTAAACCATTTTCCATCAGACTTATATCTCATGTCTAATTACAATGTATAACAATCAATGCACATAAGCAAATTCACATCATAAGAAAGATAACAAAATTCAAACAATTTAAATCTACACTCATGCCATAAAAGAATTCTATCAATCAATCAAATATGGCCTACAAAAAGGCAATTCACAGAACATTATCATCAACACGTTGTAAGGATCCCAATATGAATTAGGTCAAACTAGAGTCTAATATGTGTGTCATGAGATAATAACGTGTAAAAAGGTTGAATTATTGCGTTAAAAGTTAGTTTGAAGAGTTTGGAGGTCAAATATCCAAGAACAACCAAGACGTTCGAAAGTTAGCATTTAGGCGTACTAGTGTGTTCTAGTGTGTCTTTGCATGTTTTATGTGTTGTTTGGGGTTAAAATTTATAAGAGAGGTTTCTAACATCTAGATGAACGTGCTTAGGAATAAAGCTTCCGGGCACCACTCCCCAAGGACCACCCTTAGGGTTATTGCCCAAACTTTGGCATGAAACTACCTAAGGCAGTCCCAAACCATGCCTAGCCAAACGACGCATCGTGCATCAGCCAACACCCCGTAGATTGAGGATGTCACTACGCGCTTAGACGTGGGAGCTAAGACCCCAAAATGAGAGTCTCTGTCACAAATGACGGACGGGCAGGATGGCGCGTCAACAAGATGACGGCCTGTCGACTTTAACCGTCGCTTGAGCCTGCAACTTTCATCCATGGAGCCCCCATAGTTATCTCCCAATTTTGAATTGAAAAGACCCCAATCTAGATAGAGTTGTGATTACATTGTGGGTAAGGCTTGATTGTGATCCCAATCTAGTGGATAGCATTCAATTGTGTGTATATGATGATTATGTTATGTTTTCATGTGGTTTTATTGATTAATTCGAAGTTTTAACAATGAAGATGATCATGGTAGGTTTAGTCCATTAGAGGCAAGATTGAGGTTCTAAGTTAATCTTCTTAATTCAATTATTTTGAATTTTAATTGATCACAATAGGATCACCTAGATATGAAATTAACTAGTCCTAATTGATTAAGGAGGATCTTGACTTGTAAAGTTGGAATTTAACCTATCTGATCAACTATGAAAAGACTTACCTTCTAATGATCAAACTGAATGAAATACTTGTAATTGGATATGGATCATGATAGAATGAAGTTAGGTTTGATTATAGGACTTTTATGTCATTGTTTCTAGGGCTTTAGGGGTGAAGTCATTATAAGGAAATTGTGGAGAGTTATTCTCCTTCTCCTTTACACTTAGACATGAACAAGCTAAGGGAAGCAAGTTCTCTCACATAGATGGATTCTAGGTTGACCTAAGAACCTAGAATGAATCAAGGTATAATAGACTAGAATAGCTTGAAGTTGTATTAAATAGTCATTTCTTGTGTAATTGACTTGGTAAGATAAGACCAAAGTGGGATAGCTTGAGATGGTATATATCATGGAGCTGAGATGGGAATCTATGGAAACTTGAGTTGAATTAATCATGGTAGATTGAGCTGGGTGAAAATTCATGGCTGTTTGGGATTGAAGGAAAGGAATCAAGCTCTCCCATTTTTAGGGTGATTCTTGTCATTGCAGGTTGCTTGTCATGGTTGCCTTGCATTAGTATAGCAAGATAGCTAGATGGAGGATAGATACTCCTAGGATTAGCTTGAAGTAGCATGACAAAAGTTTTCCATCATGTTAGCTTGACTGGGTTAGGCCAAAACCATTTCATGGTACCTTTAGAGAAAGTCCTATACTCTTTTAATGTTAGCTTGGTTTGCATGCAACGTGAATTTCATGGAATAGATTGAGAAAGTTTTTTCATGGAAGCTTAGGGTTGAGGATTCATGCTCCCCTATAGATTAGCTTGCATCGATATGATTGGTTGCATGGTAGTTAGGTTGGTACTTTTGTATCCTTCCTTTGTTAGTTTGGTTTGTATGTTAAGATGATTTCCATGGTAGTAGGTCTATTGTGTTAGCATGTTAAGCTTAATAGACAAAAATGCAAGATAAGTTAGCTTGGTTTAGGATATCCTATAGAAGTTCTTAGTATGTATGGTAGTATGGGATGTCATTCATACATGGCACAAGTATTTCTTGAAGCTACCTATGACATGACCCTTATGCGATGTATGTTTAGCTTGGGTATTGGCTATAGTTTCTTTCCATGATATGATTAACTTAAGATGATAGTTCTTGTAGTCAAGGAAGAGTAGGTCCAATATAGCCAACTAAGGTTGATGAAAAATAATTTAGGGATGATATCAGATAGGCTAGTATGGAGGCGGTAGAATGGGATGCCTCACATGAAGTGCAAAGTATACCTTGTTGTGATATAGGGGCATGTGCTCATATGTATGAAGAACTTGGTCTTAATTATGCGAGTGGATTTGATCAAAACAATGACCAAAGAGAGGGTTATTTAGCGATAGGTAGTAGTATGGATGGACCTTAGCATTATGGAAGTATTTATTTGAGTAAGAAGGACAATGGTTAAGTCTGAACTTACATATGTTTTATGTGATTTATTATGCTTATGATATTCATGTTATATTAATGCTATAATCTTATATGATGTTAATTATTGACTAACCTATGAGAATTTATATTATGTTTGGTATGACAGTTTGTTACATAATTGGTACATGCGTCACTAACGCATTTTTGTCTATATTCTAATCTAATGTAGGGTGTTGAGAAGATTGAGTTTTTTTGAAGGGTAGAGTTTCCAAGGCTTTCAAGGAGCTAAGATTGGTGAGTCGTCATAGCATCCGAGGACACCACCCCCTATGTTTCTTTTATGTTCTTTACTATCTTTAAACTTTTGTGGGTTGCATTCCAAGACATTTGTACTCATGTTGTCAAAGATGGTTTTTGAGACATATGTTAGAAAGGCTTCTGTTTTATGAAATGATTCCACATTGTGTTTTTGGAAAATATTTTAATTTCGTGCTACTTTTCATATATATTCAATTAAATATGTCAAAGTGCTTTTCCAAGACCTTCGAGAGATGAGCACGCCATGTAACTTCTATGGGGTGCTCCCCAGTCGTTACAAACTTGGTATCAGATCCAGGTTATGAAATGATTTTAGGATGTCTCAAAACCACGTCTAGTATACTCTTATTCATCGCTATGAGTTGCGACACATCTATGAGTAGGAGGTTATGGGATGCTTAGGAAAGTTTCACTTCTACATTCTTCAAGTCGTAACATGGAGTTTGGCTTTACTAGGCTCTATTTATAATGTTTGCCTATGATTTTGTCAAGGCTATGGCTAACACTAGGGCTAATGCTAGAAGAGAAGTAGGATGGACAATGATGGATCCAATGGACAAGGTCGTTCTAAGAATCAACAAACTTTCCGGACAAGGTTATTCTAATGCTCCTAGGTATTAGGATGAGAGGGTGTCTAATCCTAGTCCCCAAAGAAAGAGCAATGAGTATTCAATTCCTAATTTCCCTAGATGTGGTAAGAGACATGAGGGTACGGGTTTGGCCGGTAGAGATGGTTGTTATGGGTGTGTGAGAGTGGACACATGAGGAAGGATTGCACTAAGGCAAAGGCTAATGTGAGGTAAGGCAAGAATGTTTATCCTAGTCATGTGGAAGATGATCCTCCAAAGAGGAATAGGTTCTATGCTCTCCGATCCAAGGGTGACTAAGAATGATCTCCTTATGTCCCTTCTCGATATATGCTTCCTTCATGATTTACGAAAAATTTTAGATTTGCTTGTTGTCTTGACTTGTTTTTTAAGACTTGATGTTTTCTTTGTTATGATGAAATTATGATAGAAAGACATGTGTGGCTTACTCCCAAGTGGGTGATAGTGAGCCCTTTCCATAGGGTCTTTATATGATTATATGTTGTTATGGTTTTCATTGAATGTTATGAAGGTGTGTAGACCTTGTTAAAATTTACCTAGTTGCGTGGAGTTGTCTCTTGTTGTGATATAATTGGGTCAATGATCATTCTAGGCTCCATGAAGTATGTTGAGCATGTCATATCTAGGAGGTATTAATTCTCCTTGGATTTTAGTGAGAATGTTTCCTTCATGCATGTTGAGTTGCATTAGACATATCTAGCTTGAAATTAGAGTTCCCTTGATTGGGTGTGTGCATTTAGAAATAATGCATACACGATGGGCTGCCATTCTAGAGTTGGTTCTTTAAGAAGTGTTTAGGAAGGTGTCATTCGAGGACAAATGTTTTCCAAGTGGGAGATATTGTAAGGACCCCAAAATGAATTAGGTAAAACTAGATCCTAATATGTGTGTAATAAACTAATAAGGTGTAAAAAGGGTTAATTATTGCATTAGAAGTTAGTTTGAGGTGTTTGAAAGAATTTGGAGGTCAAACATCCAAGAATGATCAAGACGTTTGAAAGTTAGCCTTTAGGTGTACTAGTGTGTTCTAGGTTCCTTTGAATGTTTTACGTGTTTTTTAGGGTTCAAATTTATAAGAGAGGTTCCTAGCATCTAGATGAACATGTTTAGGGTTGAAAAATATGGGCAAGAATTCCTAAGGACCACCCCAAGGATCCTTGAGGAGGACCTAAACTTTGGAATGAAATTGCCCAAGGCAGTAACAAACCACGCCTAGCCAAATGACACATCATGCATCAGTCAACGCCCCGTCGATAGGGAGAGTCACTCACACCTAGGCATGGAGTTGCGTGCCAAAATGAGAGTCTTTGTCACAAACGACGGACGTTCAGGACGGCGCGTCAACCAGATGACGTCCCGTCGACTACAACTGACGTTTAAGCCGCAACTTTCCTACAGGTGTCTCGGCATAGCTAGGGGTGAATTGGGAAATTCACACCACATTCCTAATAAATCATGGGCGGTTATTTTTAGAGTTTTTAGGTATTTAAAGTATATTTAAGAAATAAAATATCCATTTGGACTCTAGACTCCAAATCAAAATATTTCCCTCCATAAAACTCTCTCAAGAACACTATTTAAGAACAAGAGAAATAGGAAGCAGCTTCTACGACGAATAACTATTAAATCAAGTTGTGTTTAAGTCTCTAATCAAAGGTATGTTAAGCTTATCCATCCATGGATCCCCCATAATTATCGCTCAATTGTGAATCCAAAAGACCCCAATCTAGATATAGTTGTGATTGCATTGTGGTTGAGGCTTGATTGTGATCCCAATCTAGTGGGTAGAATTTAATTATGTTCATATGATGATTATGTTATGTTTTCATGTGGTTTCATTGATTAATTCTATGTTTTGATAATGAAGATGATCATGGTGGTTTTAGGCCATTAGAGGCAAGATTGAAGGTTCTAAGTTAATCTTCTTAATTCAATTGTTTTGAATTCTAACTGATCATAATAGGATCACAAAGATATGAACTGAACTAGGCCTGATTGATTTAAGGATGATTTTGAATTGTAAAGTTGAAATTGAACTTATGTGATCAAGTATGACTAGAATTACCTTCTAATGATCAAATTTAATAAAATAGTTTATAATTGGATATGGATCATGATAGAATGAAGTTAGCTTTGATTAGAGGACTTTAATGTCAGTGTTGCTAGGGATTTGGGGTGAATTCATTATGAGGGGATTGTGGTGAGTTATGCTCCTTCTCCTATACACATATACATGAACAAGCTAAGGGAAGCAATTTCTCTCACATAGATGGATTCTAGGTTGACCTAAGAACCTAGAATGAATCAAGTCAAAATAGACTAGAATAGCTTTAAGTTGTATTGAATAGTCGTTTCTTGTGTAATTGACTTAGTAAGATAAGACCAAGGTGTGATATGTTGAGATGGTATATCTCATGGAAGCTTGAGATGGTGAATCTCATGGAAACTTGAGTTGAATTACTCATGGTAGCTTGAGGTGATAATTCTCTTGGAAGCTTGGGATGGAGGTATCAAGATCTCCCATATTTAGCTTGATCTTGTATTGCAAAGATGCTTGATCATAGTTGCTTGCATTAGTAGTAGGCAAGATAGCCTAAGATGGAGGATCGATACTCTTCTAGGATTAGCTTGAAGTAGCATGACTAAAGTGTCTTCATGTTAGCTTTACTTGATTAGGACAAAACCATTTCATGGTAGTTTTAGGAGAAAGGCCTATACTCTCCTAATGTTAGCTTGATTTGCATGCTAGGTGCATTTCATGGAATAGCTTGAGATAGGTTTCTCACGTTAGCTTAGGGTTGAAGATTCATGTTCCTCTATGGATTATCTTGCATCTACATGATTGGTTACATGGTGGTTAGATTGGTACTTTTGTATCCTTCCTTTGTTAGCTTGCTTTATATGTTAAGATGTTTTTCATCGTAGTAAGTCTATTATGTTAGCATGTTAAGCTTAATTAAAAAAAATGCAAGACAAGTTAGCTTGGATTAGGATAGCCTAGAGAAGTACTTAGTATGGATGGTAGTATGGGTTGTCATTCTTACATGGCACAAGTATGACTTGAAGCTACCTATGATATGATCTTTATGTGATGTATGTTTAGCTTGGCTAGTGGCTATAGTTTATTTCCATGATATTATTGACTTAAGATGATAGTTCATTGTCAATTTGAAGTAGGTATACTAGTAGAACCTAATGTTGATTAAAGTGATTTAGGGTGATATCAAGATATGCTTAGTGTGTGAGGTAAAATGGGATGCCTCACATGCATTGTACAAGTGTACCTTGAGGTGATCTAGGGGCATTGTGCTCATATGTTATGAAGAACTTCGGTCTTATTTATGAGAGTGGATTATGATCAATAATGACCAAAGAGTGGTACTTAGCTTAGGTAGTAATATGGGATGCTACCTTATCATTGCACAAGTGTACTTGGAGGTGGCTTGTGAAGTAGTTCATTTCAGTAAGAAGGATAATGGTCTAATTATGAATTTACATATGCTTTATGATGATTTATTATGCTTATGATATTCATGTTATATTCATTCTATTATCTCTTATGATTATGTCAATTATTCACTAACCTTATGAGATATCTTATGTTGGTATGACAGTTTCCATACTTGGTACATTTCGTACTAACACATTTTTTGTCTACATTCTAATCCAATGTAGGGTGTTGAGAAGATTGAGTTTCTCTGAAGGGTAGATTTTCCAAGACTTTCAAGGAGTGAAGATTGGTGAGTCATCGTAGCATCCGAGGACACCACCCTTAAGTTTCTTTTATTTTCTTTACGATGTTTAGACTATTGTGGGCTGCGTCCCAAGATATTTGTACTCATGTTGTCATAGATGGTTTCGAGACATATGTTAGAAAGGCTTCCGTTTAATGAAATGATTCTGCAATATGTTTTAGGGAAAATGTTTAATTCTGTGCTACTTTTCATATATATGCAATGAAAGATGTCTAAAGGCTTTTACAAGAACTCCAAGAGGTCAAGTATGTCATGTAACTTCTAGAGAGTGCTTCCCGATCGTTACACACGTTGCCTTTTCTTTATTCCCCTTTTTATTTCTTAATATTAGTCGTGGAAGAATAAATCATTCACCTCATTCTCATTACTTCCAACACTCATCGAAGGAAAACACATAAATTTTACTAGATTAAAAGGTTTAGGAGGTCACTTGTCTTAATTCAATCAACTAGTCACTCCAAGACTTGAGTCTTTCTCTTTTGAAAAATGACCAAATCCATAAAATTTATTGCAATCAAGTATTCACAATTAGATTCTGAAAACAACAATACTCATATCACATACTTTGAAAAATGAATCAATCAACTCAAAAATTCAATTCTGTAGATAAAGTTTGAATCTGGAAATCTACACGTGAAAATGTTATTCAAGGCATTTGGAACCCATTAGTAAAAATTATTTTGAAAAAAGAACTAAAATCAGTTTATAATCTTCATTTTAGTTTAGAACATGACTTCTTGCAAAACCTTGTCATTTGTCAATCAAAATTTCAAGATTTGATATTAAAATCCATAAATAATCAAAGAAAAATAAAGTTTTAAGATCACAAAAGCTTACCCAAAAGATTTAGCGCAAATAAATTGCCTTCAGGGGTTTACCAAACCCAAAAATTAAATAAATGGGGTTTAAACCTCAAAATTATAGACCCATAATTCCTTTCTAGTATCGTTTAAGTGACCATGAGATCAATTAAGTGAACCTCGTAAAAATATCGAGTTTCACTTTCGCGATCCTCGCGATCGTGACCTATGGTTCACTTAAGCAAACTCTGCTAACAAGTCAAGCCTTTTCTTTCACGAAGGTCGCAAAAGTGGAGGACCTCTTCCTACCATGAATATTATAGACATTAACAAATATCAACCCACTCTCAAATCATCAGAAGGATCTACGAGATTTGTCAAAAACCCCTATACAAATTGACTTTACACGATCTTCCATACTCACTAAACTTGTCGAAACACAAATATTGGGTCTCCTTATCCTGACATCTGTGACAGTCAGCTGAAAGGAAAATAACACCTAAAAGTGATAAAATAAGCTCAAAAACTCTCAAAAAATCAACCAAGATCTCACCTAAGCCTAAAACCATCCCCTGAAATCAATAGAACTCTCAAAATTTTGATCCAAGAATCCAAACCCCGAATGTTGAACAGAGTCAGCTCAAAAGTAAATTTTGCAACTAGAACCTAAAATCCTAAAAAATACTTTGAATCTAAAATAAGAAACTCTTTCAGATCAGATTTCACATTTTAGGACTGATGGGATCGACAGAATTTCATTTCGACACTCGAAACTCCAATAGACACTGAAAATCACTTTTTAAACAACTTAAGTCTTTCAAACTCATAACTTACCAGCTAAGCCAGAAAGGAAGATAAATTGCTATTGTTGTTAGCAGTTACAGCAGAGACAGAGATAAAAGCGTAAGAAACCCAAGAACCTTGACACTTGCTATCTTGCTTGATGACTTTCTTTCATATTGGTTTCAGGTTCATACTCTGCTCCCTAATCCGGAAAGATCGTATGTCAGGCATACTACTAATCGATTCTTTGGTAATTCGTTCATTTAGTGTTCATTGTCGAATCGGACGCTTAACCCCCGCTCCCAACTACGGGGGAAGTCACACTTTAACTTCCTTGTTGAGATCAATTTCGGTCCTTCTCGCTTAGCTCAAAGTTTGAAATCAACTTTCAAAATTCAATCATAAAAGACTCGGGGTCAAGATTGAGAGGAGAAAAATGATAAATTTATGAAGTTTTCAGAAAATGACTAACCGAGTCATTACAATTGATAAGTATGCATGTTATTTAACATAGTTCCACAATTTGTTTTTGTGAGTTTTATCTAACCATTAAAAAGTATTCAATTGGTCGCATAAAGTCAATATAGTTGTTATCATACAACTATTACTATTCATTAGCCTTATTCCATTGATCATCCATTATTGTCTTTAGACCATTGGATGATTTATCTTTGTGAATTTGAGATATAAATCTAGTTTCCTCAATCATAGTGAAAAGAGAATAATATACATCGCTAAGAGTAAATATTTTCTCCTATACGTTATTAATGTGCTAAATTTTATTTTTTGAATCCTTAGTTTTTGGCTCCTATTTTTATACTAAAAGAGATTGTTGAATTCTGAGAATACATATTTAACGAGTATAATATTTTTAAGGACAGTATCTTTGACACACCTTAAGCTATAAGAATTTCCTAAAATTGTTCGCTTTTCTGAAGTACAAAGACAAATATGACTTTCTTCCATTTTGAAAATCTAGCCAAAAAAAAATAAGGAGAGTGCCCGTTGTTGATGTGACAAAATAATAAATTAACTTATTACAAGTGGTATTTTGAGTTAAAAAAGGGAAAAATCTATGTAAATCAAAACAAAATAATATTCTATAAAACGTAATTTGCACCCATTCTGAATATGAAAAAAATCACATCTTCTGAAAAAACAAAAAAAACAAAATATCTGGAAAAAAAAGAGGAAATATTATTTTAAACAAAATAAAAATAACATTCTCAAGAATAATTTAATAAGAAACTATATGAATGTCACGACCCAAAAATGGATGCGATGGCACTCGTCTTATCCCACCAAGACAAGTCAGCCTAAAACTCAACATCTAAAAAAATTTGGCGGAAATAAACAGAAGTCCAATAAGAGTTTCTATTATGAAAACAAGTCAACTTAATTCAATCCCCAAAATCATGTTATCACGTGCACAAGCCTCTAATGTAAATACTAGAATTAAGTAAAAATAAAGTCATAAACTGGAGTAGGAAGGTTCGCTGATATGACAAACAGCTATCTCACAATTCTCCACACTATGCCTCGGAAACGAAGAGAATGGAAGGTATCACGAATATCCGAGCTCGTAACCTAAAAAGAATTGTAAAAGCAAGGGGTGAGTACCAAACCACACGGTACCCAACAAGCAAACCTCTAAACACAAGTTAAGTGACAAAAACACGGGTACTCTTTACACCCTATCTGAACCTCCACACTACAGCCTAACAGTTCACAGTTTACCAAGCATACAACTCAACAACAACACTCTACTCGGCTACATATCCTCAACAACAAGCTCAGTATTTAACAGTCACAAGTTTCACAAAAAAAACACTCACAAGATCAGCAAAACATGTGTTCAAGTTCATCGATAATTAAAATGTGTAATGTCATGAGATGTGATGTCAAGTATAATGATGCATGTCTTCCCTAATGATATACACCCGTTGTCTCTCAGTCTGGGACCCGTGGGGGGACATATATGTCCATGCATCCATCGCAGCGAGCGATACGACCCTCGATAATAGTAACCATCGCAGCGCATGATACGTCCCTCAAAATATAATATTCATTGTGGTGCGCGATACGACCCTCAAAATATAATTTATATCGCGGCGCGCGATACGACCCTTAAAATGGTACATCCTCTTCTCACGTAACTCTTATCTCAACCATGTCTCAGATGCAAGCAAAATGTATGCTTAAATAAAAAAGAGGAGATAACCATTTTGATAACAAAGCACAATTTTACAACAATGCATACAACATCAACAAATAAGCAATAAGTCCCCAAATCATTCTCAACACCACACAAGGAAATATACGAATTTCATACGCTTAACAAGGGTTTAGAAATCCACTTGCCTTAGTCACTCGAATAATCACTCCGGGACTTGAGTCTTCCCTTTCAGTTGAGCTTCCAAATCAATGAAATCTATTCAAGTATATACATTCACAATAAGATTTCGGAACTAACAACACCCACATTTTTATGTGTTTAACCTTGACCTGAAAATTCACCCAACTTCATAATCAAGCTTGTAATTCTTTATGTCAATTAACGTTTCAACTTCATAGTTTTCCAAGTTTAAAGCCTATGATTAAATTCAAATTTGATTATGAAACTCACGAATTCCAAAGAAATCAACATACAAAATTATAAATAATTGGTATTTAATTTCCACTCATTATTATCTGATAGAGCACCTTAACGTTATTCTTAAAGTCTAATCATAATATTTTTGAAGTTACCATATTACTGGCATTCGTAATGATTAAAATCACAAATTAACATTGCATGTATTAAAACAATTAGAAATTTCACACATTAACATAAAGCATAAGGATAATTTTATCTTATTTTATGTTTCCTTTTCTTTTCCTTGACTAACCATTACTCCAATCAATGATTGAGTCATTATGGCCAATCATTGGCTCAATATGGACAATCATGAGCCCCCATCCTTATTAAATTAGCATTTCCAGTAATGCCCAAAACAAATTCATAAACTCTTTTGCTTATTAAAAACATATACAGCAAATTGCCTCACTTTCTCAACTCTTAAAGAAATAAAATATTAACTAACAAAAACATATCTCACATCCTAGTATTGTTTCACCCGCCACCATATTAATAATTTAACTAATACCTTCTCCATAAAGGCAAATAAATAATATATTCATATATGTGCACAAAGGGAAAACAAATTTGCTCCACGAATATGTATTTATTATGTTCCTCAATATTTTTTGTTTTCAATCCGCACCTCCATGAACTTTACTTTCATTTCTGCCGCACAGGTGAGTTTCTTGCCTTCTTTTTTCTTTTCCTAAATTATGACCCAAAAAATTTCAACCCTAATAATTTATTTTCCTATATGGATTGAGTGGTATTAAAATAATAATAAAACTTAACCTATTAAGTATTAACTAAAATTAGTTGTTTAATTATCAACAATCAATTAATTTACTCTAGTTAAATGAATAATCAAAATTTCCAAAAATGAGTGTCCGGGTCGTTACATTATCCACCACTAAAAATCATGTTCGTCCTCGAACATAAGGTGAAAGAAGTACCTGAAGCTTCAAAAAGTTGAGGATATTTGGCACGCATGTCAGACTCTGTCTCCCAAGTTGCCACTCCTACTGAACGGTACTCCCACTGCACATTCACTGAAGTAATCTCCTTGGCCTTAAGCTCCCAAACTTGCCTATTCAATATAGCTATAGGCTCCTCCTCATATGTCAAGTCTGGACCCAGCTCCACATAATCGAGTGAAAGTACATGAGATTCATCCAGAATATACTTTCGAAGCATGAAGACATGGAAAATAGGATGAACTACCGACAAACTAGGGGGTAAGGCCAACTTATAGGCCACCTCTCCTACTTTCCTCAAAATTTCAAAAGGTCCAATCAATCTATGGCTAAGTTTTCCCTTCTTTCTGAACCTCATTACACCAATCATGGGTGCTACTCGGAGCCAAACATAATCACCCTCCAAAAACACTAAGGCTCTAACTCTCCGATCTACATAACTCTTTTGTCGACTCTTGACTGTTAACATTCTATAATGAATCATACGGACTTGATCTA
The DNA here is from genome assembly GCA_027704765.1 of Solanum habrochaites. Taxonomy (NCBI): domain Eukaryota; kingdom Viridiplantae; phylum Streptophyta; class Magnoliopsida; order Solanales; family Solanaceae; genus Solanum; species Solanum habrochaites. The sequence continues at coordinate 53,418,312 of JAKWJA010002495.1, read as the reverse complement.
TAGCATATCTAAGCAAGTCTGTATCCAAAGAGTTCATTTCTGTCGAATCAAATCACCCGATCAGAGATCTACACCGTCTACCATACACACCTCAAATGGGTCCATCTGAATACTGGAGCGATAACTATTGTTGTAGGCAAACTCTTCTAAAGGTAAATGTCAATCCCATCTAGCACCAAAATCGATCACACATGTTCGAAGCATGTCCTCCAACACCTGAATCGTCCGCTCGGATTGACCATCTGTCTGAGGGTTAAAAGTTGTACTCATTTCTAATTGAGTACCCATACCATGTTGTAATGCCTTCCAGAAGTGAGAAATAAATAGTGAACCTCGATCTTATATAATAGAAACAGGAACCCCATGTAGTCGCACAATCTGACTGATATATATCTTGGCTAACTTCTTTGTTGTATACTTCACTCGAACCGGAATGAAGTGGGCAGACTTGGTCAGCCTATCAACAACAACCCAAATAGAGTCATAACCACCAGCTGTGGTAGGCGAACCCATCACAAAGTCCATAGTGATCCACTCTCACTTCCAAGTAGGAATAGGCATCCTTTGAGACATACCCCCAGGCCGCTGGTGCTCACACTTGACCTGCTGACTCCGATCTTAGGCACACAAATCATGCCTCCAATCCTCAAGACACCATCAGAATCAAGGACAGCCTCCTTAGCTTCCCCTCTCAATACTTTGTCTTGAATGAGACATAATTTCTCATCATCATACTGGTGCGCATGAATCTACTCGACTAAAGAAGATTGAGCCTCAATAAAATCAATCACCCCATCACTCTCCTCTGAAATATACAATCGAACAAGCATGTTTGCTAACATTTGAACATCTCTAGCCAATGGTCTCTCCTCAATACTAAGCGATGCAAGACTCCAAATCTAGGAGTCTTCCTACTCAAAGCATCGGCCACAACATTGGCCTTCCTCGGATGATACAGAATGGTCACATCATAGTCCTTCAGCAACTCAAGCCATCTCCATTGCCTCAAGTTCAAATCCCTCGAACTAAAGATATACTGAAGACTCCGATGATTAGTGAAGATCTCACAATGCACCCCACACAAATAATGAGGCCATAACTAAGTACAAATACCACAGCCGCGAACTCAAAAATCATGAGTAGGGTAGTTCTTCTCATGGGACTTCAACTGCCTAGAAGCATAAGCAATAACTTTCCCCTTCTGCATCAACACGGCACCCAATCCAACTCCTGAAACATCACAATGCACAGTAAAGTCTACACCCTACTCAGGTAATGTCAACACACGAGCCAATGTCACATCCTGAAACCACACCCTAGAAGTTAGGGTCAATATCGGATTGCAACCGGCGTACTTGACCTCTCGAAAGTCTTGTACAAGCCCTTACATATCATTCATCGCATATACATAATGAAAAGTAGTGCGGAATTAAAACTTTTCACAAACATTTGAAATATCTTTAACAATATCTTTCATTAGAACTCACAGGAAATACTAAGTCTCAATCTTATCAAACTTAAGACACGAGAATACTTTTGGGACATGGCTCATACTTCAAAATATAGAAATACTTAGTCTATTACAATACTTCAAGTGGAAACATAAAAGACATTTATGCCCTCGAATCAATTGAGGACATACTTCAACTTCACTTGAATGATGCTACGATCCAAGTCTTGCTTACCAAATGCTCCTCACCTACCAACAACTGTAGAGATAGATAAAAGCATAGATTAGTACAACCACATGTACTAAGTATGGTATAATGCATAAAAATCATGAAAACGTACATTGATTAGAAATATGGATTTTCACTTAAAAAACATAACATAATCATAAGAATAACTTTTAACACCGTAGAAAAACACATAAGATAAAACATTTAATCAATTATACACATTTTTAAGGCAACATTACAGTAAGCTTAATTCACTGTACAGTGAATTGCTTCGGTGATGCAGTGAAGTATCTCTTCTTCCCCTTTTAACACTTCCTAGCATGTAGTCTTCTCACTAAAATCTATCCTAAGACTCACTTAAGCAACACAAAGAGAGACCGCCCATACAACCTCCCTAAGCATGCCTAAATGACCCTCAACACTACTTATAATAAGACACATACACACTTATAAGACATCAAACATATGAACATGAGATTTCTTCTACCAAAAGTGATTCTAAGTCTCACTTGAGTGAGTGAAGTGACTGCCCATTCAATCCCTAACACACACACTTTAAAGATCCTATTGACTACATATGATAGAATCATTCTTACTTAATACGTCAACACATAGGTAATATGACATTCTTCTACCAAAGTCTATCAAAAGACTTACGTAAGTAAATCAAGAAGATAATGTTCATGATTGACCTCTTCAAGACTACCTAAATAATCCTTAAGACTACCTAAGTTTAGATCATGTCTACATAATCAAACATCTTCCCTAACTAGAGACATCCTTAAGACTTATCTAGGTAAGATACGAACTGACCATTCATATGCCCCCTTCACACCTTAACTAGACAATCCTTAACTACTCTAGATAAGTACTTATTCAGTAACATACTTTCTTAACTTAAGTCATTACATTCATTAGTTCATTTAGGAGACATTCAACACATAAAGGACATTCAAGTAATGGCCTTGGACAAAACCTAGGAATTCCAACTAACACCTTCAAAGCCTATTGTTCAATGTCTAGATAGTGCCTCACACCACCACCTAAACTTCATAGAACTTCTCTAATGCTAGTAGGTATATCCCATATGATGAGAAGAGGAAATAACCGACATAGACTATGATAAAAAGACATGGAATACATAGTTCTAACCTACTCTGATGAGGGTGTTCTACTTGCCAATGGTAGAACTTCGACACATCCCATATAGGCACATGGTTAAGGAATATGAAGAGTGTGCTTTGTAATCTAGTCTCATTCTTTAACTAGAACTACTTCCCTTACCATACTCACTCGGTGCTAGCCTTTGATCTCATAGAGTAATTTACACTTAAGGTTCGTATAAAGGGGTTCCATATCAAGTTCATAACCCAATCACATTTATTCTACCACAAAGGTCCACTAGGGCTATCTCACAATGGCGACAAGAAATTCATCATAACTTTCCTAAGGATTAATATGATGCCGTTCCAATCAATCAACCTTAAGTCTATCATTTCTTTAATTTGAAGGATACCATTACGGGTTTCAACTTCAACATTCATAACCTTACCATTAGGTTCAAGGTTTCACATAAAGGACCCTCTTAATATCATTTAAGGTCTCATGTCATTCATACATACAAGACTAAGAGGCTTTAGAATCCTAAGTCAAGACATCACATATTCACATTCATCCATGTATCAAGTAAGGGACACAAGTCAACCAAGACAAGACACAACATATTTTACTTTAACACATATTACATGTCATTCTAGAAGCACATAGAAATAACCATATCCTCTTTCACTCATCCTATATACTACCATATCATCATCAATATGATCACCATAGACTCATATAGTAAAGTAGGAATAACCAAGCATTAACCCTAAGACTATACACATAAAAAGCGATAGTCATAGTCTAGCATGATCATCTACTTAACATCAATAGAAGAACATATACTTTCAAATTGCTTATCATGTAGGTAGATATTTTCATACTTCACATAATCATCATAATACTTCAAGTAGTTGCCGATAATACCATGATCATCATAATACATAAAGTAACGCCGACAAAGGCCACATCAATTGCAAGTAAAGCATATAAAACCGTTACCATAAGTGGACCATACTAATCACAACATAATTGAAGTCTATTTAACATAAAATAAAGGGAATTAGGACAGAGTACCACCACTCCATCCTTAACACCTCAATTCGATGCTAAATCACCTAATTCAATATCATAAAACCCTTACCAATGGCCATGAACATAAATTCAATGCATAAATCATAATACTCAATGAAACTAGGTCAATTCAACATAGATTTTTCAATCTAATACAACCTATAGATCAATTGAATACAATTTATACATCATTAGATAGCCCATAGAAAATTACACTAGAATTCATAAACATTAAGTCAATATTAAGTAACCCATAAAGTAGTCAAAAAACTAGGGTTCATCATATACATGGGTTCATAGGTTAATTGAGTTAAAATCATCTAATTAATAACAATTCAATCCATATTCAATGTTTAAAAACCTTTAATGCAAGAATCCATGCATAGATCATGAAATTGGATAATTCATCTTTGAAAACTTTAGAAAACATCTTTGAAAGTTGGGTTTCTTGATAAATAGAGTTTCAAGGATCAAAAACCATATCTCAATGAAGCTAATTCTTTAATTTGATGAATAATATCCACTCAATTCTCCAATCCAAGCCCTTCCTTTGAGCTTTGGCTCCTATGGAATTCTACGGAATTTGGGTTTTTATTTTTGAATAACGAAATCTTCTAAGTGTTTTAAGCTTATAAACATATTTAAAATATCCAAAAGACCCTTAAGTAACCGCCAATATTCTTATTTGGAAGTGGGGTGAATTTGCAAGTTCACCCCTCAACTTACAGTGAACTGCACGCAGGGACAGACCCATCGACAGTTGCCCACCAACGGCCCGTCCATTGACCAATGCACCGTCCTGTTGGTCCATGGTCTGAGACTGTGGCTTGTCTTTGGATTCCTCTCCCCCACACCTAAGTGACAGTCAATGAGACACCACCAATGGGGCATCGACTGACCCACTGGGAGTCGATTTCCATCCGTTGGTAGGCTGTCTTGGGCATCAGTTTTGGATCCTTTCTCAAGGACCCTTGGACTTGGGGATATTTTCCCGGACGTTTCCAATACAAAAATGATCGCATATGAGTTAGCACCTCTCACATGAATTTCACCCAAAATAAACATGTAAAACTCGACGAAACACGCTAAGACACACAAGGTCGTTTCAAGGCAAAACTTTTGAACGTCATGGATGTTCTTGGACGTTTGACCTCCAAACTTCACGAAACTTGACACACTTCCTATATACACAATAATAACTCATTTAAGGACCTTATATCCTCATGGACCACACATAAACACATAGAACCACATATGAGGCACATAAGTGACTTAGTCGTCGAACGTCTTAGTCGTCCCTTAACGTTTCACTTTCAAATCACCTCAACTCTTAGACATTGCCTCAATATCACATTATAAATCATGTTATGCCCTTAAACACTCATGAAAAACATGTTAGGCTCTATTTCACGTAAGTCATTTTCGGGATCTTACAACCGAAGTCAACAAAGTCTTGAGCTTTTGAAAGCTCTCCTCACACTCATCATACCACTAAAAACCCACATACTGTCGAGTCAATCTAGTCAATGGAGCTGCACTAGTAGAGAAACTCTGAACAAATCGTCGATAATAGTCTGTCAATCCCACAAAACTCCTAATTTCAGTAGGTGAAGTAGGTCGCGTCCAGCCTCTAACTGCCTTAATCTTGGCCGGATCTACTCTAATATCCTCCTTGTACACCACATGTCCCAATAATGCCAAAGAAGTAAGCCATAACTCACATTTCGAGAACTTGCATACAACTTCTCTTCTCTCAACTTCTGAAGTACAATCCTCAAGTGTCGAACATGGTCCTCATCAGTCTTGGAGTAAATCAAGATGTCATCGATGAAAATAATCACAAAAGAATCAAGGTATGGTCGAAACACCCCATTCATCAACTCTATGAATGTTGCATGAGCATTAGCCAATCCGAAGGACATCACTAGGAACTCATAATACACATGCCATCACATATCTTATCACAATTTTCTTTTCCAAACACAATATTTTCACGAGCTTAAGTTATAAAAATATGATCAGTAGACATCAGATACTCATCAAAGGAGGACCAAACTTATCTAACCCAAAGAAGAAAATGATTAAGTAAGCACCGAACAAGCGATGCACTCAAGCATCATATATTCACAATAAGATTTCGGAACTAACAACACCCACATTTTATGTGTTTAACCTTGACCTAAAATTTCATCCAACTTTATAATCAAGTTTGTAATTCTTTATGTCAATTGACGTTTCAACTACCATAGTTTTTTAAGTTTCAAGCCTATGATTAAATTCAAATTTAATTATGAAACTCACGAATTCCAAAGAAATCAACATAAAAAATTATAAATAGTTGGAATTTAATTTCCACTCATAGTTCTCTGATTGAGCACCTTAATGTCATCTACTTAAAGTCTAATCATAATATTTTTGAAGTTACCATATTACTGGCAGTTGTAATGATTATTAAAATCACAAATTAACATTGCATGTATTAAAAAAATTAGAAATTTCACACATTAACATGAAGCATAAGGATAATTTTGTCTTATTTTATTTTTTCCTTTTCTTTTCTTGGACTAACCATTACTCCAAACAATGATTGGCTCATTATGGCCAATCATTGGCTCATTATGGCCAATCATGAGCCACCATCCTTATCAAATTAGCATCCAAGAATTTCGAGTAATGCCCAAAACAAATTCATAAACCCTTTTGCTTATTAACAACATATACAACAAATTGCCTCACTTTCTCAACTCTTAAAGAAATAAAATATAAAATATTAACCAACAAAAACATATCTCACATCCTAGTATCGTTTCACCCGCCAATAATATTAATAATTTAATTAATACCTTCTCCATAAATGCAAGTAAAAAATATATTCATATATGTACACGAAGGGAAAACAAATTTGCTCCACGCATTTGTATTTATTATGTACCTCAATACTGTTTGTTTTCAAGCTGCACATCCACGAACTTTACTTTCATTTCTGATGCACAGGTGAGTTTCTTGCCTTCTTTTTTTCTTTTCCTAAATTATAACCGAAAAACTTTCACCCCTAATAATTTATTTTCCTTTATGGATTAAGTTGTATTAAATAATAATAAAACTTAACCCATTAATTATTAACTAAAATTAGTTATATAATTATTAACCATCAATTAATTTACTCCAGTTAAATGAATAATAAAATTTTCTAAAAGTGACTTTCCGGGTCATTACAATGAAACTTAAATAGGCAAAAAAATTCACTTAGAAATTGGTTCTCATTTTTGCAACTTGTAGGCTTTAACCAGAAAATAAAAAAGAAGTTATTTTCTTGATCTTTTACATGCTTGTTTGGTACAAATTCACACCATTTGACAACTAAGAGAAAACAACAAATGACAATTTTGAACTCTGCTGTGAGAATTTTAAAGATATAGCTTCCAAAATTGAAATATCTAAGTAAAATTTTATATTAATTTGAAATGACTGCATTATTAACGGTTGGCGTTTTCCTAATGGCAAGATGCTTCTTTTATTTGAATAGTCATTTATAGTTTTGATTGATCCTATTATTTTTGCAAGAAATATAACGTCATTTCTTTCCGTAAATTATTAGAAATCGTTTGATATGAAGGACAAGAATAAATAGTCATAGAATTAAAAAAAATCTAATCTCAAAATAAGTTATCCCAAAATATCTAATCTCAAGTTAATTATCAATCCTGGGATAACCCGTTCCCTATTACAGACCATATATGTTCAACCATGTTAAATAGAAAAATAGGGACATGGGTTTAGGCCGCTTTACTTTTTTAAGCATGATTTCTTAACAAGCGCCTTTGAAAACCACTTGTCATTTTAAAGCTTTTTTTATTTTCTTATTATAGAATAGAATAAATTCGTAATGAGATAAACAATACTAGTAGCATCAAAAGTTTCTTCTAGATAAGTATAATATAATTTCTTGAAATTCCATATAATTTTATTTGTTCAATAGTCCCTTCTAGAAAGGATTTTTTTAGAATTAAATAAGGAAAAATTTACAAGTATCCCCTAGATTATGACACGAATTCCAGAAATACATTTAAACTAAACTAAGGTCCTATTACCTTCTGAAATTTTAACTTTTTTTTTGTAATTTTATACACCTTTTACCTTACGTGGCACATTTCGTACTTCACGCAACTAAGACACGTGGAAGATATTTGGATGCTACATTAACCAAACAGGTGCATCAAAATTACAAAAAAAAAAAAAAAAAAGTTCAGGAGGGTATTAGGACCTTACAATAGTTAAGGTGTGTTTCTGAAATTTGGATCATAGTCTATGGGGTACTTTTGCATTTTTCCATTAAATAATTTGAAAAATATACCATCTAAATAAAGGTGATCGTATTGCAAGCAAATAAGTACATAAATAACAATCGTGGATCGAGCACGGTGTTCAAGGCCAGACGGTATTCTTCATGATCGATCTGGAGGGTCGAAAGGTGTTGATCATACTTCAAAATCCGAATTTGCTAGATCAAATGATAATGGAGGGAATGCGTCTAACATGGACAATTATAGGAATCAAGTTTGGTTGAACAACATTCTGAATCCATCGATTGCTCCAACCCAAACCACTTCAATCCTCTATTAGCAACTGTGAGAGAGGATCTTCCTTTCTTCACCCCAATGGAACAAATCGTGATAAACCCTTTATTCAGTCCACGGATATCGCATGCAAATCAACCAATGAACTCCCCCCACATTCCGGTACAGGGCAAAGTAATAGAGGTAGCAATGGACGAGGCACTGCCTCCCTCGTTCACCGAAATAGCAAACTTACAAGGAGTAGGCCTTATGTTATTTCCAGAGGTGGAAGACAAAAAGTACATCTTCAATTGCCTTCTAAATCTAAAAAAATGTTCGATTGTCTTTCGCCCTCAATTCACTGCACAAGCAGCCAAGATGGCGGAGGACGCAGACGGAGGAGGTAAAGGATAATATAAATCTTAATCTTACGAATCATTTTAACAATATTATAGTTTGGAATATTTGTGGTGCCCAAAGTGAAGATTTTATGAGGAATCATAACCCTTGTATCCTAGCTTTGCTTGAAACTAGACTACAGGAACACACTACTTTGAAGGATGAACTACAATTTAGTAATTTATTTGAAGTCCCTGCTGTGGGGTCATTGTTCTACTTTGGCATGATAATTTGATGAAGGTTAACCAAGTGCGAAACTCAAATCAGGAACTGCATGCAATGGTTCAGGTAAACCCTAATCATAATTGTTGGCTATTTAGTATAATTTATGCTAACACAGATGTTTCTATTCGTAATGTATTGTGGGAAAACCTTAAAGCGCTAAGTGATCACTATAAAGGCCCTTGGTTAATTGGAAGTGATTTTAATGAAATTGTTTGTCAAGATGAAAAATGGGGTGGTAGGCCTTATAACATTAGCAGGAATAATAAATTTTTAAATTGTATAAACTACTGTAATTTACTAGATTTGGATTTTAAAGGGTCTCGTTGTACGGGTCAAATCATAGATTTAGAGAGGGTTTAATTCTAGAAGGATTAGATCGATATTGTGCTAATAAAGAATGGTTATTTCATTATGAAAATGTGGGAGTGACTTATCTTCCTAGAAACCATTCTGATCACTCTCCTATCTTACTTAATCTTAACATGACTCATACCAAGTATATGAAAAAACGTTTTCGTCTTGAAACTTACTGGTGTGCGCATCATGAATTTCAAGAATTAGTTCGAAATTGCAGGTTGAATCGAAATTATTTCCATTCAAATCATGAATTTTAAGAGGTGGTTACAAGATGGAATAAATACATGTTTGGTGATATAAAGAATAAGAATAAACTGGTTAAATGATGGGGATGCAAATTCTAGATTCTTTTATCTCTCGTCGAAATAGAATTTCCTATTTTGTGGATGAACATGGAAATTGGATATCTGATCATGATAGTCTATTACAACACACGGTTTATTACTTTCAAGAAATATACACCACGTCCCATAGGGCATCCACTTTTAGTTATACTTCTAGAATTACTACTTCATGTAATAAAATTAATCTAGAAGACCTAGACTATCCTTTAAAAGATTCAGAAATTAAGAATGTTGTTGATTCTTTCCAACCATTAAAAGTTTCGCTCTTCATCCTTTCTTTTATCAAAAATACTGGAACATTATTGGTCCCTCAGCGGAAAACCTAGTTCGTGAAATTTTTATAAATGCTGAAATCCCTCCGACCATTAATCAAACTTATATTTGTCTTATTCCCAAGTTGAAGAATGCCAATAGTCTTAGAAATTTTCGACCTATAGGTCTTTGTCATACAATTTATAAGATTATCTCCAAAATAATAGTTATAAGAATGAAACCGTACTTACAAAAAATCATTAGCTCTTTTCAATCTAGTTTTCTTAAAGGGAGAAGACAGGCAGATAATGCAATTATCATTCAAGAAATTATGAATCATTTCAAACATTCTAAGATTAAAAATTTTATGATCAAGCTAGATCTTGAAAATTAGAATGGTCATTTATTTATAGAGCGTTAATATATTTTAAATTTCCTCCCAAGGTATCCAAGCTAACCATGTCTTGCATTACTACCTCCTCTATGGCAATCCTTGTTAATGGATCTAAAACAAATTTTTTTAATCTTTCCAGAGGCATTCGACAAGGAGATCCCCTCTCCCCTTACATTTTCATACTATGTATAGAAATGCTATCCAATTATATAAATTATCAAGTTGATATTGGCCTATGGACACCCATTAAATTAACCTCCCGTAATCCTCTTATATCTCATATTTTTTATGCCGATGATTTAACTCGTATGGCCAAGGCAAATTCTAACTCAATCCAATCCCTTACTCATTGTATTGAAACTTTTTGTCAATCATCGAGACAAAGCATAAATAAAATTAAATAAAAAATTATCACTTCTTCAAAGTGTAGCCCTGATATCATTTCTCAACTTACTACTACTTTTGGCATGAACCACACCAAAAAATTTGGCAAGTATCTTGGTTTTCCTATACTTAATAATTGTCCTAGACCCAGAATTTCCTGTATATCTTGGATAGAATGAAGCATAAAATGGGAGACAGAAAAGTTAATTTTCTAACAATAGCGGGTAGAACTACTTCATCAAAAGTCACTCTTAATTCGATTCCAATATTTTCTTTTACCCAAGGAAATCCTTAGAAACATTGATAATATACAAAGAGACTTCATTTGGGAACTACTCATCAAAAAAAGAATTATTATCTTAATTGGGAGACAATTACTTCCCCTAAACATCTTGGAGGATTAGGGCTTAATAGTGCAGAAACTAAGAACAAAGCCATGTTGGCCAGCCTAGCTTGGAGATGTTTAGTAACTCAAAGTTACCCTGGGCCCTTTGTCTTTTCCACCGCAATAATTTTAATAATCCTTTTTTTTTTTGGAAGAATTGTATGTTAGGATGGAAGTATTGTGATAAAGCAGTTAGATGGTTACTTGCGACGGGTGAGTGACCAAATATATGGTCGTATAATTGGATTCCTCCTGCGTCAGAACTTATTGAGGGCCCTATTCATCTCACTGATATTAACAAGAAAGTTTCCGAATCAAGAGTTAACAATCAATGGAATCTTAACTCCTGCTCAATTCACTCCATTCCATTTTTCAATTTTAGATGGATCTGGAAAATCAAGTTATTTTTATGGCTCTGTTATCATGATAGGATCCCTCCCGATTTCTACCTTAACAAGCTCAAAATTATCCCTTCAAATAAGTGTAAATACATTTTTGTTGAATGCCCAATTGCTCTTGACTTCTGGTGGCGACTTAGTATTAATATTTCTAATATTAGGGATGTTAAACCTTTTATAATCTAAACCATATACCCATCCGTTTGCTATTTGGCATCTGTGGCTCAGTAGGAATAATAATGTATTTGGTAACTCCTCAATCCAGACGTCTACCTCAATAGCTTTGGCTCGCACTAAGTAGAAAGAATTAGTGTTCGCATAAAGTGGAAGCTCCCTCCAAAATATTTTTACAAACTCAATATATTCTCTAAAATGACCAATTTAGGAGGAGTTCTTTCCTTGATTAAAGGGGCTGAAATTGCTTTTCAACACAAGTTATTCCCAATCATTATTGAAACTGACTCTACAGAAGTAATTAGCCTGCTCATGAATAATCAAGATTCAATTTCTCAATGCAGGTATTCGCTAAGAAAACTGCAGAATCTGGTATTCCAACATAACTTCATCGAGTAGCCCATGTTTTGGCAAATCAAGCACGAACCAATAGTACTAATGAAGGTTGTGTAGTTTTTAGTAATCCTCCTACTGTGGTGACACACTACCTACAGGAGGATTTAGCGGGACACGTTACTACTAAAAAAGTCTCCTTAGTAAGTTGTATTAATCTAGCTAAATTTGGAAACTCTAATATCCCCAATGTAATAGTTTAACTAAAGGATTATATATATATAATATAAAATAATATCTGTTATTACAAAAAAAGAACTGCTAGAAATATTATTATATAAAAGAATTGTAGAATCGAAGCAAAAGTTTTTATGATAAATAATTACCCAACAGACTTTTCAATAATTCATTCATGAAGTATTTATAATAATCACTTTCTTCAAATTTTTGAATTGTTTTTCAGGCATTAATTTTTAAAAATAACTTTTATTATTAATAAAACTAAAGTATTATTTTTACTTGACTAATACAAAGAAATTGTCAAACTGCTTTTGCATGTAAATGATGAAAAAGATTCTGAAATTCAAAGCCAACCATAAGACAACTTGAATAACTATACGTCACTCCTCTCAACCTTTACACAAAAATTTAAGAAAAAGTATGTGTTTTAAAAAACTTTAGCTTAAACTATTTTAGCAGTGAGTTTCAATATTTTGAATAGTCATATAGATTGTGCTTCATATCTTCCTCACACCAATTATTTGAATAGTCATAGAAATTACATTAAAGGGTAAAAACCACATTTGAACTTTAGAAAGAATGTTTTATGAGTGTGAAATTAGGTCTTACGTCTAATTCACACCCCCAAAAGCTAGCTTGAAGTAGGGGTATGCACTATTTGGCTAAACCGAAAAATCAAACCAAACCAAATTCTAATTTGAATTGATTTTTTGAATTCTTGATTTTATTTTGGATTTATAATTTACTTTGTTTGATTTTTTGGTTTGATATAGAAAAATCAAAAGAATCGATATATATATATATATGTAGAATTAAGTTGGAGTTAACCACATTTGTCCCCTTTTAGTTATTTTCATTATGATTTAATTTATTCTTTTTATTTTTGGACATCTATATTTATATACTTTAAAGTATTGCGTTTTACGTTTTAATTGTGATTTATATTAAAAAGTATATTTAAGAAATTTAATGTTTTTTATATTTTTTTAAAATTGCAAATATAACTTTGTTATGTTTCTAAGTATTGACATAACGGATTAACCAAACTGAAAAACCCAAGACGCTCCAAAAAGATGCACAAAATCAAATCAAGGCCAAATTTATTTGGTTTGAGATTGTAATGACCTTTTTTTCACCACTAAAAAAGCCGAAAATCCAAACCGAATAGTATAAAACCGAACCGAAAAATTGAATGTACACCCCTAGTTCAAAAGGAAGAGGATTGTCCAAGCGATATAAGGAGTCAACTCATCTCATCAACCACCGATGTGGGACTTTTTGTCATTCTTTAACACCCCACCTCATGCCAGTGCTTAGCATCTGGTGCGTGGGCAGTTTTTGATTTTAGGGGCCCCAACATCGGGTGAGACGGATTTTTCTCTGGTACCATGTGTAATTAGGCCTTAGACCTAACTCACACCCCAAAAGCTAGCTCAAAGAAAAAAGGATTGTTCAAGCCTTATAAGGAGTCCACTCATCTCGTTAGCTACCAATGTTGGACCTTTTTTGTCATTCTTTAAAACTCCACCTCACGCCCAATGCTTAGCATCTGGTGCATGGGAAATTTTTGATTTCAGGGGCCCAACATCGGGTGGGACGGACCCTGCTCTGATACCATGTGAAATTAGGTCGTACACCTAACTCACATCCCAAAAGCTAGCTCAAAGAAAGGAGGATTGTCCAAACATTATAAGGAGTCCACCATCTCATTAACAACAGATGTGAGACTTTTTTTGTCATTCTTTAACAATGAGATATTTTAACTGCAAAAGATCGTACATTAAGGGTTGGAATCAAGCAAGTTGCAAAATAAAAGTCGTCAAAAGTTATTGTAAATTTTGTTAAGAATTTTTCTGAAAAAATTTAGGTCAAATGTCTCAAGGATTTTATCCCAATGTATGAGGAGTTGGAACGTTTATAACTTATCAAATTGAAGATCTACGAGTTTAGTTTTCAACACACTAAATTGTTCATCCACACAAGTTCAAAATAAAAAGATATTCATGTTTATATAAAATTGCGCAAACACCTCGAGGAGGGTCCTCCACCCCGAGCCTCTAAGTTGTGGTACTTATGAAATACCACCTTCTTCGTCTATTTTTCATACAAACTAGTTGGAAAAACACAAAAATCATGAGCAAAACTTTTTAAAATTTCTCTTTGGCAATTATGGGTTTGTTTGGTATGAAGCAAAATATTTTCTAGAAAATGTTTACCAATTTTCTCATGTTTGGTTGGGTTAAATGTTTTGAAAAATGTTTTCTAAATCAATTCATTTTCCTCTAATCTAAGAAAAATGACTTTCCTTCAAAACTTAAACAAAACATTTTTAGAAACTCTCTCCCGATCCCCAAGCCCACCCACCCACCTCACCATACCAAGCCCAAACCCACACCTACCAACTTCCCAAAAAAATTTAAAGTTAGATTTTTAAAAAATATTGTCAACTTCAAAATTTTATTTTTTTCCACCCCTACACTTCGAACCCCCACCACACCCCTCACCAAAAACATTAATTTCTTTTAAAAAATATTTTAAATTTTCCAAAATTCTTTTTTCGCAACCCTACCCTCGATCCTTCCCTCCCCCCCTTTACCAGTCCCCCCCCCCCCCCCACCCCCACCCTAATTTTTTAAGTTAGTTTGTTAAAAAAATATTTCAACTTTAAATTTCATTTTTCACCCCCTATCCTCGACTCTACCCCCCCCCCAAGGCGCGTACCTACGTATTGATGTATGGGGTGTTTTCGAGCACCCATTGACCCCGATGAAAATTTTATATATCCATAAAGAAAATTCTGAAAAAGTTATATAAAATATCCTTCAGCACGCATTGAACAAAATAGCCTGTGGGTGCGTTGGTTGTGAAGTTGAATGCACGCTTTGTTAAAGCGTCACTTCAGGGTTCGAATCCTAGTATAATCCTTAATTTTTGTTGACAAAAATGAAACTTCTTTCATAGTTTTTGTCTTCTTTTTATATCTTTTCACAGACCTTTTCTTATATTTCTTTCTAATTTTTTCATTTTTCTATTATTTTTTTGTCTTTCATTAACTAACTAAAAAATATTAATAAACCTCTATAAAAAAAGAAAATCTTGACTAGCAACTTTATGTTAAAGAAATTGAGCACCCACAACCATCAAATTCTGGACCCATCACTGCCTCCCCCACCCCTCCCCTCGTGTACCACCCCCCTTACAAGTCCTCCACCCCCCAAAAAAAAATTAAGTTTGTTTTTAAAAAATCTTTTCAACTTCAAATTTTTATTTTTTCACCACTACCCTTGATCCACCCCCACCCACCCCAAAAAAAAATTAAGTTTGTTTTAAAAAGTATTTTCAATTTCAAAAATTATTTTCTAATCTAGTAAAAATAAAAGATACTTCTCAAAAACATTTTCATTGATAAATCAAACACTAGAAATCTTTTTCGAAAAATATTTTCTTTTCACCAACCAAACATGAGAATATAAGTGAAGAAGATGAAAAACATTTTCCTGCATACCAAACACACTCTAAGTTGATAACTCGAAAGTTAAATGAAAATTGTTCTACATCGTGAGCTCATCATTGTGGTATAGTTTTGAATTAGATTTAGGCTTCGTTTGTTATTGATACAAGGAGACAAATTCTTAAGATTTCAAATATTCTCTCCTATTCATAATTATTTTTCCTAGTATCATGCATGTTTATAGATTTCTGAGCGATGAAGTAGTGTCTTGGATATCGTGGCTTCAGAAAGCCCCTTTGTCTTATTAAAATTGATTATTATTATTTTTATTATTGATGTGTAGGATGGTGTTAAGGGGTTGGAGGAATTATGGTTTATGTGATTCTGATAGAAGTCATGTATTGAATTGAACGACCTCACCTTGTTATGTTGAATCAAGAGTTTGTCGCTCCTTGAAGATGTTATTAGAATATCTTCATTGGATATCAGTTGTTGTTTTCTGACTCATTTTATGCTTTGAACTTGGTTGGTCACCGGTGTGGTATTAAAGTCATACCAATTCGTTCTTGTAGCCTTGTTCATTCTCTCTTAATTACATAACCTTTGGTTGATCAAGCTTCATAGAGACACCTTCGGGCTTTGATTAAATGGTGTATGTAAAGCCTTTAATTTTTATTCTAGCTTGAGATTTTGTTATGACTTATATTGTCTTTACATGATTTGTCTGTGGGCGTTGTATTCATGCTTGTAGGTCTTGAACCTATTGAGTAGAACTGTTACCTATCTATCCAATGAATTGATTGACTCCTTTCTTCAAGTCTTATAGGTTTACTTGTTTTGCTATTTTTAGATTTTGAGTAGATCGGGATCATGTTTCATCAAAATATATAATACATAGTAACTTGTAGACTATTGTATTGAATTGCATCGTCATGTTTGATAGTTGTTAGATGTATTGTTTGATATATATTTGTTTTCAAATTTTGTATAGGGATCATAGCAACTTTGGCGGTACATATGTCATTTGTTCTTGTTTAAACACTATGATGGTTTCAGTGGCCCGGACAAGACTTGTGTGCTAGATGATTATTATTTTTCGTGAACTGCTGGGAGTAATTATTTTTTTTATAGAGTTGTTGACCAAGGGAATAGTTTTATGAGAAGATATACTTATTTTTTTAACTGTGCTCATTTTTATGCACCATGAACAAATAGTTTAGTAGGATCAGATCTGACCTAAGTTTTGATATAGTTACACTTGTGTCTCTCAGATTTGGAACATTAGGTATTTGTTTAACTTAATTAAATTTTAGCTTCCTCTTGCACTTCATAAAATGAAAAATTAATCCTCAGCAGCATGCCACTACCAAGGTCTGCTTAGGCTTATTCATCATCCCAAGTGTCAGATCACAATATAGACTAGATGTTGAGAAAAATCTTGTCTACATGAGTGAATATAAAGACAGTCAAGTAGTGGTGATCATAAATAATTCAAAAAAATTGTTTGTACCTCATATTGCAAACGCGATATTTGTCCTCTATCATAGCTTGGAGATAATTGGAACTTCAATAAGTCTACCATGTTCTAAGTATGAAAAAACTATTTGTACCGCAACTAATAACTTCTATAAAATATATCCTATTCAAGTTGAATGATATAAAATTGTATGTAAATTTGATAGTTACAAACTCACGATTATAGAGGGAAAAAAATTCAAGTCAATATTATATCAATCGGTCAAAACAACTTGTGTGATTTTTGATGAAGCACCAAAAGTGAATTGTGAAGAAATAACCCTAGTTGATTCAAGAGAATTGGACATAATACAACATAAACTTGAAGAAAAAGAACAAGAAAATAAGGCAAAATCAAAATAAAAGATAAATATAATTCGCATACAAATGAGATATCCTCAAAAGAAGAAATAAGAGTCTATAACAAACTGAAATATATCAAACCCCACAAGAGTTGCAAGGAGGACTCTAAGGAACCTTGCAACTTCAAACTAAGACAATCAAAACGCTTGAAATATCCAAACAATTAATATATTGATGTAGCATTAGTTGAGGTGTCAAGATGAAAAATATTACTATCTTTGAAAAAACTTCAAAAGATAGGAATAAGACTTATACAATAGAGATTAAGATTCTCAAAGAGCATTGACATTGTGATGTATTAAATTTAGTCGATGTCGGGTGAGTGTTAAAAATTCATCACCAACTTAATTAACATTCAAGATATTTTAAAAAAGAATCGAATACATTCAAGAGTAATAGATAATTAAATGAAGAACTCTAGAACAAGCGTTCTAGAGAGAGATTAAAAAATATTCTAAAAGTGAAATAAATTCTTAAGCCCAAGCATTAAATAATAAAAAGCATATAATGCTCAAAGGGTTTTAGGGATTAACCTGTACCAAAAGGATATCCACCTGAACATGTTTAAATATGCCAATAATTAGAGTAAACACCTTCACTCGCAAAGAACATTGTGGCACGATAACAATGGGCATCAAAAAAGTCTAGAAGATGACCGTATGTGGTTGTAATAGGAGCAACACGTGACAAAGAAATAAAAGAAAACTGTAATATTGGAGAGACCCACAAAATTATACAGAAGATCGAGCAGTGCTTTGCTTTACATAATAAAAATTCAGGTATCAATTAATAATAATAAAACCCAATGTTGTACTTGCTCTTAGTAAAGCTACACCGCACATCAGAATATTCACAGACTAACGAGATTTTGATCACGTCAATGACCCTACATTGGTATACACGCTCAAAGGCACCTAAACGTTGCTGTAAAACAACCACAACAATTTTTACTTGACAAAACTATATGCGACAATAGGGTGCAAATCATCAACACAAACAAGACAGTTTACTTAATAAAGTGACGGACAGAAAGAAGTTCTAAGGGCATTACTCCCAAACCACAACACCATTCCTGTGACAAAATACTTATTCGACAACCCTTACAGGAGCACTTCACTCTGCTTGAACACCCCCTAACCGGCAACCCCCGGAACAAAGCGTCTCGCGAGTACACACGAAAAAACATAACTAACCAACTAATAATAAAATAAATACAGACAATATATCGTCTTTTGACAATATTTTAAAAGCGTTTGGAAAACATATAAAAAATGATGTTTAAAACTGAAGCTATACATTGAAATAAAAATTTCTTCTTTTTTTTTTTTTTTGTAAAGAAGAACCTCAATATAAGTTTTCAATATTTTGCTAATGTTTCAAATATGGAAGTTTTGGTAAATAATAAATATTAAATCATCATTTTCAATATTCAACTTCAATATTTATAAATAATGAAATATTTATTATTTATGATTTGACTGAAATCAAGAATTATGTCTTTTCCATTATAAGTATGTTTCAACTTTTATTCTTTGTATATTGGTTCAATTTTATTTATAAAATTATAATTATATTTTAATAAATAAAATTATTTGATATTTACACTAAATAGTACACGAAAATTAATATAAATACCATCGTTATGAAAAAAATGTTAGCATTAAATAAATCAAATGCAATAACTACGTAACTTGGGTTGCATCAAATATTAAACAAAACAAAATAAATTAATTTAAGAAATTCAACGTTTAGTCAAATGAGCACAACTCTATCTTAAACTATTCTAGTGGAGAGTTCCAATACTTTGAATAGTCATGAAGATTGTGCTCCCTATCTTCCTCAACTAATATTTTAAAATAATAAATATATAAAAAAAGTTACTATCAACAATCTTTTCTCCCAACTATATTAAAATATAAGTTATTGAGATTTTAGAAAAAATTACATGGTTAAATAAATACATATTAGTTAGTTAGTTGTTTTAGTTAATTAATTATCATTTGTGATTAATATTGAGTGATAATTACGTGAATTAGGATTTTTATTTTGTATTATTCGCACGTTTATATAAGTCAGATTTGTATAATATAATAAATTTTGTATGATGTAGTTTTGTATAATATAATTTGTATAACTGCTTAAAGTTCAGATATTTATTTGTATAAATTCATTATTTCGAGTTTATATAAAAATAACTCAATTATACTAATGTATCTACAAATTTTTATAAATTTACCTGTAAATTATATAATTGAGTCAATTTATAATTCGTAAATATGTAAACCATAATTAATTAAATTTATTATTATGGCCGGCTATTTGCAAAAATTTCCCTTTTTTATGATTTATTAAAGGAATTTATTCAAAATTCAAAAAAAATATCAGTAAGATTTTTTTTATACTTCCCTTTCATTTATTGAAGTTTTAACTATTTTATAAAAGTAGGTTAATATGTTTTGCATAATTAGAGTATATTTAACGTGCTCCCCTGTTGCCCCCGTCTTTAAATTTATAATTATAAAACCCATCACGCACCGTCCATTGACCTCACTGATTGAATCGACGGCTGAGAATTAAGAAGAAAGAGCATCAGGAATCTCCACGTGTCACCTATGGACCCAACCTCCCATCTCTTCCACCTTCTATAGTTTTCTCCGCTTATGTTCCTCCCCTGCTCCGATCACCCCACCCCCCACAAACACCTCTGTAATTATTCATACAAAACACTAATTTCAAGAAAATGGGTTGTTTATTGAACTTAAATTTGGTATATTTTTGTTGTTCTATTTATAGAAAACTCTGTTTTTTTTCTTCTTCTTAATAATAAATATAGTATTTGCTTGCTCTGACAATATATATACATATACAAGTGTATTTGTATATGTATTTACAGAGCTAGGGTTTGATTCTTGAGATTTGATTAGCTTAAGAGTGAATAAATAAGCTGATTTTCAGTCACTCAATAAGTTCTGTAAATACATACATGTCAATACTAAGGCGTAGGAAAGGCACAGAAAACAAGAAAACAGAGCCGGAGTATGAAGAATTTAAGGAGAAGAAGAGTTTGAGGAAGTTAAAGGGGAGGGGGAGATGGAGTTGTGTGGATGGTTGTTGTTGGTTTGTTGGTTGTATATGTTGTATATGGTGGCTATTGTTGTTTCTTTACAACGCAATGCCGGCATCTTTTCCACAGTATGTGACGGAGGCGATAACGGGGCCCTTGCCGGATCCACCAGGAGTCAAATTGGCTAAGGAAGGGCTAAGAGCTAAGCATCCAGTGGTATTTGTACCTGGGATTGTCACTGGTGGACTTGAGTTGTGGGAAGGACATCAATGTGCTGAAGGTTTGTTTAGGAAGAGACTATGGGGTGGTACTTTTGGTGAATTGTACAAAAGGTTAGTTAGTTAGTCTTCTTCTAGTCCATCACCTTTGTTACCTTTTTTTTTTAGAATGGTTCCTTGAGGTGTTACCTACATTGTGGTATGCATGGATTTATTGACTTCAGGGTAATTACGTGAGTAAGGTGTTTTTAGTTATTGATGGAAAATGAATCGAAAGCTGAAAAGATTCAACCTTTACTACTTTTTTCCACAATTCCTTGTGACTATAGATGGCTTTTCTTTTTGTTGGTTTTCACTAAAAAGATCAGTGGATCTTGGGCTGTGGGATTTATGGCATTTATTCTGCGAATTCGGATTTTGAGTTAGGCAAGTAGGTTTTTTCTAATTTGTTTTGAAAAATTTTCAAACTATTGCCATTAAGTAGAGTAGGCTAATGTGGCAGCTAAAGTAAGTGTTGGTGGTAGGGGAGTGACTTATGCTTCCTTTTTTATATATTTCCTCTTGAAATTTGTAACAAATATTGGATCTTATGTCTGAATCTTCCGCTTCTACACTTTTACTTATGAAGCGCCTTCTCTTTGTCGAAATAAAATGCAGACCTCTTTGCTGGGTGGAACATATGTCACTTGATAATGAAACTGGATTGGATCCTTCTGGTATAAGGATTAGACCTGTCTCTGGGCTTGTAGCAGCTGATTACTTTGCTCCAGGTTATTTTGTTTGGGCTGTTTTAATTGCCAATTTGGCTCGCATTGGATATGAGGAGAAAAACATGTATATGGCTGCCTATGATTGGAGGATCTCATTTCAGAATACTGAGGTACTGTGAACT
The DNA here is from genome assembly GCA_027704765.1 of Solanum habrochaites. Taxonomy (NCBI): domain Eukaryota; kingdom Viridiplantae; phylum Streptophyta; class Magnoliopsida; order Solanales; family Solanaceae; genus Solanum; species Solanum habrochaites. Next base: position 53,396,514 of record JAKWJA010002495.1, on the reverse strand, counting down.
CTGAAAGAAGCATACGTGCAGTTTTCGCTGTTATTCTGATGTTCTATTATTTACTAGTCTATGTTTCCTTACAGTATCTGACCCCGAGTTACAGAATATGTGTATCTGCACGTCTAGCCACTACCTTTGCAAAATGATAACCCATCATTTTTTCTCTCAAAATCTGTAGGTGCGAGATCAAACCCTAAGCAGAATTAAAAGTAACATAGAACTCATGGTGGCTTCAAGTGGTGGGAAAAAGGTGGTTATAATTCCGCACTCAATGGGTGTCCTATACTTCTTGCATTTCATGAAATGGGTAGAGGCGCCAGCTCCAATGGGTGGAGGAGGTGGATCAGATTGGTGTGCTAAACATTTAAAAGCAGTAATGAACATTGGAGGACCCTTTTTGGGTGTCCCGAAAGCAGTCTCAGGTTTATTCTCAGCTGAAGCCAAGGATATTGCTGCTGCCAGGTTTCTCTCTCTTCAATGAATAGTTTGCTTTCTATTAAAATAACAGTAATTATGTTGCACTCTCTTCTTTTGAAATGTCTAATTGTTGAGATAAAAACTCGGACACAAGTTCCGCCGAACCCAGTAGCTTTTGCTCAACCAGTGTGTTTGCGTTAATAAATACATTTAATGTGTACAAATAGTAAATATAGAACCCCGTTATTAGCACTTCATCGTACTAAAATCCAAAACTCATAAAGTTGTAATCCTGGCTCCACCTTTCTAAGTGGTTCTTGACGTTCACTGTAAGATAAATTGTCCATAACATACAATTCTTATACTATGATCAAGTTCCCAACACCAAGGTCCTAATAGTTTTGGCTTCTCCTTCTCATTTTTAGAAAAAATAGCTTATCGTTATACTTTAGGGTTCAGAAAGGATCTTAACCTTTACCTGTTGGCTATGTTTTTCTACCTGCAATCAGGTAAACTATACCAATGAATAAAACTCACATGATGTAATTCAAGGGAGCATTTCTGTGCAGACCTCCCAACTACATTTCACAGTAAAACATGGCCATACTTCATATGTCTATAAAGGGTCTAACAAGGAATATTGTAAAAATCCACTTCCAACTTCTCAGTTTCTCTTGTTAGGTTCTTCCTCATGCTACTTACTAGCTTCTTTCTTGATTCTTCTTCGTCTGAATTAATCACCGTTGTGGTCATCTTTTGTCATAGTTTTAGAAGAGGGTGTTATTGGTCTTTACAATGTTTTACTGCCGCGTATATTTTAATGAAGAAATTCGTTGCTTTTTCTATTTCTTTCCTCTGTATAAATGGGGAGGGTGAGAGGGATAGAATAGAAAAGATATGGAAGATAAAATTTGTGCTCCAATAAGTACAAGAGCTACTAAACCTATGTTTTAGATAATGTTTTTAGCATTCCTCTCCTCTTTCTCCTTCTAGTTGGTAACCACCTGTGAGGTTGTATATCCCGACTTCGCTCGACTAGAGTAAGATGTACCACATTCTTGCCTGTAGTGTTATGTTAAACCTTTTGTAGCCTTAACAAATCTAATTAATTTCCTCTATGATACTATTCTGAAGCTATGTTCTTTTGATCATCTTATCTGTTCTAGTGAGTGTGTTTGCATCTTTTTCTCAAGGGGAATGTATAATGCACATGCAAGACAGTGATTGCGTGCACAAGTATGTTTTTTTGCTGTGTGCAAGAGATGTGTTACCACCATTGACTAACCTGGAGTTTCCAGCCTTTCGTTTATCTGCGAGAGGCATTGTTGAGCTAAAGTAGAAATTGCTCCTTCTGCAGGTCTATGGCCCCAAGTTTCTTAGAAAATGAAATGTTCAACTTTCAAACTTTACAGCATGTAATGCGAATGACTCGTACATGGGATTCAACAATGTCAATGATACCTAAAGGTGGGGACACAATCTGGGGTGGACTGGATTGGTCCCCTGAAGAAGACCATGAATGTTATGAGAAAAAGCCAAAGAATAATAGCACCCAGACATCAGAGAGTGACAGGACCAGAAAGTCGGCTAATGCTACTCGTGTGAAGTATGGAAGATTAATATCATTTGGGAAGCATGTAGCTAATTCGCACTCATCAGAGATTGAGAGGATTGACTTCAGAGTAATGTTCTTACTTTAATTTTGGATTTTAACTAACTACTATCTCTAGGGTAAAAACTTACTTGAACCTTCATGTTCCTAAATTACATTATGACCCATTAACAAAAGTGTGGAAAGATGCTTAGACCTAAATCCTCACATGCCGACCCAAAAAAAAAGGTACCAACAGGCTGTCACAAATGTGTTAAATATACAAATAATCTTTTTTGCATCAACTTCCCTAATGAATATGCATCCTTTGCTCTACTTTCTAATGTAGAGGATGGGAAAGGCCTGGTGAGATGAGACACAACTGGAATAAGAAGAGAACATTTTCTCTTTCATACAAGTTCGAAGTTGGATGTAATACCTTATCCCCCCTCCAAAAAAAAAGAAGAAGTTGGAATTCCTCTAATCCTAAGTAAAACTCTAAGTATCTGAGTTCTTTCAAGTTAATGTGGAATTTCTGTATCGAGTTCCATTGTTTTATATGAATTCTCTCCTGCACACTGGTGTGTTCTGCATCTCTGCACATTTCTAATAAATAAACACGTGAACTTTTTGTTTTCTACATAACATTTATTTATAAAAGTTAATGAACAGAAACAGAACACAAGATAGCAGAAAAAAAAAATTAAATACAAGAATTAATCTGATCTCCACAGAAACTACTAGTGTGTCCCTTAGAAATTTAATCCCCTCACTGTACCCAAGGTTATGGATTAATTTCTCCCAAGATTAAGAAGGATTAAACCTGTTGAAAGATAGCGGTACCTCAAACTTCTTTTAACCTTTCAAAACGAACTGAAGAGCACCAACAAGTCACACAACTCAGTCGTCGACACTTTGAATTTTATTTGAGAGAAAAATAACTTCCAGAGAAAAGAAAAAATTTTTCAGTGTTTGAAAAAATCAAAAATGACTTCCTTTTATAAGCCATTTTCACAGCAAGAAACATTCTGTTCAGTGAAATCGGTTCAGACCATTTTAAATCCAAACAGTCGTGTCTTTTTGGAACAAAAACAACTTTCGAAAAATTGTGTTCCTGTTTAGGAAAATACTACTTTTTGGAAAGTAAACGACTTTCTCGTAAAATTATAATGATAATATTAACAAGGATTTATTTGAATTTAAACAAAATTGATTAAATAAATTTTGTCCAAAAAATTTTATCAATCACAATCATTTTGCCAAATCCAAATCCAATCCAAAAAAGGACTTTTTCATTTGCACTTCAAATGACTCTTCATTTTTCCTCCAACATAGTTTTTCCCCTCACTTTTGATATTCTCTTTTGTCTTTTCCACATTCACACTTTGCTAAAACCCAACCCAACAATCCCCCACTGAATGTGGAAGGCCTATTGGTTAAACCTATTTGCAATGAAAAAAACTTGTGTGCTTTATAAAGGTATCGCATTTGGCTAAGTATGTTTCCCTTTAGCTGGTTTCGTAGTGAACAATATCGGGATATACTTACTCGGGTCAATCGTGATTTGATATCTTGAACCGTCCGAACTTTAATGTATACCTAGAAATATAGTGTGGGTCGAGCACAATCACCACTTGAACTGTTTTCTCTTAGTTCTAATTGTTTTGGTTCGTTTCATTCAGCCATGACCACATCTTGGATAGTACGCTTAAGAAACTGGCCTTTACTCGGATTCTCCTTGAAGCGGCTTACAACTTCAACCTTACATAGGTGATTTCTAAATGTGGTTTCCCATAGAATACACCATTTGATATTCCCTTATCAAACTTAGAAACCATTAAAAAGTCCTTATGCCCTTTATCCTGGTTACTAAACATTGTCCTCATCATGAAATGACCATAAAATAATAATAATAATAATTTTTTTTTTCTTTTGACAATGTTGAACCGTCATAATTATTTGTTCTATCTCCTTGAACCTAGATCTTGGGATCCTCCAGTCTTTTAGGTAGAGTTACCTGCCAGGGGGGGGGGGGGGGGGGGGGGGGGGGGGGGGGGGGGGGGGGGGCACGATACTTGTTTCTCGTCCAATAGTCGCATTCCTGTCGATGACTTCTCTCAACATCCCTCCTATTGAGGCCTTTTGTAAGTGGATCCGACACATTTCTTTGACGTCACATAGTCATTGTGATAATTCCACTAGAAGATTATTGTCTCACGAGTTATGTCGCGTCTATGTGACTAGACTGCCGTTATAACATAAATTCTTCCAGCCATCCTATGCAAGCTTGACTAATCACAATGTAATGCATATAGGGGCCATTGGTTTGGGCCAAAATGGAATATCTTCTAAGATTCCGGAGTATTCAGCTTCTTCACCTGCCTTGTCAACGCAATGAACTTCAGATCCATTGTAGAGCGGCTATACATGTTTGTTTTGGATGATTTCTTAAGATTGCTTCCCTCCACCAATAGTAAAAAACGTGATCCACTTGTGAATTTGGTTTCAGTTGACCCAGTAATCCAATTTGCACTCACTATATCATTCAAGAACGGCTGGATATCTGTTGTAATGTAAGCTAGCTTTTGATTGTTCATCTAAGTATCCCAAAACCGCTTCATTGCCAACCAATGATTATGATTCGGATACTTTTGTATCGACTCAGTTTACTGATAGCGCAGCTATGTCTTGGTCGTGTACAATTCAATGATACATTAAGCTTCCCAATACGCTACGCAAGTCCCAATTTGATACTGACTTTTCCGCCGTTATTCTTTGCAAGATGAAGATTTAACATCAATTGGAGTCGTTGCCCTTTTAAAATTCAAAAATTGGAATTTTTCAAGTATCTTTTGAATTAAATGAGTTTGAGACAATGCTAGACCGTTAGGAGTTTTTAAGAATTTTAATTCCTAATATCACATCAGCAACTCTAAATCTTTCATATCAAAACTTCTAGCAAGCATACGCTTTGTAGCTTTTTATAGCAATGTCCTCTGCTCATTATAATCATCTCACTACATATAAGTATAAAAATAAACTTCCTTTTAGGTTGGAGGTATCTTTACTGTAAACACATTTATATCAACATTCATCATTGATCTTAATCATTTGACAACATGGTTTGATCAAACTTGCATTCCATGTTTTGGTGCTTGTTTTAGCCCATAAAGTGACTTAATTAAAGTTTGCACACTTTCATTTTCTTTACCAGGAACTACAAACCCTCAGTTGTGTCCTTTGTAAATTTCCCTTCAAGCTCTCCATTTAAAAGGCTGTTTTCACATCCATTTGATGTAATTTTCAAGCACCGTATCTGCATGCTAGTGCACTTAACCTCGAATTGATGTAATCCTATCAGGCGCATAATGTGTCAAAATCATCAAGACTTCTTTTTGTCTAAACCTTTGACAACAAGTCTGCATAATTTGTCGTAGTTTCCATCGTCTTTCATCTTATCTTCCTTTAAAGATCCATTTTTGAACCCAGGGTTTGTTCCCTGGAGGAAGCTCAACCACTCCCAAGTAATGATTGCTTAAGATTTGATTCAATTTCACTATTAACATTAACAGCCTCCCTTCCGAAGAGGTTGAGTCGCTAGACCCATTGCTTCCTTGAATGTTATGAGGCTCATTTTCAAGAAGAAATGTTTAACAAAAATCTGATCCAAATGCAAGTAGATGTCTTTTGACGTTTATTGCGTTTTGGACTTTCTTCATTTTGTTTCATCTTCCCTCTTTGTTGTTCTTCTTCCTGGGTTTGTTTAGATCCCCCACTAGATGACCTCAAGTCTAGTTTTTTATACGGATGAATTGTTTCAAAAAATTCAGCACATCTGATTCCATTACCGTATTAATCATGAATATCCGGATTTTCGGGCAACTTATGACCAAATCGACAATGCCTTACTGTTTGTGGCATATCCAATGAAGACACATCCCCCATCTTAGGTCCTATTTTGTTACCCTCTTGGTATAGGAACTTTGGACTTTGGCTAGACACCACCCACACTTTGAAATATTTCAAATTGGGTTTTTCTTTCTTTACCTTTCTCTCATATGGAATTACATTTGTCTTTGAGTGAGGCACTCTGTTAAGTATCTGATTTTCTGTAAGGATAGCTTCCCCCCACAAGTTTCTTTGGGTAAACCTGAACTTATAAAGTAACGCATTTCATATCATTCTTTCTTTTTAAGTTCGTTTTTTCTTTTCTGCATTCGCATTAGACCTGGGAGTGGTAGGGAAGTAGTTTTGAAGTGGATTATTCCATTTTCTAACATATTTTTCCTGCAAATGGGAGATATCATATTCTCCACCTCTATCCACTTCTATTCTTTTGATCTTTTTATCTAACGATTTTCATCTATTTTGCTTCACCTAAATCCCTTAATATTTAGCAATAGACATAACAATATCTGGTGCAATCGTCAAATAATGTTATGAAATACTTTTTTCCCCCACCACGTGATGGTGTTGACTTCAATGTCACAATATAGTGTGAATCAATTCTAAAGGATTTAAATTCCTTTCAAACAGATTTATACTGAATGCTTAGCATACTTAGATCAACACAATTTGACATTTTGTAATTATTGCACTCAAAGTTTTGGGCAAAATATTTAGTTAATTAGTTTTCGCAAGGTTTTTTTTTCGTTTATTAACGTGGTCCCCAAACGTTCATTAGCCATAAACATTTAGACATCAAGCATTAAGAAGAAAGCAAAAAATCCTTTATTCCTATCAACCTGCAATTACATTGAGTTTGAAAAGTGGCCATCACTACGGTCGCCTTTTCCTACATACATATCATGTTTGCTACTACTACTTTAATCAAAACAATACCCATTTAAAATCCAGCTTGGTCAGAATGAAATTAAACCTAAATTCTTTCTAATTCTGGAAATAATGAAACCCTATTCAAAGTCACCACCTTCCCTGATGTCATCTTTAATAATAAGGACTTTGCCAGTTCCTTTCCACCTTTGCAACAGCGGGAGTTTGCCATAAACCATTTTTCATCTGTAAGTGGCTGAGTATATGATGTAAATAATTTCTTTTGTTTGGCACAAACATGGGGCATGAGGCAGCAAACCAGATCTATCCACCATTCTTCTTGGGGGATTTCCCCACCAAGTTACCTTCTGAAAGGCTTGCACTGATGATCATCCATTCCTTCTCCCTTTTGGATTCAGCCAGTTTTGCTTGATCTTTACCTTTTCTTTGTACTTCTTAGGACCGCGCTGCATTCATTAGCCTATGACCCATTTTTACCACAATTAAAGCAGTTTCATTGAATTTCTTCATTGGAGGATTGCTTATTGGACCAGAATGCTTTCTTTCTTTTTCTTTAATTTTGTGGAATCTTCGTTAAACAAAATTTACTCCAGATATTACTGAATTACCACCACGTGACCTCTTTTTCTGCAGCCTTATATCCTCTTTCGATTCTCACCTTACTATGAGATCTTCAACGTCATCTCCTTGCGTTTTGTGTTTCAAGTATTTTTTTTAAAGTCCTTCTACAAATGGAGGTAACTTTTTCAAAATTTGCAGCCACTTGAAAAGCATCATTCACATCAATCCTACATTTAAAGGTTTATGTGAGTATTAAGGGAAAACTTAATCTGTCTAACATAGGCTTAAATAATTTATACCTTCAAGGCAAGAGATCATGGATTATGACCTGCATCTTGAACTTGTGCGACAGATCTTCCTGTCTATCTCTTATAGTCCAGAAATTTTGCCACCATTATTTCTTCATTCCGACATCTTCTATTTTTGTACTCCTTTTCTAAAGCATCCCCGATTCTTTGTGAGGTTTTGGCATTGCTGTGTACACATTGTAACAGATCATCTTGCAGACCACTCAAAATATAAATTTTTACACAAAAAATCTGAGTGTGTCCCATCGGCTTCTTTTACAAGAAATCGTTATCAGCACGCCGTAGTTTTTCATTGACATAACAGGAAAATTCTCATTGATGAAACTTCTGCTGACTCAACGTATGATAATAGAAAACTCTGTTTTTTTGCTGCCATCTCTTAAAGTCGACTCCAGAACACTTTGGCAGGTTTCTCAGCCGGTGCCTAAGGCAGCTTTGAAACGATTAGTGCAACCGTTTGTTGTTGCAGGCACTTTCTGTTCCACATTTGTTTGACTTGAATAGTTCTTTTTTTTTTTCTGCACACAATTGGGCAGATAAATTAAGTCATTTAACAAAATACTAACAGTCAAAGAACCAAAATCTTTACACAAACTGTTTCTGATTTAACCGATAAAGTTTTTATGTTCTTTTCTCGTTAATCGAATGAATTTTTAAAATTCAAGCAGAGTAGAAAACCATAAAGGTTTTTATCTCCAGAAAAACTCAAATACAGAACTTGTTTAAATTTTGTAAGAATTGTTTATTCTTACAATAACTTTTATTTTATAAAGTTATGAACAGAACAAAAACAAGATGAAGCAGAAAAAAAAATTTAAAATACAAGAATTATCCGATCCAACAGAAACTACTGTGTGTCCTTAAGAAATTTAATCCCCTCACTGTACCCAAGGTTAGGATTATTCTCCCAAGATAAACGATTAACCTGTTAAAGAAATAGCGGTACCTCAAACTTTCTTTACTTCAACGAACTGAAAGAACAGCAACAAGTCACAACACAGACTCCGTCGATCGACACTTTGATTTTATTTGAGAGAAAAATAAAATGCATAGAAAAGAAAAATTTCATTTCAGTGTTTGAAAAATCAAAAAATGACTCCTTTTATATCCATTTTCCAGCGAAGGAACATGTCCTGTTCATGCAATCCTGTTCAGACCCATTTTATCCAAAACGTTGTGTCCTTTTGGAAAAAATAAACAACTTTTTCGAAAAAATTGTGTCTTTTAGGAAAATAACTATTTTGAGAAAGTAACGACTTTCGGAAAGTAACGACTTTTCGGAAATGTTACCGTTACCTCCCCCGCAAATTTATAAGAGATAATATTAAACAGGATTTATTTGATTTACAAAATTGATTCATATCAATTTTGTCCCAAAAATTTATCATCACATAATTGCAAACCAAATCCAAATCCAAATCCAAAGAAAATGACTTTTCAAATTTGCACTTTTGCAAATGACTTTTCATTTTTCCTCCAAAGTATTTCCCTCACTTTTGATATTCTCTCTTTTCTTTTCCCATTCACACTTGCTAAAACCCAACACTTTTTTTACTATTGCCTATTCAGAGTCTTTTTCTTCTTTGACGTGTCCAATATCCACTAAAGCTCAAAATCTCCCCTAATTAATGATCAAGTAGCCAAAGCAGCAATAGAACAGCTATTACTATGGGCTAATGAATGCCTCGGGTATTCTGGCATCAGTCTTATAAATGATTGCATGGATCATTTTTCACTCCTTTGATAAGGTCGTACAACTTCAAATCCAAAGGGAAAAATCAGACAAAGAAGTCAATAGCTCTTTACAATGTGTAAAAGCAGATTTTAAAGTACTACCAATGGTTAGTTATTAAATTGATGCCATATTTTTGTAATTTGAGATCCATTGACTAGTGGAGTTCATTTCTCAAGTCTATGAGTTTTCAGATAAGACATTTGGGGTAGTGCATTTTTTCTTTTTGTTAGTAGGACATTTCCTAGTAGTCTCTCACTGGTGGATGACATATTGTTGTGCTTGGTGCTGCTATAGGAGATCAGGATAGTCATTTGTCTTTCAGAGTGAAATTGTTGATTTGATCAGCTTTCAGAAAACATAAGCAATTAAACCAGTCATTAGAGTAACTTACATGTTAAGTGCACTGCTATCTTAACAAGGAAAAACTCTCTACTGTCACTGTGTCCAAATAAGGGGAAAATGCAGAAATTATTTGGCAAATCCTGTTGCAGGTTAAAGTGGTTTTAATACATAATGCATCCTGAACCTGAAGAGGCTAGAATTGCACATGGTATTGCAAATTACCATGAATTAACAGTTATTCCAATACTAACATTAAAAGAAACATTATTCCAATAGTCCATCCCGTTTTGAGGTACTCTACTGTCTCCAAATCAGTTTCTCATGTTTCAATATACGCTCAATGACTTATACTAGTTTGTTTGTGTCTACTACTGTTTGCTTAAACTTCCACATGGATAGGTTTTCTGAAACAACTCCAGATGTTGCATTTTTACTTTCTGGTTTTAGTTCTAACTTGCCCTCTCCATTGTTCGGTCCTCTCCAGGATGCTCTTAAAGGTAAAAGTCATGCCAATTCCACTTGCCGTGATGTGTGGACTGAGTACCATGATATGGGTATTGGAGGTGTCAAAGCTGTTGCAGATTACAAAGTTTACACAGCTGGATCTGTTTTGGATCTTCTTCATTTTGTTGCACCAAAGTTGATGAAGCGTGGTAGTGCTCATTTTTCATATGGAATTGCTGATGATCTGGATGACAAAAAATACGAACACTACAAATATTGGTCAAATCCCCTGGAAACAAAGTAAGCTTCTATAGTTCTATAAAAGTATTCTTGATCTATGTCATGCTCTTAGGGCAGCTCCTCTCAGACCTCTTCAATTCATCAATGTTTTGTTGTACAACATGGAAATTAAAGGTGAAATTTCAGGGTTCTAGAGAGTGCAAACATATTTTTTCTTGGAAGTATTGGTCCATCTTGTTAACATTCTCTATTAGTTTCAATCCCGAAGTTCCAGTTTGGCAGTTACTGTTTACTTCTTCCTTTGTATGAAATTTTTCATAGAAGAAACTGCAAAATATGGTCCTCCTTGACTTGGTTCATTATGTGTTACAGCAATCTATTTTGGCATATTTATAGCTAGTTTTCACTGTGATATTCCATTTACAGATTGCCCAATGCACCAGGGATGGAGATCTTCTCAATGTATGGAGTTGGAATCCCAACTGAAAGAGCCTATGTATACAAACTAAGTCCTGGTGGAGATTGCTATATTCCTTTCCAGATAGATACTTCGGCTGAGGGTGGAAGTGAAAGTCCTTGCTTGAAAGGCGGTGTCTTTCATATAGATGGAGATGAGACTGTACCTATTCTAAGTGCAGGTTACATGTGTGTGAAAGGGTGGAGAGGAAAGACCCGATTTAATCCATCAGGCATCCGTACATTTATAAGAGAGTACAATCACGCCCCTCCAGCTAATCTTTTAGAGGGAAGGGGAACGCAAAGTGGTGCACACGTTGATATAATGGGAAATTTTGCACTTATTGAAGATATCATTAGAGTAGCTGCTGGGGCTACTGGAGAAGACCTGGGAGGAGATCAAGTATACTCGGGTATTTTCAAGTGGTCTGAAAGGATTAAACTGAAGCTTTAGATTTCAAATGGTGAGATTTACGCCATTTCTTTCTTACAAGCTTTAGATTGGTGCTATATGTTTCTTAGATTGCTGCTTTTGTATATGCAGAATTTCATGGGTGCAATCAATTGGATTGAGGAACTGGTGGTGCTCTACTATACGTCTTGCTTCTCGTCTCCTGGCTGAAACATCTGCTGTATACTTGAAACAATAATACTCTGGGAAACCTGAAGCTGCAAATGTTGCAGGAAGCATGCATGTTTAGGTAAATTTTGGACATAACATTGATTTTTTGCCTGTAATTATATGATCCTTGATAGCATAGTGTAGTCTGTAGACCTAATATTGGAGCAGTCAAGTTCTGCATTTATATGTTCAATTATTTTCCTTATTACACAGCACCCAAGGAGGGACAAGTGTATTTCTATCGTGGGTTATTTGAAATGAATAAGTAAATATTTACTCATAGGTTTTGTTTTGTTCGTTTGAAAAATTCCATCTTCAAAAATACTTAGAACAATTGTTGACAAACGCTAGCTCATTATGTTCAAATCACTCGTTAAATGCCTAACTCAACCAATTCTTTTACTAATTGATTTACAAGGGAAAAAATGTGACAAAATGGGAATTTAGATTGTTCTTATTTGTCTGTTGCGCCTAAAATGGTTATTGCTTGTGTAATTATTCATTATGGTTGAGCTCTAGGTTCTTGGACCCAAACAATTGACAAATTTAAAATGAAATCCATATGAATCTTAATTAATTAAATTTTGAAAATACAGGTATCGGATAGTATACTATGTGTTGGCATTAAAATTATACTGCCTGAATTGAAAAAGGTAGGGGGAAAATGAATTTTTAAATATACGAGTAGAATCTTATAATATTAGTCCGAACTTTATATATAAATATTAGAATATCTATTAAATATACATGAAATTAAATTGTAAATCTGATCCCCAACCGTTGAAGTCTTTATCTTCAATTTCAAATTATAAAGGTGATTATTTATTTTTTTTGGTTGTAATGGTGTGGAATTCTTTGGGAAAAGAAGTGGTGGCCTTTTAAAAGAAAACATGAGTTGTTTGCTTTTTACAACATTCCAGATTTTTTTAGCAAACTGAAAGTGATATTAATAGTACTACTCTTATGTTACTGGCTAAGGGCGGAGCTATAGCCACTTCAATACACTTTGTTGAAAAATTATAATATATATATATATATATATGTGTCAAATTCAACGTTTAAAATATATATCGAAAGTTGAATATTTTTAACAAAAATTAATGCAGTGATAATAGATATTTATTTGAATTAAGAAAGTGTTAACTTCAAATCTCAAATAGTGCAATGTTTTTCCACACGCCATTATCTAATATTATTTGCGTAAGAAATAAGTTATTTCGTGATTTTATTTTATATAGATATGAGAAAGTTTATTTTAAAAATAAAATTAATTATTATTTGTTCCTTGTACCAAACAAATTCTAAGAATATGAAAAATTTCTTGGTTTACGTACACTAATTTGAAAGCGATGAATAAAATGATTATTTAAGTATATCATTCTTTGAAATATTAAAAATGAATATCTACTTTTAATAAGTAAACAAAATACTAATGAAAAAAAATTATACTACCATAATAATGATAAAGATTTTTTTCATTTGATACTAACAATCGTACATGAATTCAGGGCGAATTATTAAGGCCATTAGGGGTGCCACGCCACTCATGAGCGTCAACGGAAACTCTATTTATATATAAGTATTTATACACAACATATGTATAAATAATAAACGTATCACCTAGTGAACAAAAGTATTCTTTGTGCAGTAATAGACCCTCTACTTAATGACTCTTAGTTTGCGGGATCAATTCTAGCTAGCAGCAAGCAACCTTTTCTTGTTTTAATTTTTCCTTTTTATCACAGGCAGCGTTCTATTTGAAAACTACAAGGCACATTTTCTTATAATTTTTCTTTTTACTTATTTTAACTTATTAATAAGTGTTAATCAATTATTGTCTTTAACTAATTTAATTTAATTCTTTAATTTTTCTATTATATAATTAAATATATAAAAAAATATTCTCTTCATAGTTGAAATCCTAACTCTTCCTTTAAACTTTTGAACAATAAAAAATTGTCATTAGTTAAAACTTCAACCTTTCGCCCATTGTCCAATCCTACTCTCTCATCTAGCCACAAGACAAATAATTCATTTAATTGATGAGTCTACTGAGCATTGAAGATGAATCCAAAATTTGAAAATTTTGATGCACCAATACTATCTTAATTTAGGTAGTTAACGAAACTTTTACTATAATTAACTAATAATGTGGTATTTAATTGGTAAGTAATGGCTCAAATATAATTTATAAGCTAAACTTAAAATAAAAATAACGAAATAAAATTGAATCATACTCTCGCGAGTGGTTATTCTGGCTTGTCTAAACAAGGGCAAACCTACGCTTCTTATGGGTGCACTGTTGATTATATCATATATTATGTCAGTTTCTCACGATATATATATATATATATATATACAGACGTGATTCTTTTTTGAATTTAACAGATGCACGTGCGCCTCTATTAAATAATCATGTGGGTCCGCCTCTGCTTGGCACCAGTGACTCTAAATCCTAGATCCGCCTCTGTAACATGATTACCATAACAAGCAAAAATAAATACATCTAAGTAAACCTAATTCTATAACGAAATTATATTATATTTAGTAACAATTTAGAGCATTTTTGGATGGGCTTAAAAGCTAATCAACCTGACTTAAAATTCAGTTTTTGACTTATTAGAGTGTTTAGAAAATATCAAAATAATTTATTTTAAGTCAAAAGTTAAAAGCTAGGTGATGAATGTTTTTTTTCAACTTAAAAGTATGTTGACAGTGTATATTACCTTTTATCCTTATTTCGTTTTTTTTTATAATTATTATTATTATTTATTACTATTTTTGGTTATTATTATTATATTCTATTTTATGATATTATTACTAATAATTATTAGTATTATTAATCCTTTTATTAATTTATCATTATTAATATTATTATTACTTATTTTTATTAAACTTTATTAGTTATATATTACCAATTATTTATTATTAATAATAAATAATTTTTATTTTATATTATTATTATTATTTTATATTATTATTATTATTATATTATTATTATCACTATTATTTTATAGTCTTTTCTATTATTAATATTATTCTTTATTAAATTATTACCATATATTATTACTTCTATATTTTTATTATTATCCTTAAATTATTAATATTTTATTTATTAATTATTATTATTATTAATTATTGTACGAATTTTATTCTATTCGTTATTTAGTATTATATACTAATCATTAGTAATTATTATAATTATATTTATAATAACTTGTGATAATAAAGAAATATGTGAATGTAACAAAATATAATTATTTATGGATGTAAAATAGATTTTTTTTTATTTTTTAAGTATAAAAATCTTATATTAATCAATTTTTATCATGGTAACAACTTTTAAGGATATTTGGATATTTTAATTTAAAAAGTGTTTATCAACACTTATTTGCCAAACACATTAACAAGATTTTTAACTTCAGTATTTTTATCCAAGTACATAACTACTTATTTTAAAAGTAAGTTTGAGCACTTTCAAAAGTATTTTTTAGAAACTAATTTAGAAATATTTAATTTAGTGTTAATGAAATAAAATATTGATAAATAAATAAAATGGTAGAAGCAGGAAAGAAACGCCGTAGTGGGATCGGTGGTGAAACAAAAAGGGCATATGAGTGTAGACATGAGGAGTTAACAACCATTACACAAGAATTTCACTCATTTTCCTCCTCCAATTGCCCCATTTTCTACTGTCAATTCAAAAAAGCTTAGCTTGAGGGAACAGAAATGGTGTCGTACGTGAGCTTGTTGCTGTACGGAGTGGGAGGAATAGTGGTCGCCGGGATGGCAATACTGGTCGCCTTTCAGGAAAAACTTGTATATGTTCCCGTCTTACCTGGACTCACTAAGGCATATCCAATTACTCCCGCTCGACTTCGACTCCTTTACGAAGATGTTTGGCTCAGATCTTCAGACGGTGTTCGTCTTCATGCTTGGTTCATCAAACTCTTCCCTGACTGCAGAGGTCTCTCTTAAACTGTCTTTTCTTATGTTTTATCTACTCTAATTACACCAGATGGCCGTAATTTGTGTTTGATTTGTCATTTTCACCCATATTTTTTCAAGTTACTAGTGAACTTCCGGATGATTTTTGACCTAATTTCACTTGTACAACCTTTTTAGTTTATGTTTTACCTGAATTGTGCGAGAGAATGGATTAATGTTTATAGAAATAAGAGTTACTTTTTGAACGGAATAAGATTGGTTGATGTGGTTTTCTGATTTGTTCCTCAAATTTACTTGATAAATGATTCTTTGAGTAATTTGTTTGTGCAAATGAGCTATGTTGTTCATGGAAAATGATTGATTCCTGGATCCCAAGAGTTTAGAATTAGTTGGTACCTATGTCTGCCAATAGTTTCGACAAAATGTAGTGGGGGCAAAACTTGTTTTAGAATGCGCTACAGAAAGATTCCCAATCAACATTTATCATTTAAGATAAAAATCCCCTGATTGGTAATTATGTTATATGATAGTGGTTATTATGTTGCCAAGGCAAAAAGTATGGATGTGTTGGCAGGGTTGCTAGTTAACCATCTATCAGCGCAAGAATAGAACCTAAATGCAATATCGGCATTCACCTTTGAACTCCAAGTCAGTATCTCATTTGAAGTTTTAAACTAACATATTTTCAGAACACTTAGCAACCTAACCACCTAGCTGGAGCATGCAAAGCTATGATGTTTCCGCTTTCTACTGATATAGGAAGTGGTGCTTACAAGGATTTTAAACTAATTTGGATGTGTTGTCCACATATGATTAGTTTTTGTTTGCTGGTTAGCGTAATTTATGCTGAGATACTATTTTGGTTCTGCAGGTCCAACTATCATCTTTTTTCAAGAGAATGCAGGAAGTATCCTTTTGTTATAATGTCTTTTTGAATGATTTGCAGACCTTCCTTTTCTTAATCTTTTTCTTGCACCCGTGTTGTAAAAGTCAACTTTATCTCTTTTGGTTATCCTGGTTATCCTTTACTAATTCATTGCAGATATTGCACATCGTCTTGAAATGGTTCGCATAATGTTACAACGTTTGCAATGCAATGTTTTTATGCTTTCTTATCGAGGGTATAAATCATTTCCCCTTATTTGTCAGTTTCCTGTCTGTGTTGTCTTTGATTAAACTAGTGTCTTTTTCTTTTTCTAATAATTTTGTTGTAACAAAGTTACGGAGCCAGTGATGGATACCCTTCTCAACATGGAATCACAAAGGATGCTCAGGTTTTGTTAGCTTTCCCAATTTCATAGATTTTGACCCAAACTTTATTTTTGAAATTACATAATTGTGCTTGTCTTTTTCAATAGGCTGCACTGGATCATTTAGTTCAGAGGACCGATATTGACACATCAAGAATAGTAGTCTTTGGAAGGTCACTTGGAGGAGCTGTTGGTACTGTTCTTACCAAAAACAATCCTGACAAGGTAATGTAGCAATTCATTTTTCTTTTTGTCATGGTGTTACGTCTAATAATGTTATAAAGCCTGACTATCTAATTTGTTTAGTTTCCTTTTTACTCCTTAAATTTGAGTTCAACATAGGCTCCATCACGGAAAGAGAATTCATAGTACTTTGTCAAGTTTCTTTCAAACTTATATGCTCTATGGGTGCTCTTGGCTCCACCTGGTTGAAGTAAATAACTTTAGAGGCACTCATTGGAGGTTGATAGGAATACAAGCTTTCAAGCGAAAACTAAACTAATCTGAGTTCATCACCAGCATGAGAGGGGCAACTTATAAATATGACGAAGAAAAAAAGAACACTATTTCTTTTCTAGAATAAAAATAAAGCTACGTTTCTTTCCCTTTAGAGTAAAGAGAAATCTCTTCTGCACCTAAAGTATTGACCGTAAGATAAGATACTAGCTTGTAATATAGTAGATGTCTGATTTAATTCTTCTTTTTTTTCACTTCTTCAATGGATGAGTTTAGGAGAATGTTTGCTCCCATTTTTCTCAAATAAAATAGAAGTCCATATAATCTTATGATGTTAGTCTCTTGGGTGTATAACCTCTACGATTTATCTCATGACCGTGATGTTCTTTAAGTACATTATCCTCTTTTGCGCTATTTGTTCATTATGTAACTAGAAACTTTTGATGTGCTTCTAGTATTGAGACCCCATCAGAACCCGAGTTTGCTTAATCTTACTCCATTTCTACATACTTTAATCTTCATCCAATATTACATCCAGTTCATGCATACAAGAAGAGTTTGGTATCTGAAAGAATGTAATAGTAGTCGAATGTTCAACTGAATCTTTATTTGTATTACAGAAATCATTAATTCCACATGCCAAGTGAAAAAATCTCCCTTAATGCAGTTCCATGGTTTGATGTGAGTGACCCAACGATCTAGATTTGGTAATTATAGTAGTATTCATCAGTTGATCCCGCGTTTCTTGGATGATCCACAAATTGATATGCCTTGATTCCCGCGTTTCTTAGATGATCTACAAATTGATATTCCTTGATTATGGTTTTCTTGTTTGATATTCAAGTTCCTTGTTTATGAATTTCCTGTTTGATGTGTGAGGTGATCAGTTTATTTTTGAGGTTTTCCCACTGCCAATTACGTATAGTTGATTAAGCATGTTCTGGGTCAAGCTGCATAGAATAGAGTCTGTCTATTTTGTTTAGGGGAATCGATATGGACCTCTTTTTTGTTTCTTTCTGTTCTGTGTCTTATCTTTCCGGGTTTTATTCCAAAATTTTCTGTTCCAAGGTGTGTAAATAGCTGAAGGTCCTTATAACTTGTACATATGTTTTGACATTCAAATCCTAGTTTTCTTTCACTATCGTAGGTTGCTAGGCTCATTTTGGAGAATACTTTCACCTCTATCCTGGATATAATTTTTTGACATTCAAATCCTAGTTTTCTTTCACTATTGTAGGTAGCTGGGCTCATTTTGGAGAATACTTTCACCTCTATCCTGGATATGGCAGGAGTTCTCTTGCCATTCTTGAAGTGGGTCATTGGTGGCAGTGGCTCAAAGGGTTTCAAGCTTCTTAACTTTGTTGTTCGATCTCCATGGAATACCATTGATGTCATTGGTGAGGTGAGGATGCATCTTTATAACTCTCTCTGTCCCATTTGAATTGACTTGTGTTGACTTTTTCTTCAGAGTAAACTTCATTTTTTTGTTTTATTGAGTATACTAGAGGTAGAGAAAGTTGTGAAGATGTCACTCAAGTTTGTAAAGTTTAAGTTAAGTTCTTGGAGGGATAAAAATTATGTTTCTAGCAAATAGTTCATAATTTTTAGGATGGACTAAAACAGAACTGGGTAATTAAGTTGGATTGAGGTAATATGTTTCATGGTTTGACTAATAGCGAAGTGTTCTAAAGTAGTAACGTGGATAAGCCATTTCAGATCCTTTTTTCTGATTAGGCATTTGGCCATGGAAACCAATTATTTTTCACTTTATTTGGGATTTCTGAAGTTGAAGTTGAAGATGGATTTTTGTATGGTTATAGTTTTTGCAAAGAATATTTGGTTGCTAATTTTCAAAAAAAGAATATTTGGCTTCTTGAATGTTCTTTTCCATAGAACATGAAAATAATGAAATATGATTTGTACCCCTTAATTTTTAAAAACTAGCAAAACCATCAAACGTAATGAATTTACATGAAACATACAATCTGATTTTCTCTATAAGAGTAATATCTCGTAATGGATAGTCACATAATATCATAAATAGGATACCACATTTTTAAAAAGTGAATCTTTCTAGAAAAAAAGAAATACAGAAATAGTCAGCTGGCTCCATTGATTTTGTTATCTACTTTAACATTGGACCAAACAGACATAAAAGCACCAACAAAGTAATGGAACAGAAACTCTCCAAGAAATGAAAACCAGATCATACACAAAGCAGCCTAATTATCTACATACCTGTTTTTCCATTTCAAAGGAACACAAAGAAAAATTAAAATCCAAGAGAAGTATATGAATCAAATCAAGGAAAAAACAAGATTTCATAAGTAAAAGCACATATAATCAATGTTTTAACCTCCTATGTAAGCACCCATTTCAAAAAAATGCATAAAAGAGGGATACTTAATTTAGGCATGTTGCCAAGCAATTTCTTAAGTTCTGTTCTTCTTATAATTTCTTGGAAAGTGATCACTTGGATTGCTTTATAAAAACAAACTTTTTATAAAGTTCTGCACTTATTAAAATTCCCTGGCTAGTGGCTGATTTAAAAGGTCATTTTTTATTAAAACAAACCATTTAGGGCATTTTTAAAAAAAAAAGAGAAACAAATGCAATGGTCAAAAGTGAGATGGAAATAAGTGAAAACAAGTTTTGAGGTGTTTTCCGAATTTCAAATATAGCTTCAAGTTGTATTTGGAATTTTCATGGTTAACTGATGATTTTCAGATGAAATTTAAAAAAGAAAAAAGTGAATAACTCTGACGTATTCATTTACTATGAAATGCACTTGAATTGCATCTCAGTTGTATATTTGTAATTTCATAGATAAGATGCGAATGATGTGATATTGAGAGATCTGGTCACTGTTCTTGCGCGTTTTGATAACAGCAGGGTTTCTTATCGACCATGAATCTGTATATTATTAAGTTGCCTGAACCATCTTAGATTTTATTTAAACTTTGTGAAATAACTGTCTGCTAGCCTTTTATTTATTTATTGTTAAGTTGCTAGAAGCTGGTCGAAATTATGTTCTCTTCCCCCCTTTTTCAGAAGGAAGCTGGTTGTAATTATGTTTCTGGCTTTTGTTGTCCTTGTTATGTTCAAGTTAGCTCAGACGTCTGGCTTATGTTACCTGATTGTTTTGAGTGTAGATCAGGCAACCAATCCTCTTCCTATCTGGATTACAAGATGAGATGGTTCCACCATTCCACATGCAGATGCTGTATGCAAAGGCAGCGGCACGTAACAGGCAATGCTTATTTGTGGAATTTCCTAGTGGAATGCACATGGATACCTGGTTGGCAGGTGGTGATCATTATTGGATGACAATTCAGAAATATTTGGAAGAAACTGTCCCAGAGAAGAAGGATGATGAATCAAAGAAAGATTCGGAACTGTCCTCTAAGCAAAATGGTTAGTTGCAGATATGAACTTCATCTGCTATTGTTCTGCTATCTTTTCTTTGTTATATGGTTTTGGGCATCTTAATTGTCGTCTAAGAAAATATTTGTGAAAACACAGATGATAAATCTTCTTTGAAGGATATCTGAAAGGGAAGTCATGTCCTATTTTATCAGCCTAAGGAATAGACCATTTTGTTATGTCTAAAATCTATTTTCAAAATTAACTCATAAAATAGTATTTGGAAAAGACATTTGATAGTATGATATCCAACAGGTATCTAATAATTCATAGAACAGTAAATGCTATTAATTCTTTTGATTTAGCTCCTGTTATAGCTCCTTTCTGAAACTACAAGATTTTTAAAGTATTACCTTATCCTGCTACCTCATATATCCATTTATCTTCACTTTGTGGATCATTGTTTCTCACGGTGTTGAAGTTTGAAAGCTGATGAACTTCAATTCTTTTCTAGGCTAATTGTGGCTGTTTGGTTTGTGATATCATTTGCAGTATCTTCAGATTTTGCTGCAAGCTGAAATGTTGAGTTTCAGGCAGTTCAAATGTAACTTTGGATTCGAGGATTCAAATACATTTCTTTTGATGTTGCAGTGATGAAGAGCAGTTTGTGATATCAAGGGAATGGAAGTGCATCCTTTCGAATATTTATTCTTCTGATGATATTTTTTGGTGTCCTATTTTCAGAAGGTAAAAAAGATGTGAAGGGTCTTGATTTATACTGCATCTCACTAACAATACTAGGGTGTCGAAATATAGGTCCAGCTGAGTTGTTTGTATGAATAAGGATTCAAACGTTACGATTGTATGCCAAACGTAAAATGGCAACTCTCTACCTGAGAGTGATAACAGGCGGAAGACATTCTTTCGTGTGAATGGCTTACTCTTTATTTTGGTGTGATGCTTTTTCTTCCAAAGGGAGTTATAATTTGTGAACTTCCAATCTATGTATTCAAAAACTTTCCTAAGTTATTACGTACACACCAGGATTTTCAGCTTAAAGCTTGTAAGTTTCTTCTGAAGGACTTATTCGTATTCAAATTTCAACTATAACTTGCATAATATATACCATTTGAGGAAAACATCATGGCTTGTAATTTAATACAATACGTACTGAAGTTTATTTAGTCTCATTTGCAAATATGTCTAGGCTTCTTTTTTGCTATGGATTTTGAAGCTTCAAAGTTTGAAATTCTTAATATATACTCCCTCCGTCCGGTATTATTTGTCGTGATTTCTATTTTTAAAGTTAAATTATAAAAATTTTGATTAACATTTTAAGATATATTTTTTCATCATATTAATATGAAAAAATTGTAATTTATAGTACTTTTCATATAGTTTTAGAATATTTAATTTTTGTTTAAAATATCAAATTAATATAATCTAATTTGCTTTTAAAAATTAGTCAAATTTACTTTTGATAAGCATAACATGACAAACATTTTTGAACGGAGGGAGCATTTTACTTTGAAAACAATGTAAAGTTTATGAGTGAAAGTGATTAGTTTTTGGGAATTCGAAAATTGGTTAATACCGTAATATTTAATTACTGATTTCCTCATCTCACCTCATTCCACCTTGTTCGGATGGTTGTTGCTTATTGTACGATTAGTTTAGATACGATGTTTGCTTTGATTGTTATTTGAATTTTATTGGATTGTTTAGATTTATTGTTAAGTAATAATTAAAAATTTTATTTAATGTAATGATCAATTAAGTGTTATTATATTATTATTTTAATTTTTCTTCATTTTTTGTCTTTATTTGTTAATAGTATTTATTTTTTACCAAGTAGCACTAGCTTGAATTCTATTTTTTTAATAGGGTTACAAGTTATAACTCAAATTATATCCTATTTTTTCTTGTATATTTATCATTCAAATTCTTAATATGTGACATTATGTAACGATGAAAAACAATACAATTCATCCTATTCATTAAAACGAGAAATAATACTCTTTTTGTTCCTAATTATTTATCTATTTTTTAATTGACACATCTATTAAAAATTTAAGATTTTCAAAAAAATATGTCTTTTTAAAATAATTAATTAAGTGTATAATAGGTTAAAAAATTGTTCTTTCTCAATTTATCGAAATGTATAAATAATTAAAGATAACTAAAAAAAGAAAAGTGAACAAATAATTAGCGAGGGAGGAAGTATTTAACAGTGTGATTGAGTAGCCAAAGAAGCCATTGCTGAAATTAGCATTTCTGTTTCTGCTAGTGCCATCATCTTATCCAACACGTACCTCAATTCCCATTTTATTTTATTTTAAAAATAAACATTTGAAACTTCACGTCCACCAATGAAATTATTGCACGTCAGACAAATAGTTCATTCGAATTGGTCTGTGTTTTGATTTCCACTTCCGTCCAAAATGATCCAGTAGTATTACGATAATACCCTTGTCAATTATATTCCTTTCGTGCTCAAAAAGTTGTTTCAAATTACCAGAAAAATTGTTTAGAGTGATCCATTGTGAAGATGGAAGGAGGTGCACAGTACAATCCTCGCACCGTGGAAGAAGTTTTTAAGGATTTTACCGGCCGTCGAGCCGGCATGATCAAAGCCCTCACCACTGGTATCGACAATTTCCTGTTTTGCTGCTCTGTTTTTTAAAGTTTATGCTACATTTCATCATTTTTCTCTTGCTTTTGCAGATGTGGAGGATTTTTATCATCAATGTGACCCTGGTTAGTTAGAGATCTTTACTTTCTTTTTCCATATACATTTCCGCCTTTGATAAAATTTTTCTCTTCCGTTGCCTGTATGTTGCTTTCTGTGTTTGTTCTCCAGTGTTTCGCTAATTTTTACCGGATTTGGTTGGTTTTCAGTTTTCAGGTTATTTGCTTGCTCCTTTTCACATTTTACCCAACTGATTACTGTTTCTGATGGCGACCCAAATGGAACCTTTTTTATTTGAGATAAAAATAACGCATTACTTTTCAATCAAATTTTCGGGTTTTGTGGGTCAAAGGACAGAAGAATGTAGCGCCTTGTTTTTCTTTTCTTTCCAATTATAAGCAATTTAATAAAAATTAAACTACTGGATAATCTGTTTTTTTGCTGTATTGTCCTTTGTCCTGTTTTTATAGACATGGTTTTCTTTTTTGTTGCGTGACTTTTAACTGAGATTTTGTTTTTACTGGTAAATATCTCTTCCAATTCAAGATTTTAGAGTTGTTTAATAGGGTGTTGGTTTTCTGCTAGCTGTTCATAATGCTTCAAGAACACTACTCTCTCTGTAATGTACTGTACCGTGTGCGCAATGTGAATTCATTCTACTTTAAATGGAGATTTTTCAGACATATGAGTTGTGGGAGAAATATCTTATTTAGATTGTTGGTTAAGCTTTCTGCCCAAACTGAAATTGCCATGTTTACCGGTTGGGTGGACTTGACCTGGAGATGAGTGAATAGTAACTGTGGTCTTATGTTCTTACTGTATGTTGTCCCTCACAATATGATTCTAGCAATCAATCCCTAGATGTTTTAAGTTTTCATAGCTTGGAAGATATTGGTCTAACTTCATATACAGGCTACATTTTTTCGCTTTGATTGAGTTGCTATTGCAGATGTAGGATCATTTTCTGTCTGCTCCTTTTTTGCTTACTGACCAGCTTTGTTATTGATTTAAGTCTCAAATTACTAATTATCATTTCGTGAATTCTCATCCAACTTAATAAATTCTGTGACAAAAGATTGAAGCTTGTGCCTGATTTTGTCCTTAGAATACTTTTTGCATGATAAAGATATTGGTGGCGCCAATGTTTCATTCTGACTTCGCTGTGCTTAGATGCTGTTTCTTATTGAACAAGTGTTTTTCTGATTGTGATTAGTCTTTGTTTACTGTCTCTTCATATTTGGATAACTTGCAGAAAAGGAAAATCTCTGCCTCTATGGATATCCAAGTGAGCAGTGGGAAGTCAATTTGCCAGCTGAGGAGGTGCCTCCAGAGCTTCCAGAGCCAGCACTAGGTATAAACTTCGCTAGAGATGGGATGCAAGAAAAGGAATGGTTAGCTCTAGTTGCTGTACATAGTGATGCATGGCTACTCTCTGTTTCCTTCTATTTTGGTGCCAGATTCGGTTTTGATAGAGCTGACAGGTAAACTCGATTCTACAGCAATATAAGAAAATTGTTTCTTGGTTATTTGTAATTTTAATAGGTCACCTTTCAAGTGATTTATTTGTTTATATTTTTTTTTCCTTTTTAATCATATCAGAGTTGTGTCTTTCCTTCAAATATCTTGCTTTGAATCATAAATAGTTGCGAACAGCCTACAAGTCTTTGCTGTGTCATTTTGTAAAGCATTCTGGAAGTATGCTTATAATTACACCTTGTCAGATGTCAAAGCTTGGAGGAATTGTCCCAACAGGCATATGTGTGATTTCTTTGATGGAGAAAAACAATTATTTCCTTCATTTAGAGTCCTTAGTATGGGATGTTTTTTCACTTCACTGAATTCTTTTGATCTCTTTCATCTAGGAAACGTCTTTTCAACATGATGAATGATCTGCCAACAATATATGAAGTTGTTACTGGAGTGGCCAAGAAGAGAGTAAAGGATAAATCAACAGTTTCAAATCACAGCAGCAACAAGTCAAAATCAAATTCTAAAGCGGTACTGTTGAAAACCTCTCCAGTCCCCAATCCTTCTCTCTTCTCTCAAATAGATGTTTTTCTTGGATAACAGTAGCTGTGCAGTAGTGTTTAAAGGATTCCTTTTGGACAGTATTTAGCTGAAAACCTTCAGCTTTAGGACATTGCCACTGAATTCTTTCCTCAATTTATGTTTGTCAATCTAAGATATGGTCAATGAATCACTAGATGGATCCTCTCTGATTTTGAGCCATGGTTCAGATTTCAATCATCCACACCCATTTTGAATTATAAATGTGTATGATGACTCTCGACAGCAGTAAGTGGCATATTTAGTGATGTTTTGCTATTGTCATAGAAGTTTAATAACATTGAGAGGTAGAAATCAGGAAAGTGAAGCATTTGTATAATGTTCTCCTACAGTGGAAAACTAATCTTTCTGCCCTGTTATAGTATAGGAGTTCAAACGGGCCTCCTAAGTTGATATATTGTTGATTTCTGATTTTCTTGTATAATTGCTTACCTTGGTGTTCGGTGTAAAAACAGAACAGGCTTGCGTCTATGCATTTCTGGGCAGGTCACGTAGTGGTTACCCCGTTTCTAGTTTGAGGAAGGCTTATTAGTCAGTTAAAAGTGATTTGAACTAGAGTAATTACAATTGTGTTTATGCTTAATTTTGATAGAAGAGGCTTTTTAGATGCCTAGGTACTAGGGTGAAGTCAATGCTGGATAGAAGAGGTATTGTGTAAGGTAAACTATGAGATTCCTATGAAGCCTTAGTGTTGTGTTATTATTATTAATCTATAATTTCTCCTATGTAATTATTCCATGTTTATGGTCTACCTCCCCTCCCTGCCCAGTGCCTTATCATTGGCCTTTTGATAAATGATCTTATCTACACTTATTTGTGATTGGAGAAGGGCGAGGAGGGGGACAGCTGATAACAACAGGTAGAGATTGGCGTAAAAGTAGAAAGGGGAATAAAGAGATTTTTTAATGTGTGCAAAATTTTTAACATGGATTTTCTTTGCACGAATGGTGTTGTACATATTTGTTGTCTTAAGTGAATTATATCGAACGGCTTTGAAAAATAAACCTTTCTTCTCAAAAGAAATAAATAAAATGAACTTGTGCCGTCTTGCAGTTGCTTGTGCTAAGTTTACTGTCTTCTGAAGTATCCTCTTTTAAACTTGTCACTGGGTATCCTGTTGTATCATCATCTAGACTAGATGTTACTGCATCTACCTCATTGTCATTGTGTCTATTTCAATGCACTAAGCCATATTCCTCTAACTAAATTCAGTATCATGCCTCATATACCCTGTATCATTATGCCTCTAATGTGTTGACATCTTAGTTATAGATCCATGCTTCATTGCTTTTTTTCCATGCATGGCGCAGCAGACATCCACATTGTTTTATTTTAAATCTCAGGGTAAATACTCAAAGCCTCAAGTAAAAGATGAGGATGATGGATTTGATGAGGAAGAAGAAGATGAACATGGCGACACTCTGTGTGGTGCATGTGGTGAGAACTATGCTTCAGATGAATTCTGGATTTTCTGTGACATGTGCGAGAGGTGGTTCCATGGAAACTGTGTGAAGATCACCCCTGCCAAGGCCGAGCATATAAAGCAGTACAAATGCCCTTCATGCAGCAACAAGAGGATACGCCCATGACATCCCCTATCAGATATGTGCTGAGTTCCACAACTTGTAATTGTTCATGTTGAGCTCAGCTCACCGCCATCTTACAAATATCAGTAAGGCATGTGTAGTCAGCGTCCTAGTCTCTTATGTTTATCAGGGTGCTTAACTAGTTTAGTTCCCTCAAGACACCCTTTTATTCAACTCTAAACAATTGGATATTAGATGCATCTTTCAGTATCAATGCTAACTAAACGCAGTTCATCTGAAGCATATGTTGCAGCTGTAGTTTTTGGGTGCTCCTTGTTTGATCATAAAACGTGTTCTCAATGATTTCAAACGCAAGTATATGATGTGATTTGGAAGGAGCTGCTGAGCATTTATTTGCCTCATCGTGGTTACAGCTTGCGGCAGTTGCCTGGTCGAGATTAGTAGATAAAACATGTTCACTAAGATTGAATTTGTAAGTACAAGGGGAGAAAAAGGTATCCAAGGATATAACCGTGAGGGTCTTTGTGTAGTAGCTTTATTTGCTGTAACGATATCCGTTCTGCTGCATCTGCAAGCTGCTCTCCCCATGGTTCAATGTGAAATCCTTTGTTGCCATGGTCGAATCTCCTATATCTTCTATCTTCACAAAATATCCATTAAAGA
Organism: Solanum habrochaites; assembly: GCA_027704765.1. Taxonomy (NCBI): domain Eukaryota; kingdom Viridiplantae; phylum Streptophyta; class Magnoliopsida; order Solanales; family Solanaceae; genus Solanum; species Solanum habrochaites. The sequence continues at coordinate 53,369,030 of JAKWJA010002495.1, read as the reverse complement.
AGTTACTTATTATGATACCTAAATCTATTGCTTCCGTTTTTCCTTTCAACTATGCCTTTTCTCTGTGTTTTAGAGACATACATCACTGGATCTTAATTTACAAGTACATTAGAATTTGTTATTGGTCTTTTTCTAGTTTTGTCCTGTATTCAACATTGGTAAGCCTAATAATTTAGCTTACATTGTGATATGAAATCATGATTTCTTAAAAAAGTAAGTACTATAAATGATGTTCTACGTACAATGCTACCTCAATCTAATCTTTTCATTAGGGAAAATAACATTTGGATTTCTGATGTGTGGATTTAATGCAGCTAATTCCTCCCATTTAGCCCCTGTACCATGCACCCGTGATGATATACTCCATAACGTCTCACCAGGCTGCACTGTTGTTGTAGTTGCTAGAGAAGCAGCAGCTGCTATTGATGATTTAGTTACACCCTTTGACTTCATTAATGGATGCTTATTCTTCTTTCCCATTCCATTCGCCAGCAACCAACGCGATCCTGATTGCTGTTGACTTGACGAACCCCATAATTTCTTTTTACCTTGTTCTGTCTTTATACCTGCAACATGTACTTCAGTGATTTTGTATTGAGGGATTTCTTCATCCTCACGAATCTGTTCTTCTTTCACATCTACACCACCAGCTTCCTTTTGGGGGGGCTTGAGTTCATTATCATCATCGTCTTCATTGCTCTTTCTAACTTGAGAAACTGTGCTGTATATCTTAGCTTTAGGTGTTACAAACACTCTCTCCACTTGAACAAGAGCAAGCATAGGTGTACCAACTGGCTCATAATTCCTTAAAGGATCACGAAGTTGCACCATTAGGGCCACTGTAAAGCTGTTTCCCAACAACCCGTAGTTCTTACCCTTGCCACGTTTCTTCGACCTATCACGAAACAAATCAGTGCAGGTACCACGATGAGCTGCAAGCAGTTTGGACGTCCGCTCGCTGATTTCATCAATTTCTCCGGCGTCCAACTTCATCCATTCATCAAGAGTGAGAGATAAGCCCATTAGTCCATCAACCTCACCACCACCACCATTGTCTTTAACGTCCAGTAACTGCAATCCACCAGTTCCTTCTAGACCTACAGCTCCTCCAAAGTTGACCTTTCCCTCGATGGCTGAAAACTCACCAATGGGTTTTGAGCTTACATTAGAAGGTGTGTCCTCATCTGACATGCCTGACTGTATTCTCAAACCTTCAATTGAAAGGGCTTCAATTTTATCCATCGCCAAAGGAGCAAGGTCCTCTAATGATACGTATTTCGGAGTCTTGTCTTAAGCCCTGGCAGAGGGGAATTTGGACTACAACTGCGGCTGGCGTTTGGGTCTGTGCAATTCTCCCCTTATACTTTCGAAATAACCAGCCATATTTTTTCCATACTCAAATTCATGCTGCAAAAATTCTTGTCTGCAGTAGGTAGAAATCATATAAGACAATGTGTTAATCGATACAATGTGCTAGATATGCGCGCGTTTCAAATACAAGTGAAAGAGAAATTCAAACCTCACAGTTCCATCTAGGCTTGGTGCAGTTTCCCATCCTATATGTTGCATTGTCTGGCCAGTAATATCTTCTAAAGGCATCAATTTATTTGCCTGAATAGAGAGCTTTTCAATTCCAATGGAAGCTAAATGATGCAGTATGTCATATGCCAGGATCCATTTCTCAGGAACAACCATGCTGATTAACCGCATTATCCAAGCTCCACCCACTTTGCTCTTGTGAAAGTGAAGGGTTCATTGATCTTAAAAATCCTCCATTTTTAGTCTTAATGAAGGGTCCTAAGCCTTCTCCAAGAGGGGGCAATTGGGAAGGGTCCTCAAGAGGAATATCAATTGGGCTTCCAAAACCGCTTGAGCTCTTAGGAGGGGAACGTTGAAATGCCCTCTCGTTCAAGCCCCATTCGTACATCAAAGCCTCTGTCTCCAAGTCCTCCAACATCGACGCCCCAATTTTATTGCTTGTTGCTTCGATTTCTATCTTTGGCATCTCTACATTACATGAATAATCAAAATCCTCATAAATGCTCCTCCAATCGGATCCAGTTGAAGCATCACAAGCGAAGTCTTGGTGATCAATGTCCTCATCAAAGTTGAACAAGGAACCCCCATCGGCCAAAGTATCCTTCTCAAATTGCCTCAGCAGTCGTTCTCTTGGGGAATCAGGCTCACTTTCAGAACTCGGGGAAAATTGATTGTGCTCTATCCCTAGCATATCCAGAAAATCACTAGCCACAGATTCAGCGTCATAATCCAAGCTTAGGGATTTTCCCTTCCTAAGCTCCCCAAAATTTCCTTTTATGTTCAAGCCTCCATCATGATTTATAACTTCATTTTCATCATCTTGAGAATCAAATCCCTCGTTTTCCAAGTCAGAGACCCTCTTTAAGGTAGACTCTAATTCTTTCATGATCGACTCTTTGGAAGATTTGTCTGTCTTGAAATTGCAGGCACTCACTGAAAGATCTTTATTCTCAGTGTCAACTTCCTTGGACAACAATGCAAGCTGTGGCTCCTCTTCATTGAACATCCCAAAACTACTATTAGGTTCAGCATTCTCTTCCGAAGGAGTATCACCAGATTTCGTGGTTTCTTCTTCTTTTCCCTCTCGTACCTCTGAGGCAACTTCTATACCTTGATCTCTGATAGAAACCTCACTTAAATCGTCCCCATTTTCAATATTTCCCTTCTCAGGCTCCGATAGCAAGGCTATGTTGGGTTTTAGGGTCTTAACATCATCACAGCATACATCTATCTGCGGTTTGCAATCAACTGAATATTCCACTTTCTCTTCCTCAAGTTTCTGATACATCACATTTACAGATATGGAAAGTTCAGACGAAGGAACGGGTAAAACCTCGTGAAGGTCTTTTATATTCTCAGCTGAACACTGTGAAGCAGAAGATCGAGCAGGAAGGCTCCCCGCTCGCCTCATTGTTTTACTCAGCTCATCACTTTGCTCACATTGTGCCAAAATTTTTGCTACCTTTTCACTATTGCGCCTCAAGTTGTTCACATCGAGAAGACTCGTACTGCTAGGAAACACAGTAAAAGTTTTCCCAACGATGTGATACTCGAAACTAACATTCATGGTTGCACCTTTAGCCTTACCTGATAACCTGAAACTAGTACTCCACTTGCCTGAGCTATTCTCCTCCAATTCATCCAATGCAAGAGGAAGCAACCTAGTAAGATCAACGCGATGCTTTCCTAAATCAAGATCAGGGGTAGCATATATAGAAGCATACAACAAAAAATGTTTAGCCTCATACTTTGCTGATTGATTAGGACCATTCTTGCTACCAGATATAGAACATGTATGAGTCAACTGTTCCTCAAACTCAGCTACCCCTTTAGAAACAACAACAGGACGAGTTGTTAACTCACCATCTCGCCTCTTCCAATGCACAACAAGGCAAAGATCATCAAACAATGTTGATAACCCTTCAATAGAATGTACTTGAACAGAAAAACAACAATTAATTTTTTTGTTCCTAACAGCTAGAGATTTTAGGCCTTTCCAACTCCAAATGGATTTCTTATTCTCCTTCCCTGATAAATCATCTCTATTCTTCGATTTCTGATGGGTTTTTCCTACAGACATTGAACGATTACTAGCTCCTAACATCAAACTCCTCCGTCCACCTTTATTATCCAAACACACAGCTTTATTTAGAGCTTCAATATCATCCAACAATTTTTCATTTCCACCAATTTTCGACATCGCAAAAACTACAAGAATAACGTAATCTTACAATTATACAAAAACCCAATTCACAGAATTGTATAACTAAAGCAATTCAACATTCAAAATTGCTTCTTTGCTAAGTTAGCAGATTTACATTATGAAAAAAAAATGCATAGGTTCTATCGCCATTGCATAGACAAATTTGAACATAAAAAAAGATGTATAGTTTGACATAAAAAAAAATGAACTTTTTGTTATTTTGTTGACATGAAGAAGAATAGAGAGAGAGAGAGTTTGAATTTCTTACAAAGTTTGAATTAGCGATGTCTTAGGCGAGTGTTTCTCCTTTACTCATTATTTGTGTCTCTATTTTGGCGTTATCATCTTTATTTTAAATATATATTCAAACTATAGATTATGACAAAAATGGTCCCTTATATTTGAATCTAGGTTTAAAATAGTGTTATATAGAACCATTTTAATTTTTTTCATTTATCAAAAGTTCAAATTTTTAGACTGTCATATATTAATTGAACTATCTGTTAGATTTGACGAGAGTTATAAAAAAGAAGAGAGAATTTATGGAGACTCATATTTTCCTTTAGAGGTATAGTTTTTGTTATTATTTATTTACTTATTTCTTGAAATGCATTTTTAGGTTAATTTTTATTATTTTCTTATCGGTATATTTTAAAATTTAATTAATCTTTTTTGTATTTATGATTAATTCTTTACTATTATTATGATTTTCAAACTTAACGAACATAAATTGTTAATTTTTGACTGAGACTAAAAAAGTTTTAATTTTCTTACAAATTTAAGAGACTAAAATTGTTCAAAATATTATCACACTAACTCCTCTAACTTCTTGTAAGTAGAATTGATATTCTTTTTTTTTAATTCGCGTTAGGTACACCACATTTTGTTATAAATCTCGTTCTTCTCACGTGATTTCATAGTCTTCTTGTAAAATCACTTATTTACTTTTCTTAACTAAGATAAGGTTGACTATGCATAGAATTGAGTCATCTCAGGACTTGATTCGCTTGTATTTCAATCCAACTTAGCTAAAAAGCTTGATCAAATCTCGACTTGATTCAGCTTATTTGCTTTGATCATGTAGTGATTATTTTAAAACCTAAATATCATCTATTGATCTTAATTAAGATGATAAAATGACAATCTAATCTATTTTCCTTATTTTAAGTACATGGTGGTCTTTGAACCAATTTATTCATCAAACAAGTCCAACAACAAATAAGTTATGAAATCGGACCAAAGAAAAACTAATTTGGAAGTAGAAAGAAACAAATCAGAAGCAAAAAATAAAAGATGTTTGTTTTACTATATTACATCTAATAAGTTAATTGCATAATAAACACCACATCTCTAATTCAATCTAGGAACCCATTTGACTACGGAGTTTGTTTTACTTTATTTGAAAAATCATTTGATCATGAAAATTTTAAAACGAGTAAATATATTTAAAAAAGGATAATTTTTACATATAGCAAACATAAATTTATATTTGTATGCTATAGCAAAATTTATATAATTATGCTTTATAGTAAACATATATATATATATAAAATTCGTTATACATATACAGTTGAAGCGAATTGCATAAAACAAGAACAGATAAGAGATTTGGTTCAGAGAAATTGTATTGGAAAATAAAGTGTATAAACTAACTGTATAATTATAAGTGTATAGAACATTATCTACAATTTTAATTTGTATAAAATGGAGAAAGAAGAGAAAGGCAAAAAAAGAGGGACTTGGGTAGGGAATATACTATTGAAATTGATTGTATAAACAAAAGAAAGAGGGAAAGAGGAGAAATTTATTATATACAATTTTGAATTGTATAAAACGAGGAGAAAAAGAGATGGTGGAAGCAAGCAAAAGAAAGACAAGGGAAGATATGCGAGATTTTATTGTATAAGATAAGTGTCATGACGGAAGAAAATGTATTTGCAAGTGATATACAATTTTCTCTTGCTTTAGACAAATAGAAACCAAAATTTATACAATTCATTTTTGTTATGTCTATAAGAGATAGAGGTGAAGTGGAGAGCGAGATCGGTGAGGAGAGAGGGGAAAGAGGGGAAAGGAACGGAAATATATGTATATATACAGATTTCGCGCCTTTATACAAATAGAACAAATTTTATACACGTGTGTTTGTATAAAAAGTGAGAGGAGCTGATGAGAGAGATGGAGCGAGCGAGGAGCGTGGCAAGTGAGAGTTTGAGAGAGGAGAGCGGTGGCTGAAAATAGTTTACTACAGTGGAACAATTAAATCAAAGGAATGGTTATTAGCATTTAATTCTGTTATTGGTTTTGCCTTAATACAATTTTCTCTTAAAAAAACAACTCTGAAACTTGTATGCTCACAATATTATTTATTCCGCAGGGCATTTTAATTTCACATTTTGAATTTCAAAAGTAAACACTATGTCTATCTTTGACGCTAAATTTTTCATAGAGTCTTTTTTAAGAAACATGTTTGATTATAATTATTGTGAATCCCCCAAAGTACCTTTTACGTAGTTTACATATATGTAATTTCATTTCGAAAAAGTTAAAGATTTCATGCGCAAATTTCTGGTCAAACTTAAATTGTTTGACTATCAAAATATAAAAAGTGTCATATAAATCGAGACAAAGGAAATAGCATTTTAACTTTACAAAATAATTATTTATCCCCGTAATCTCATTCCAAGTGAATCAAAATTCACCCAAAGAGCTGATAAAATAAAATAAAAACAAAACAATAATTATGCCCTTTTTTTTCTTTCTAACCAATAAGACCTCAGCACTCCACCACCACCTTTATCCACCGACAACTCCACCCCTTTCTTCTTCCTCACACACCATCATTGTCGTCGCCCTCAGCCACGACCTGCACCACTCATTTCTTCTCTTATCACCCATTCTTCAAAACCCCCACCCCCACCCGCAACTCTCTTTCTCCTTTTCCGAACCTCCCACCACCGACGCCTGCCTCACCTCTTTCTTCTTCTTCTTCTTCATCGAGCCCCTGCTCGGCCACCTTCTTTCTTCTTCTTCTTTTTAGAACCCCACCCATTCTTTCGTTTTTTTAAATGATTCAGGGACCACCCCAAAGTGATGAAATCGAATAAAAATGAGAAAGAAAACAATATTATTATGCTTCAAGACTCTTACAATCGAAGACATTGTGGATCTGGTGTGAACTTGAGCTTTTTTTTTAATGAAAGAAAGAAATTATAATTTTCGGGTATCCAAAAATTTTTTGAAATTTTTATATTTATTAGTTTGATAGTTCGTACTAATGTTGTGAAAAATTGATTTTTTTCTAGGACATGAAGAGTTTGGATTATTTTATTTTTGAGATATCTTTTATTTTTATAATGTTGAATTAACCCTCATTTGTTTTTCTATTTTTAACCTTTCTAAAATTCTATAAAAAAGAAGAAAAAAAATCAAAAATTTAAAATGCAGTTTGTCACTGATGTGGCAATCAAATGGGCTGATGTGTCAATAACATGACACGTGTATAATATATTTGTTATTGTGAGACTGATATTGTATTAGTATTGAAAAAATCACTTCAAACATATTAACGAGGGTATTTAAACGTCCCTAAAGTAAATTATGATGCCAAATGTTAAGGAACTGTTTTATGTGTTTTCTTTTTCAAAATTCACTTCTTCTTTTTTTCATTTTACCATTTTTTCCTTTTTAATCTTATCCTTATATTTTTTTTGTAAAAAAGAAGTGATTTCATTTAAATTATATTTCATTTTTTAAGGAAAAGTACATTGAAACAACTAAATATTATTTGTAAAAATTACGAACACATTTCATGTTCAACTTCTAATTTAAAATTTTCAAATAAAATGAAAAATAATTGTAATAGTATGTAGTAACTTATAGAGAAAAGACATAATGTGACATCTGAAGTTGTCTTGAATTTTTTTAAAAAAATATTTTAACTATGAAGGTGTCCTATTACCCAAAAACTGACAAATGTATTACATACCTTTGTAAATAAACCATTTTCTCCCGGAGATGAAGCGCATGAATAAAATATTTTTCTTCCAAAAACAAATTAAAAACACCACATGTTAGTTCTTTCTCTGTCATTTAATAATTTCCTTTTTAAATACATCATCTTTCCCAAACTCTTTTTTAAAAAATCTTCATCTCTTTTGAACAAATCAGCGCATAATTTTCTCACTTCTTGTTTATTCTTCCTCTTTAAAAATAACATTAATTGGATTAATCTCTCCCCTTTATGAAATTTTTTTCTAGTTGAAGCATCTTTCTCTTTTTATTCTTTATGTGGCTCAACACTCCTCTTTGTATTTCTGCAAGCTAGGTGCATCAACAAACAACAATTTGAGTTACTGAGTTAGCTCACTAAAAGTTGGTGATTTTGATGATATATGAGTGACATTAAGCTCTTAAGGAGATGCAAATGCATCTCTTACTAATTTTTTAAATTTTGTACCAAAATGTTATAAATAAAACAAGTTTCTCCTAACATACCCAATAGTAAAAACGCATTCAAAATGGACCAGGAATCATAATCGAGAGAATTCCGGCGATGAAACTTTTTCGATAAAATTTCTAGGCAACCAACAATGCTAATATGAGCACTGAAATGAACAAACACAACACAACAAAAGATCCCAACCATCAACCATTAAGCTTCCTAACAAGTAGAATTCGTAAACTAGGGTTAAGAATAAACAAATTAGGGAAGTCTTAGGCAAAGAAATCCAAATGCAATTTTATATAATTTCAAAGCCATCAGGTTGATTATGACCAATGGAAGTTTGAATCAAGTTCATATCATTGAAGTTAAAAACTCAATTCGGGTAGGGTTAAATCATCATCTTATTAATATTTAAATTAAAATACTTAATTAAAAGAGAGTGTGATTCAAACACATACTCAAAATCTGGGATTGATGAGAAAACAGGGCAAAATGGTCTATTTACAAAGGTATTTAAAGTTTTGTGGGGGTAATAGCACACTTGCTTAGTTAAAATGTCTTTTTAAAAATTCGAGACAATTTCAAGTGTCACTTTATGTCTTTTCTCTAACTTATATAGGAAATTTATCTCATGATACTCTATGACAATCTATTTTGTTGTAAAAAATAGAGTCAAATACAATTCAAACTTCAAAATTTCAAATAAAATAGAAAAAAATATTTAATTTTCATGGTCAAACGCCACTAAATGTCATCTTATTAAAATTATTATATTAAAATTTTCAATTTTATTATGAAATTCAACATCAAATATCCACTTCTAATAGTCAGTATACAACTTTAGAGATCTTCCGAGTAGGGAAAATTTTTATGAATAGGTGTAACATCTCGTAGACCGAAATAGCTAGGATTAAACAAAGAAACTAAGAATAGTTATTTTTGGAAAGGCTAGGAAAAAGATGGAAAAATTTCCAAAAGGCAAGAGTGAGTTTTTGGTCATTTTCAAACGATCATAACCTCTAGCTCAGGATGAGTTAAGGTCAGTTCTTTATATGGTTGAAAATTCCTTGAAGAGATCTTTCCAAAGCTGTCGAGTTTGTGCATTTTCGATATTATATGAGGGAGATATGCCTATCGAAAGTTGGGTTGTTGGACTAAAAAAAGTTCAATCGGAATTTTAGTAAAGGTAAAGTAGTATTTTCACTCTACTATTGCCTAATCTGTTTTAAGGGTTTATTAGGGATAAAATTAAACCTTAAGTCAGTTTTTTAAAGATTGAATACGCTAAGGGCTTGAAAGAAAAGAGAAGAGAAGAAGGAGAAAGGAGAAAGACCAAGATTTCGCCAAGAACGCAAAGATCATTGAGTGAACTTTGTCGGGGTGATCCTTTTAAGGTATGTGAGATATTTCTGTGTTGGGTTCTTCCACCGACAAAATAATATGTTTAATTCAGTGCAATTAGATTAAATTGAATGATGAACATTGAAGTTCTTGATGAAAAATCGTTGAATTCTTGTTGGTTGAGTTGTAGTATACCTTTGGTTGTTTGATTCGTGTTTTCGAGCTGTTTTAGGAGTCTAAACTATTAGGTATCGAGAATTTTAGTGATCCTAAGTGTTCAGAGTGAGATCCATGAAAGTTTAGAAGGTTAAGAATTGAAAATCGGAGAAGAAAAGTCAGAAATCTCGTCTGACAAGCCTTGGGGCGCCACGCCTGCCAAAGCCCCTCAGGGCAAGCTCTATCTGAAAGATCCTCGGCCACCGTGCCATCCAAAGCCTCTCAGGACAGTCTTTGTCCGTCAGGCACTGGCGCCCCGCGTCTCTCAGAGCGCCAGGGTCACCGGAGATCTCATTTCCCCCCATCTTTTTGTACTAGTTTCTAAGTGATATACCTATAATTACTAGATTATTCCGACACTCTAATGTAAATCTAAACATCATGAAATCTTCTATAAACATGAGATCATGGTCCTTGAATCCATAATCCAATTCAAGGAAAGATAAGATCAAAATCAAAGAATTTAAGAGTCAAGTTTACAAGTTAAGGATCAAGCCAAAGTGAGTTCTTAGAATTTTCAAGAGTCTTAAACAAACATTTTTATTTTGTTTTAAGGCTCAAGATATAAGTTGAGCAATGAGAAATGAGTAATGAGTTGAGTCTAAGTCTCAAAATCTATAAGAGAACTAGTATTCCCTAAGAGTTAAGTTTCAAGTAAGGCAAAGAGCAAAGAGTGAGTTCATTTCTCAAAAGCTATAAGGGAACTAAGTAGTCTTTAAAAGTATAATGTTCTCACATTTTGAGAAAAAAAGAAAGCTAGACTTCCACCTAGCCTTTGGCTAGTTTTAAAAAGGGGAACTATGATTTTTTTAAGAGAGCTTTTGAAACTAAGTTTGAATAATTACCTTAAACCAGATAAGAAGTTGTTTTAAAAACGTATGAGCTAAGTATTTTGGGAGTAGTATTGAACGCCTATATGGGGATATCAAGTTCATATCAACCTCCAGTTTCCATAAAACCATGTAGGCCACATGGACAAGACAATGGACATACTTTTTTATATTGATTCCTTAGTACTTTTTAGCATAGACTAATAGACCAACTTAATAGTTCAAAAATGTTCTACATACCAACGACAAGGTAATAGAGGCGTCCTCTTTTCCCCGTAAGGTAAGACGTTGTAAGCCGATCGCTTAGGCTGCATAGCTGATGGTTGTCGTTAGAGAATCTCAATCCCACAAAACTATATTATTTTTCATAGGTAAATTTTGAGTTTCCTATTGGCATTTCCGTTATGACTAATTGTTTGGCAAATGTTTGCAACTGTTTTTACACGCTTATATATATATTACATTGCGTCTTACAACTTTAGATATTGAGTTTATGTTTTCTCTTCATTTAGCAGGGCCAAAGATAATTCATTCGTAATCCTGCCAAAGTCTTACGAAGTTGTTATTTGCATTCCCACTTCTGGCATATGGTACATTCAATGTACTGATGTCAGTTGACCTCCATCGTCTTATGATGCAGACGCAGGTAACCAGGATCAACATCCACTGCCTCGTTGATCCAGCTTGAACATTCAGAGTCAGTGGTGAGCCACCTTGCATTCCAGAGGATTCTTTAATTGCTTTTCTTATTTCCTTTATAGAATGTTGTGGGTTTGTCCCAACATTCGTCGTAGTATTAGTGGAGGCTTCATAGACAAATAGATAGTCAGTTTTGAGTCTCTCTTTATTTGCAGATATATATTGTTTTGAGACTTAGGTGTCATTTTAGCCAAGACTATTATTTAAAGTATTTCTCATGATAATGTTTTCAACGTTATAGTTAAGTTAATTTAAGTCTTCCGCTGAGTTAAGTAAGCCGGGCCAAGGGTTCGCTCAAGGTCAACAATGGTCATTGAGTGTCGGTCACATCCAGGGTGTAGGCTCCAAACGTGACAATAGGTTTATTGAAATATGATAAAAGAAAAAAATTCTTTTGATGAAAAAAATTTGGTTAGAATTTTGTCAAAATGGTAAAATAACATATTTTACACTATGTTATATTTTACCTTTTTGAAAAGTTTTACATCTTCAACTTTAATTCCCTTTTAATTAAAATTGAAAAAAAAAAGTTTATTTTAAGATAAAAAGGATATTATAGACTTTTTAAGTTTTTGCCTAAATTATTTTGGCTATTTAGCATTGCTCTGTGATAAACTGTTGAGTAATATATTTAAGGACAAAAATTATTAGCTATTTTTTTTACTATCCTTTTGATTATTTGTAAACAATCTCTTAAAAATATAAAATAGTTAAGAATCTCGTTAAAAATAGAATGAATATGAAAAAAAAGTTCCATTAATTGATTTAGTGAATTTTGAAAATTTTCACTTAGAATGAACTATAAAAAAAAGTTTCAATAATTTAGTGAGGGATCATCTGGTAGGGTGTATAAGCATAATGCTAAATAAAATATATTAATAATACTTTTATTAGTAATACTCGCATGATTTTTTATGAATTGCTTGATTTCGTGTATTATAAATAACACGTATTGCATAGTATTTTTTTAAAAAAATAATTACTTACAAAGATATCTGTGAATATGATGAAAAAGAAGTAATTCTTTTTTTGATGTATGCATTAAATTCCATAACATTACTTACATCATATATTGACATGTATTAGTAATACACTTCTCGTTCCTCAATACTAAATAAAGTGTAAAAAGTTTAAAAAATATATCAAATAAAATATTATTAATATACAAAATTAATATAAATTTCCATTAAAAAGATTGATAATTAAATAGTAAATAATATATATTGTACTTATTATTATTTTTTATAATAACGATAGTGTACTTGTCACTTCCCATTAAAGAGATTGTGAATTAAATAGTGTGTGTAGCAAGTTGCGAGCTTTGGAGCAACAAAATCAGAAGGCTATCTATTGTTGTCAGTCAGGTGCAGGCCACTACTCCATGTATTCAATTTTGCTATTAGTTAGATAAAGAGATTTGTCCTTGGAAAATGAAAACTTCAAATTTTAGAATTTCCCCTACTCTTTCCAAGGTTCTCTTCTTTTTCCTCTTTTGCTTCATTGCAAAGTTTGTTTTGGGTAACCCCACTCTATTTCTTCCTTCATTCTCTATACATTTATGGAATCTTTGCTTACACACATTACTTTATATGGATACAGTGTGTATGAAAGTATACATTAAAATATTCAAAAACAAAATTTTCTTTGATCATTATATACCCCTTTTCTTGTTAATTATCATTAAATAATTTTTATATTATAGCTCCATGTAACTACCACGATAAAGTAAATTGAATAATAGTAACATATTCTATATAATTTTAGAGATAATGCATAAATATCCCTTTAACTTATTCCCGAAATTCCAGAGACACACTTATACTATACTAAGTCCTATTATCACCTAAATTTATTTTATTAATATTTTTCTATCCCTTTTCGATCTACGTGACACTATCTTGTGGGCCCAACGCTGGTTGACTTTTTTTTCAAGCTAGTTCTACGTAGGCCGAAAAGGGGTAGGAAATTACTTATCAAATAAGTTCAGGAGGGGTATAGTATAAGTGTGTCTCTGAAATTTCAGACATAGGTTGAGGGGGTACTTTGTGCTTATTCTTAGAATTTTATATCGTGGTTTGGAGGGATAAACATTACATATCTATTTCTATCTTTGTGAAGTAAGAAAGTTTATTTATGATATAAAATTTAGCTGAAATTTATATATATAAAAAGAACTTTAACTCAATTGGGTTGATGAAAAAATCAACGTTATTTATGGAAAAAAATATGATACTCTGTATTTGGATTTTTGATAATGATGGGTGGTGATATTTGGTGGTGGATGACAAAGAAGAACAAGAATTGAAGGTGATATTGTGATGGTGAAGAATAAAGAATCGATAGTGAAGGTGGTTAGACATGATTTCGATGAGTTGAGAAATGAAGTAGGTGAGACTTAGGGCCCGTTTGGATGAACTTAATAAAATTACTTAAAAGTACGTTGAAAAGTGCTGAAACTTATTTTTTAATAATCAGTTATGGCTTTGGATAAAAGTGCTGAAGTTAAAAAAAAAAGGTTGTTGGATTTGTTTGGCAAATAGTGCTGATAACAGCTTTTTAAATCAAAATGTCTGAAATAACACCCTTAAAATTTGTTAACTATAGAAAGTTAATTAATTTATAGTTTTTACAGATAACTAATTATATTTTGCTATTAGCTCATATGTCTTTCTTTCTCATCGACGAAATTATTATAATAGGAATATCTATTAAGATTTTCAAGATATATAATTTGAATAGATTCAAAGAACGATTAAATTTATTTTAGTTTCATCCATATGTAATATATGGTCTATCATACACATTTTCTTTATTATCACACATTATTTATAGAGGAAATTACATTTTTATTAAGTATATGTGTCAACGTATTTACGTTTTAATAATATTAATTTTGAATAGATCACTTGAAGATTTAAGATTATCTTTATTTTTCATTCATTAGTAATAGTAATTGTCTATTATCCACACGTGAAAAGGGGCAAATGGAAAGAAAGAGGATGTTAGGGGGTATGTGGGTAATTTGAAGATTGTATAAAAAATATTAGGGCAAAAGGTAAAATGTTGTCACCTTAAAACAAACTTATAAGCTAAAAAAAAAGAAGCACCCCTACCCCGACCTTTTAACTTTTTGTCTTAAAATACGTTTTTTTTAACTTAAAATAAGTTATTTTGAGTATTGTCAAACACCTAAATAAATCAAAAAATCCGCTTTTAAAAGTCATTTTGCGCAGCTTTAAGCTGAGCCCCAGACACAAGCTCTTAGTGATGAAGAAGAATTGATTAGCGCTCATAAGCGACCCGCACATGGAATCAGTGGTGTGTTTGAACCGTGATTGATGTGGGTGACTGTGGCGACGATTATTCACCTTAACCTGTTTATTACATTACTTTATTACTTTACTACTGGCGATTTTGGTAAGAATGTTTTACCCTGTTGTTTGACCATGGGCACGAGTGCTGGTTCATTGATCGTGATTATTTATATTACTGTGGTGGCTGTTTTTGATTACCGCTTGTGATAGCTTCACATAGTCAAATCATGCCCAACTACGTTATGTGTAAATCTTTCCTTAGTTCTTGTGTATCTTTCTCCTTTCATAACTAAGTTTCTCCAATTCAAGATATTTACATAGTCATGCGGTCCACCGCATATGAAGCGATCATTTTCCTTTGTTGTTTGAGTCTTCTGTTCAACATCATTTTGCTTTCTAAACTTCTTGTCATCGAACTTATAGGTACTATTGTTCTTTGAATGTGGCTAATGCTCCTTGCTTTTGCCATGACATCCCCAACCTTAGTAATACTATCCTAGCCTTAGTCATGACTACCTCTCATCTGCCTATATCATGCCTAATGTCTATCAAAGCTTCAACCTGTTGATGACTTTATCAGTAGTCTTAACTTGTCGGCTTTCCAACTTCATCTTATCCCAATTTTTCAATGCATCCAGAAGTGGAACAACATATCTTCATACTTGAATTTGAGAATCTGAAGTGTAAGGGTAGTCGATTCATTCACATATGCTCGTATATTGTCAGTCCACTTCAACTTCTTTAATTTGCCTTCACTTCATAGATGAAATTGTTGGTAATGAAGACTTTCCTAAACTCGACTCGAAATTTCTCCAATGTGTTGATACTGTAATTCCCCTTTCCCATTTTTTGATTCCTTTCACTTGTACCATAACACGACCATGTCTGAAGGTACACTACGACAATGTTGATTTTTTTCTCATGGCTCCTTACTTTGTTACACTTGAATTAATTATCCATGCTAAATGAATCTTCTGACCTCTTGCGCGTCATAAGTGCCTTTGAACATTGACTGCTTTTTACTCTATATTTCGGTTGGATGTCGCAAACCTTGAAACTTCAGTTTCTCTCTTGATCACTATATCTTAGCTTTCCTGGTTTCAATTGTGCGTAATGAATCCATAAGGCGATATTCCAATGCAGCGATGGTCTTTTTCATCTCCAATTCTACATACTTACACCCCTATAACTCTTTTGGAATATTGTCATCCTCCTCAAGAATCTTGAACTCGTCATCAATATCGTTCAAGAGTCTTCCTAGAATCTTCACAAATTGCATTCCCGTGTCAACCTTTGCAAAACACTCCGTTTCAGGCATTACGTTTATGGGCTGCTCCCCATGTTCATCATCACTTGCCTCAATTGCAGAAGGTGATCGGAACGTTAGCACTTTGCATGGTGTTGGATCATACAATAATTCTTCATTCTTCATCCCTTTTGGTTCTTCATTTCACCATCCTTCCTAACATTGGTGGTGCTAACAACATTAATGTCTCTCTTATTTTCCATTACCCTAGTATCAACCTTTGCCCTGATACTACTTTATCATTGACTTAGACTTCTACTAAATACAATGTGCGGTACTTGATAATTTGCTCACGAATCATTCACAATCTTGCAAGCTGAAGTAAGCCATTTAATATTAGATTGCTAAGGGAACAACGAAAGACACAATATAATTTCTTAAGAAGGTTTTCTGTGTTGCTTAAAGACTTGAAATATGTGCTAAAATCTTGTTTTGTTGTGTTACAAATGAGTGTCCCTCTATTTATACTACAAGTCTATGGCACGATAAATATAAATAATAACAGATAGTATTAAATAAATAGTATAAAATAATATTAGTATTAGTAGTGTACTAAGCCTAGTGCCTATTATGTTAGTACTACCTTAATCCTAGTCCTATTAGGATGAGTACTACTCCTTCCTATATCTCATATATATATCTCCATGTAATTCCTTAACCACTTCATATACCATCAATATTCCCCTTCATGGTATCAAGAGCCAGAAAACCAGATCTTCTTTTCTGTTCTCTAGGTGTTTTTTTCTCTCGTTAAGGGACCCGATCGATCCCCCTTCTTCCTCTTGGGGCGGCGGTCAAGGCCATGACACCGAGGTGATCCTCTCCTTCACTGCTTCTGGCGTTAAACTCCTTCTCAGGCATCTTTTTTCCATCCTGATTCCCAAAAAATTATCAGACATAAATTACCCTACGGTCATGGAAAATCACGCGTTCTTTAGCCTCTATAGGTACAGTTACCTTCTCAATACGTCGATGAAAACACAGAACCTCCGCCGGGCAAGGGGGGGGATTCCATCACCGTGCCACGGACAAATCAGAAAAAACCAATTCGAATTCTGCATCCGCCTGAAAGTCGGTGGATGCTAGATCCGGACATGTTTGATTTCTGTCATCTCTCCCACGGGTTCGAAACACGTCCTATCCTACACAACTACTTCATCCTTATGGACGACGCCTTCGCAACACGCTATGCATCAATTTCTCACTCGTCAATATTTTTCAATTGCGTGATCGTCTCCACATAATACCAAGGCCACGAAACTGGCGGAGTATTTAGAGATTAGACTAGGCTCACCATCATTAAAAGCCCTCGACACCGTACGAAATCATTCCAAAAAAGATCTCGTCATGTGCTCGTTCGGGGGCTCCCATCAGGCTTACTCCTCCATTAACAGGGCTGTTGCATCAGCCAGGCCCGTTGACTGGCTAACTCTCTCTCTTCGTGGCTAAAAAGAAAAATTGAGAAATCACCGTGGATCTGGAAGACAAACTATCTTCTTCTCCGATAAGTCCGCTGTTCTGGAGCCGGCCCACCTGCCCTCACCGCAGCCAGAACTAATCGCGAGGGGTGGTGGCGCCGCAAAGGGGGAGCCGCGCGCTACGGAAGAAACATCGAAGGCCGGCGGGCCGGCGGCTGTCGGGCAGTGCAGTCGTCCGTCGTACGACGGTCAGCAGCAACGCAGCAACCATCAAGCCCATTGAGGAAAATTGATTGTATGAAGTGTTAAGGAATACATGGGAGATAATATAGGAGATATAGGAAGGAGTAACTAATCTTAAAGGACTAGGATTAAGGAGTACAATCCTAATAGGACGAGGATTATTACCTTAAATACTAATATTATTTATACTATTTATTTAATAGGCTATCGTGATTACGATCCCCCCATCAGCTGGCTGAGGCGGAAGCGAACGTAAGCTGGACTGAGGTAATCGTGTTGTCGGCTCGGGAGAGGCTTGGTGAGAGATATCATGCCTTTGTTCTTCAGTGGGTCATAACTTACTGCAGGCAGGTCATGTTGCCCACCCTTCCTGAACGTTCATATCTCGAACTAAATGCGACAATCGGTATCCAACATGCTTCATTATGGTGTTAAAGGACTTAATTCTTTGCCACACAGATGGTTTATTTGTTTTCACCATAAGAGCAGGAACAGTGTGAGTGGCGTGCGAAGTTCGCGAAAAATATGTGACCCACATGTGTCTCAGCAGCTAAGAAAGAGGCAAGGGCGCGGTATTCCACTTAGGTCAGGAGCCCGGAGACCTTGGTGTTTGTTTTTTTGTACACTAGTAGATCAGGTTCTGGGTCCCCAAAAAAAGGATGACCCACCCCGATTAATTTCGGTCTTTATCATTCGCCCCAATCTGGAATCTGATAAACTACCCCGACGCTCCAAGTCCCCGCCGGTTCGAAATGAGTAAACCACGACCCAGAGTGCCAAAAATGTACCTGAGAAATGCGTTTTACACAATGTGAATCCTTTCACTTGTTGAATGCATGCGCTGATCGAACTCCTTTTGACGCAAATCCTGGATGTCAGTTGGGTAATGGCCACATACTGTAAGCCCCAATGAGGCTGCGGAAGTGTGTGATTCTGCAAGGGGGTGTCGGTCCATTCGTAGACGAAGAGACTGCCATCGGTGTTGGTTTGCTGGTGCATTTTTTCGCAGTCCAGCTTTTGCAACAGATCTCGAGCTAATTTTGACTATGAAGAAACAAAAGCCGCTGCCTGCCGAGAAACATCCATTCCCGCAAATAATGTAACGGCCAAGGTCCTTCATTGGAAGGTAGTAATGCATAGCTCGAGTGGACGATCCTGATGAGAGCTGTCATTAATCCTTTAATAATGATATCATCTACATAGACAAAGAAGAATGACTGGTACCGTGTGCTGAATGTTGATTAAACAACTCGTGGTCGTGTACGCAACACGTGAAGCCGAGTCCCTGGAGCACGTTTTCAGACGTGTTGTACCAGCATGGGGCTTGCTTGAGCCCATAATACTGAGACTTCTGGGTTTTCAAACATTTGAGGACAGTGTAGGATCACATAGCCCGTTGGTTGTCGTCATGTACTAGTTTTCATCAAGCAGCCTGAAGAAAAACATTGGACATCGAACTGATTGATGAGCCAATGGGTTGCGCACTCAAGGGATGAGGCTATGACAGTGACCATGGGGCGTTGGGCTTGGTGGGGGCGCTCCGGTCGAATGGTTTCCTCCCTGCCGAATAACATGACTGAATGCTCGCGTATCAGACCATAATTACTCCTGATTGTAGCCTTTAGCAACCAAGACGAGCCTTGTAACCTGGAAATACTTACTGCCATCTGCATTGTTTTTAAAATTTTTACACCATTTACAGAACCCCCTGGGTGCGCCCATGGGGCTTAGGTAACAAGAACCCAGTTTTCTGATCAGTCAAGCCTTCAACTCGTCATCCATAGCATGACTTTCACTAAGCATTTTATGTGGGCCACAAAGTATGTGTTGTTGGTTCACTATCGTGGAATGGTGTATTTGGTAGTATGGGTACCTGACGTTTTTGGGTTTAAAGATACCACCAAGGCTTTGCCTGGTTAACAGGAGATGGAGTAATTGGGGGTGACACGGCGGTGGGGATTCGGGGGTGGCCGGGGAAGTGCCCCAAAACGGATCGGGCTGGAGATGTTGTGGGTATGGGGTTGTTCGGGTTGGTGTGTTAGTGGGGTGGTGGTTTGCGGGTGTATTGGGGTGACGGTCGCCCAGGGTGCTGCGGGGTGGTTGGGTACGTGGGTGCGGTGTGGGGCACGGTGTGCGGGCGCCCTGTGGTCTTTTGGCGCCCCCCTGGCCGTGCCCCTGACTGGACGCCAATAGATTGAGTATTTGTGGAGGAGGAAATAGACTCGTAGGAAAACTCATTTTTGACAAATTTGACTGACGAAATATTATACTTTATGAGTTTGGTTGGTCAAGACACGATAACCCTTGGTAGGTAGATTATAGCCCAAAAAATACAAGGACGGGATCGGGGTTGTAAATTTGTGAGTAATATGAGGGCGATCCCCAGGGTAGGCAAGACAGACCCAAAGACGCGGGAGGTTGGTATAATTTGGGAAGGGTGGTCTTGGAAGGAGTTTATAGGGTGATTTGTTGGAGAGGGTTATGCTGAGCATTTCTTTAATGAGGTAGTTTGTCGTGGCCTAGAGCTTCTACCCTAAAAAAAAAAACCAAAAGGAGCAGGGAGATGGAGATTGATGTAGGAATAGTAACCATCGTTTCATGAGATGGCGATGCTTAGCTTCCCAGTCCACCCCAATTCTGGTTGCGGGAGTGTGGACAGGAGGTTTGTATATAATTCCCATGGATTGTCCGAAACTGGCAAAGATGTTATTGTACATATTTCTTTCTTTGTCATTCGAAAAAGTTTACACATGAGAATTAATTGTGTTTTGAACGCATTTTTTCAGAAAGTGACAAAGGTTGTGTATGCCTGTGATTGTGTTTTAGTGGGACAAGACCAATGTATGTTGTAAAATTATCCCAAAACAAATATAATAGCGATAAACCAGCAATGAAGGAACACAGTAGGACCCCATAGTCAGAATGTAATAAGTTTGAAAAGGTGCGAGTGTACTCTCTCAATAGTAAAAGGTAATTTATGAATATTAGCAATTGAACAGAGTCAACAATGGTTTACCTGAATGTAAGAAAACCTAATTGTACATTACAGAATTTATTATTTGAGTAGACTGGTGAACCCAGACGACTGTTCCACACGACCAGACTGTGGCCATCAGCCGAAAGATCCACCGAGCCACAGGAACGCTTTTGAAACTGGGTGGGCATACTAACTTGGTCAGGGAAGAACGTACAGACCATGCTCACAAAGGGCCCTGAAAATCCCCTCCTTGTATAGTGTCTAGTATCTGAAAATCATTAGAGATGAACAAGAGTGAGCACTTATTGTCTTTTGTGTGAATTGGTGAACTGCAGGAGATTGGTTTTTGATAAAAGGGGACGTGGGTAAGGTTACTTAGTGTGAAGATACGGTGGGGGTTTTAATGGTACCCCGGCCATGTGGAAATATTAAGGACTCACACTGTGCAACAGTAATACCATTGGCGCCATTATGGATTTGAGGCGTTAAGCTTGGATAGATCAGAGTCACGTGCATGTTGGCCCCAGTATGCCCACGCCTTCAGAGAAGGGCCGGCTTAGATGCATAATTGGCACGGTTGTATCACTATTTTCGGCTCTCTTCTCCGAAATCGCCAGCACGAACAGCGGTGTGTCCTGGTTTTCTCTGACAGATTTGTACAAGTTGGACGATCCGCTCGTAAGTACCCCCTACACGCTGCCGCGCCGCTGAAGATGACTGTCCCCTGTCGCGACGCTGCCGAAGGAGTGCAGGCTGTTGTTGTTGCTGTGCTGCTGACGGCGGCGTCGGCGTACGACTGCCCCTGCCGACCGCGTCGCGCCCGCGGTCCGGTCCTCTTTTTCTTTCCCTTCCGTAGCCGCCTGCGGCTGCCCCCTCTTGCCGTGCCTCCGACTCTACACGCCCGCCAAGGGTCCCTCTATATTTCTCTGGCTTCGGTAGGGTGGTGGCCGGCCTCCATACAGCGGCTTCTCGAGAAGAGTTTTTGCTCTCTCACGTCCAGATCCACGTTTGATTCTCACTTTTTAATATCCACGGGGAGAGAGTAGCCAGGTCAACGGGCGTTGGACTATTCGAACCGCCTGTTTAATGGAGGAGTAAGCTGATGGAGCCCCTCGAACGACGCACATTACTAGATCTTTTTTCGGGAATGATTTCGTTCACGGTGTCGAGGGCTTTGATGATGTGGAATCTCGTCTAAATACTCCGCCATATTTTTCTGTCCTTTGTTATTATGTGGAGACGATCGCACGCATTGAAAAATATGAGATTGGAAAATTGATGCAAGCGTTTTTGCGAGGGCCTTCCATAGGGGCTTAAAGTTGTTAAATCACGGACGTGTTTCTGAACCGTGGGACGATGACCGGCAACCAAACATGAATCGGATCTGGCCATCCACGGCTTTCCAGTCGGCATGGGGCCGTATTGGTTTTTTCTGGATTTGGGGTCCGGGGCGGTGATGACTGCCCGTCGGCGGTTCTGTGCTTCCATCGACGTATTTTAGAAGGTAGATTAGCCTCAAGGGTGTAAGAACGGTGATTTTCCCAATGTAGGTAATTAGGTTGATATTTTCGGGAATCAGGGGGGCATGATAGATGCCTGATAAGGAGTTTTACCACCTCCCAACACATTAAACCGCCAGAAGGGAGTGAATTAATAGGGGGGTATCCACACTCGTTGTCAAAATGGGGCCCCCCTGCCGCCGCCCAACAGAAGAGATGAACTATCGGATGCCCTAAAGAAGGAAAAAAAAAACCTATAGAAAAGAAGATCTAGGTTTTCTGGCTCTTGATACCATATCTCCTATATATATCTCCCATGTATTCCCTTAACACTTCAATACAATCAATATTCCTTTAATAAATAATTGCTATACAAATCCCTATATATTTAAAATAAGCCCTCATTCTAGAATTTTCAACATAACTAGAAAATTACAAGAACCTTCCATACAAATTCATGAAATTCTAGAGTATTCATGAAATTCTGCATATATCTTAACTATACCAACTAAGGACTATTCTTTTTTCAATGTAAGCCTTCCATGTGACTAATTTGTGTCACGTGACGCCGAAGTGATATGATGATGTGACGTGTCATGACATTAGGTTTAGATTAATTAATGGGTCGAA
Organism: Solanum habrochaites; assembly: GCA_027704765.1. Classification (NCBI taxonomy): domain Eukaryota; kingdom Viridiplantae; phylum Streptophyta; class Magnoliopsida; order Solanales; family Solanaceae; genus Solanum; species Solanum habrochaites. The sequence continues at coordinate 53,346,368 of JAKWJA010002495.1, read as the reverse complement.
TTCACTATTCCCTATTCACATGAATGCCTCTATTTTGGAGTGATTTTTAATTTTTTTAGTTCAACACTTTATGTAATTAAAAAAAAGACTAAAATACCTGAGATGCAAGTTATACTTCAAAAGAAATAAATTCAGTTTCAAAGCATTATGCCTTAAAAGAAGTTTATAATCCACAAGTAATGCCTACGGGACAAAGAAAATTTGCAATGCAAAACTAACAAGACACATGCTAATTATGTCTTATAAGGCATAAGTTTAATTTCAAAATCCACGAAATTAAAGAGTCCTCTTAATTTTTGTTTCGTAAAATTAGGTCATAATTAAAACATTGACTCTCAATGGTCTTATTAAATGTGAAACATAATAAAAAAAATTAAAAATCATAACTTTAAAATACAAATTTGAAGATCACCCCCAAAATAAAAATATACCTTTGCAAAAACTTGTAGCTAGAATTATTGTGGGTTATGAATGTATTAGGCCAAAAGATATTCTTCTAATTGCAAAATTAAGGGAATAGTTGGCTTAGCTTTGTCCATTGCTTAGGGTTCAAGTAAATAATATTTATAGATTTAAAGATAACGCATCTCACTTTTTAATTAAAAAAAAAATGCATCTCACTTGTCATTTTCAAATGCATATGCAAGCAAAGCTTTATTCAAATAAAATATTCGAATAAATTAATAAGATTCTTTTGTATAGAAAACAGATAGAGTTATCTACAATGTCATTTTGTTATGTGTAATGGGACCATGATTGCCTGTGTAAAATTGACTTGCGGCCTTTTTTAGGTTAGAGACAAGCTCAATGACCACCAATTCTCCAAGGGGCAATTTGTTTTTGTTTTTTCAAATTAGCTCACATACTAATTTAATTAAGTACTATTTTAAAATATAAAATAATTTAAGTCTTTATAGAGATAAAATCAAGGATACAATGGTGGTAAAAAGAGTAACAAGAGATATGATGATTCGAAGAATAGAAAAAACAAAATGAGATACCAAAAGTAGTATCATAGGAAAAATATAGTTTGGTAATTTTTTGCATAATTTTTTGATATTTTTTATATGTTCTTTATCTTTATCGTCAAGTACTATTCAACATCTTCTTTCAAGATATGTCTGTACAAACCTTCTAAGATGTTATATAACTATTACAACATGATAAATAACTATAATTAACAAGAGATTTTTCATGAATAATTGGATTTAGCTACTCATAAACTAAGATTAATACTGTGCGAGGGTAAATGGGGCTACAAGGGCGGTTACTTTTTTGTCGCCTTTGAGGTGCTCCCGTTTTTCAGCCGCTCCTCCCGTATCTGTACGATACCTTGCATTTTCCAATCGTTCCAGTACTTTGGGTCCTACTGGGTCTCTCTGGGAATTTTCTCCCTCTGTGTTCTTCCTCTTCTTAATGCTTCCTTCGCTTCTTTTTGTCTTGTACCTCCTCGTCTTTAAATGCACAGTGTTTCTTCTATATACACATTTGCAGATAAGTTATTTTGTCATTAGTTGTCTATTTATTTTCTTTCGTTAGTTGTTCTTTAATATCTTGGTCATCCTCAAATTCACTTCTATGCTGATATCATATTTGATCTAATACTTCTATATTTTGTCGCTGATGGGACCATCCATTTTCTTATCATTCGAGTACTTCTAACTTTTTGGGGGTAGTTTTTCTAGTCCATAGTTAACTGTTCCTACAAAATGTTCTTCATATACTCTTCTTGGTTTGAGTTTCTGTTGTTTTTATTTTTATTATCTATCATTGTTTATGATCTATTTCCCTGTCCATAATAATATGCTTTACTTCTACAGCTGTAACACAATCTAGATCTTAATAATTATATTGTTCCATGTTGGTTTTGGCATCCAATTTTTATTAGCCTACTGTTTCCATATTTCATTAGCTCTTCTGATTGTTGTAAACTTTCTGTGTAATAATTTGGTGGTGGCGTCTTGGATTAGCTCTAGGACTATTTCGGGACTATTATCTTTTTTAACTCCTATGTACTGGGTCTATTTGTACTCCCCCTTGTTATTTTCTATTTTTTTAGTTTTTTGTTTGTTTGGTTCTATGCATTTCTGTTATGTTTCACTTATATCCCTTATCTCCGATTCTTGGTCATTGTCATTTTCACATCTATTTCAGTTAATTCAAGATCTTCGGTTAATTCAAGTGATCTTTTCGTTTAATGTTTTGTTCCATTTTTTATTTATTTCATTTTTATTTCATTTTCTTTTTCTAGTTCTTTTTGCTATTTGTTTTTGCTTTTTGTTTATTTCATATAAACTTTTAATCTATCCAATCCTCTTCTCAGTTCATATATTTTTGTATTTTTTATTTCTTCTATTTGTTGTACTTCTGCCTTGCTTCTTCTATTTTATTTTTTCTATTTCTTTTAATTTTCTATTTCTCTTCATTTTCTTTTGTTATTCTTACCATTTTCTGGTTAAACTATCTTCTGTTGTTCTTCACTTGTTTCATTATTTCACTAGGTAATCCAGGCATGTAATGTCCTTTTCTTATATTTCTTCTTCTAATACTAGTTCTCTTGTTATATAATTTTCTCTTGTCCCTGTGTTTATTAAGATTTTATATCTTTTTGTCCTAACCCTGTATAAAATATGATTGGGTGTTTCTCTTCTTAGTAATTCTTGTTGTATTTCATATTTTCTCTTAACGATGTACTTATTCTTTGTGAGTAGTTCTCGTTATTGTAATTGGTATAAATATTTTGTTTTTTGTGTTTTAATTCGTTTTTTTTACTCGGCTGAATTCATCCATATGTATAAAGGTAGAGTCTTTTTACTTTTTATTTTTGTCGGTTTGCGTCGGCTGAAAAAGCAATTTACAAGTCTTAAAGTAAATACTGTGTCGGCTGCATCATGTAAAAAGTTTGTCGGCCAATTAGGTAAAGTAAATAGTAGACGTGTAATTTATGTCTATAAAAGAGGCATTGTTGCCTTCATTAATAACACAAACCTTCATCCATATACCTCGTCTTACTACTCTCTACTCTCCGAAGAAAATATATTAGCAGGAGTATGAAAAAAAATCAATACTGACCACAAGAGAAAACATGTCTATGTTTTATAAACTAGAAAATAGATTAGCTTAATATGATTACAACAAACATAATACCAATTTTAGGGTGGAGCGTGAATATAGAGAAGGAGTAGTAAGAGATATATGGTGATGAAGTGTGTTTTATTAAAAGGCAAAATGCCTCTTTTATAGACCATAAATTACACGTCATACTATTTACTTTACATAATTTGGGCCGACAAACCTTTGTTACATGATTGGCCGACACGTATTTACTTTACGACTTTGTAATTTGGCTTTTTTCAGCCGACGCAAAACGAGAAATATAAAAAGTAAAAAGACTCTTACTTATACATATTGCTGATATTCAGCTGACTAAAACGATAAAACAAAATAACAAAATACTTTATACTAGATACTTGTTCTCTTTAATCTTGTATAAGAATCTTGCTGCTTATAATTCTTACTTAGTATTCCAAATCAACTGTTGGTAATATGTATCTTCTCCATTACACTTGGAGCATCTATGGATCTGGGTATTTATTTTCCGATAAGCTTTGCATATCTGACAAGTATTCTATCTGAATAAATTCCTTCTTCAAGGCTCTTGTAGTTGGTTGTTCTTCTGGCCTTAGTAATGACAAAATCCATCGCTGGACTTTCAAATCCTATCTGATTTCCTAGCTCTTGGAGTTCGCCTAAATCATTCTTGATCTCCGTTCAAATACTCCAAATGGCAATTATTGCCAGGGTTAAATAATTGTTTTGCTACTCTTGGGTATAATTGTACTATACTCAATTATTCTTTTATTTGCATAAAAATTGGTATTTTCTACTTTTGGATCTCATTTTGTTTTCTATCTCTTCTGGAATAATATATCGCGTTTAATGCCTATCTTTACCACCTTGTATCGGTGATTTTATATCTCTTCGTATCATATCTTTATCTCTGCCGGTGCTTATAACATTTTATATCGAATAGAATTCCCTTTGGTAATTCTTTTTATGGTCAGAATGCTCTCTGTAATTCTGTATTCCCGACTATCCTCTTCCCGGTATATGTCTAAACTGTATTTAGTATCCATAATTAAACATGTTTTTACATAATTTTGGACGGTTTAGGTTGTTGCTGAATAAGTTTGTTGTATCCTTGTAGCTTCGTGGGTTTATGGTTTCTTCGCTTCTTCGGGGTTTTTTTTGTCTGTGTGGACTTGGATTCAGGTTTAATATGTTTGGATCTTGTATATGTTTTCACTGTAGGCTTGTGTAATATAGTTGTTCTTTTTTTGTCACTCTCTTTGTAGGCTAACCTGGCGTCTGTAGATTTTTGTGTTCTATGGTACTGTATTGTTGTGTTTTTGGATAAATGGTTTTATAAAAATTGGTTTAAATTATGTATTCTTTGGTTTTCATTAGTTCTTTTAACTTGTACCTGCAGCTTATCTGAACAAACAAAACATCGTTAATTGGGTTTTAAGAGTTTCCCACCCTCCTTCTTATCTCTGGCTTTTTTCCCCGTCTGACCCGTCACGACGTAGGTCCGCCTGTTTTTGGTCATGCTTACCGTTAGTTTTCAGCTCCTTTAATTCTATTTCGCTTTTTTTTCTAACCTTTTGGCATAGATTTGTCATCATTTGCAGTAGACTTTCATCATATCTTTCTCTTGAGCGGTAGTCTGTCAATTAGAGGTTCGTCAGTTTTATAACATATTATTCCTTCAATTGTAAATGTAAAATTTAATATGTTTTAATATCAATCTTTCTTATTTCCTTTGTTGTACCGCATCATCTAATCGTTTTGGTTATCCCCCTTTTAACCTGTGTATTGATCTGTTCTTACAATAATTTATGTAAACTATGTATGTTTCAAATGGCTAATAACATTCATATAATGCAATGAATTCTTTTTTCTATTATTCCCATTTTGTTCTGTGCATCTGTAATATGTACCTGAGTTATCTACAATGGTGTTCTATTTTTTCGTTGTTATAATTTATATTTAATACTCCTCTCCATAACTGTTATCGCTTTAATCTGTTTTCTACTATGTAATATGAAGCCTTATTTCAATCACAGGAAAGTATGATTTTGTAATTTTTGTTGCATAATTTTTTTGTATTTTTTATATGTTCCTTTATTCTTGATCTTCAAAAGTAATATTCAACATCTTTTTTAAGTTGTTTTATATAGTGATTTTAAATTTTCTGCTGTTTTGGCTATGTATCTCTTACTTGATTTACTAATCCGAAAAAATGATTGTAACTTCTTTTTTCGTATCTATATTTTCATCAATTTATATTTTTTGTATTTACTATCTGGTTTGCATGGTTAATTCCAATTTTTATCTATTGTATTCCCTAAACATTCTATCTGTGTTTTCATTTTTCGGCTTTCACTTTGCTTAAGCTAATACAATACCATTGAATTTTTTATCTGATGTAATAAATTTTTTCTAATAATCTTATATGTTCCTTCTGGTTTTGGAATATAATAGTCTATCATCTAGTAACGAAAATGCATTTTCTAATGGTTAAAGTAGTTTATATCCATAAAGTGTTGAGATCTACCTGGTGCATTTTTATATCTCGAAGGTAATACATTCCATTGCAATAAAACTCTTGCGGTACTGTGAATGCTGTTATTGTTTAGATTCTTCTTCTAACTTTAATGCTAAAAATCTGATTTACAGTCAAATTTTGGCTAAAAGTTATATCCTTGTACTGTCTTTTTTTTAGTATTGTATAGGTTTGGGGTAATTATAATGTTTAGTTTTGGCGTTTAAATTTTTTCTGTAATCATCACCATTCTACTACTTTTTTACCTCTTGTTTTGTTCACTGTGGTTTATAACTATAAATGGCCGTGCTTGAAACTGCTTGCTATTACTGATTCTTGGATAATAATTTCTTTCTAATATTCATTATGTGTATTTTAATAAATTCTTGTAAGTCATCAAAATTGTTTTTAATGGTTTTTGGTGTTATTATAATACTATTTTCATCTATTTAGTTCAATTTTTAATTTTGTTTTTATTATGTTTCTCCCATCCTTCGTAATGGGTCGCGTTGTTAAATCGTTTCTAAGTGTTCATTAATTATTTGACTTTGTCTATGTTGAATATAATAGATTTCTAATTGGTGTTCCTTGTTTCCTTTATCTATATTTTCATTCTTGGTTATTTCATCACTGGCCTTTATCTCAGTCCATACTTGTTTCTTGTTTATTTTTTAAACTCTTTTGCTCCTATTCGTTCCACAGGTGTAGTAACCACAATTGTGTTTTTTGTTATTATACTGGGTTAAAATCTATCTAAAAACGGCATTCCTAGTAACATAACTTTTGTTGTAAATTCAAACCAAATATAAATTTCTTTCTTTCTTCTATTTTAAGCATTTTAATCCCATATTTTATCTTTATCATTTTTTGCTTATATTTTATCATACTTCTTCATTATTAAATCCTGTACTTTACTACCAGGGTGTTTTTTTTAATTTTCCCATTATCTTCTGTAAACAATTATATGTACAACATATGTTTGCTTCTGCTTCCTGTAGCTATCATAGTGGGTATAGTATCTTTGGTTATAATCCTTCTATGATACTTTTTCCAGTACATAATATTTCAATTATTCATCTTGTTTCTTTTTATAATTATTTTTTATTTTGACAAGTTATTGTCAATTGTTCATTTCTATATTATATGGTTTAACTTTTCTAACCATTTATTCCTAACGTAATATTAAGTTTTCCTTGGTATTTTTAAATTGTATTTTTATTAATGGTGATTCCACCTATAATTATTTCTTTCTCTGTTGTTTCTTCACTTGTAGTCATGATTTTCACTAGTAATCCCGGGCATGTATGGTCCTGTTCTTATTATTTACTTCTTCTAATACTATTCTCGTTGTTATATAATTTTCTTGCTTGTCCTGTGTTATTTAAGATTTTATATCTTCTTTGTCATTACTCCCTGTTATAAAATATGATTGGTGTTCTTCTTCTTCTTCTAGTACTTCTTTGGGTATTTCAGATTTTCTCTTAGATGTGTTTAGTCTTGTGAGGTAGTCTCTCGTTCTTGTATTTTGGTATCTTGTGCGTGGGTATACTAGAGTACTTAATCTTTCTTCACTGATTCTAAACCTTCTCTTGTCAATTTCTTTGTAACTAATGCGTTATTAATCTATTACTGTAATTATTCTTTGCAAAAAATGGATTTTCTATTTTTATTTTATCAATTTTTTTTTTTGGGCCATTATTTTAATGTTTTGTTTTAATATATATAAATTTTTACATCTTGCGTGAACATTTTACTTCCTGTTGCAGTTTTTATTCCTGATATTTCCAATTAGTACTAATGATTTTCATTATTTGTAATCTTTTAATGATACCGTATAGTTAGGCCTATATAAATTTAAATTTTTGGATATATTAGATTTCCTTTAACCCCTGCACTAATTACACTTTTGTCTATGGTGTATTATTCTGTCATCATTCAGCTGCTAAATATATTTCATGGTGTTATCGATTCCTTCTTGAAACAATTGCTTTTATTAGATTTCTGTTGCTCCTAAGTGTACATATTTTATCGGTGCGTTTGCTTTTTATACTTTGTATTTCTTATTTATACCGTTTGTTTATTATGGGTATGTATGCTCTCATTTGGCATATTTACAATCATAACATGTTCTCTTTGACTAACTACATAATTTCTTCTTTTTGTAATTTTAAACCCAGCTTTTTATTCTAGGTATTTCTAGATTTTTTGCAACACTTAATCTAATTCCTTTTCCTTTTATCTGTTCAAAAATTTATTATCAACTATTATCTTTTGGTGTGACATTCTTTCATTTTCCCACAACTTTTCTCTTCAGTTATTTATTTTATTTCTCCTTTTTCAGCCATTATATTTCTTCGTTTATTTCATCATTATCTTAGTTAATTTCTTCTTCATTTCTATATCTACACTTCCATATATGCTATCATTTTCATTAATTCATATCTATATAGTCCTATTGCATATATTTTTTCATCACTATGATTAGTTCGGCAATTGTTTCCTTCCTTTTAATTTTTTTGTAATTTACAATTTTAGCTATAGTCCTATTTTTCCACAATTGTACAGTACATTGAGATATTTTTTTCTCTTTGGTCTATAAGGTCTTTGTTTTGTAATTCGTAATTCTTTATATAATATCTTCTTCTCTGGTTGTTTATATTTATATTTAGTTCTATTGTTTTCGTATAATTTTTATATCTTTTAGGTTTTTGTTGTGCATCCGGGAATTGCTGTGCCATTTATTTTACAGCATGATAGATTTGTTTATTTAATACTTTTTTCTCCCATTTTTATTTTCTTTTTTTGTGTTCGATATTTGTATAACCATTCGAGGATCAAAATTTTTTATTCTAGATCCTAAAGTATCTGTAAGTCGTTCTTTGCCTCAAGCTTATGACTTTTGTACTAACCTGCGTTCTGGTAATTTGTAAACTATTGGGGGTGTTCTTACTAATCTTTTGTGCTTCATTAAGGATTATATTTGTGCTTTGTAAGAATTGCTTTAAAGGCACAAAGTGTCTCTTTTCTATAACACATTTTGCAATAGTTACTTTTGTCATTATGTTGTCTATTTATGATTCTTTTCTTTGATTTTGTTCTTTGAATATATCTGTGGCATTACCTCCAAATTTCACTTCTTCTCTGATTCAATTTTATCAATACTCTATTTTGTCCTGATGGGGACCACCATTTTCTTATCATTCCTAAAGTACTTCTTCTAAAACTTTCTGGGGGTATTTTTCTATCCATAGGTTAACTGTTCCTACAAAGGTTCTTTCAGATATCTTGGTGTTTTGTGTTTTTTTATTTGAATTATTCTCTCAATTGTTTAGATATTTCTGTCCATAATAATATGGCTTTACTTACATCTGTAACACAATCTAGATCTAAGAATTATATTGTTACGGTTGTTGGTTTTGGCATCCAATTGTTTATTTAGCCTACTGTTCCCATATTGGCATTAGCTCTATCTGATTTTGTAACTTCTTTTTAATCAGTGGGTGGTGTCTCTGGATTAGCTCTATGACTATTCTGGGACTCTTATCTTGTTTAAAAAACTCCTGATGTACTGGGTCTATTGTATCTCCTGGGTTTAGTTCAATTTGTTTTTTTAGTTTGTTTTTTTGTTCTAGAACTACCTAAATAATACGCATTCGTGTATGTTTACTTATATCACTATCTCTGATTCTGGGTCATTTCCACATTTTTCATCTGATTTCATTTATTTCATAATTCAAGAGTCTTCGTTTAATCAAGATCTCGTTTAATTTTTGTTCGCATTTTATTTATTTCATTTTTGTAATGCATTTTCTTTTTCTAGTTCTTTTTCTATTTGTTTTGCTTTTTGTTTATTTCAGAAACAATTTAGCTGATCCATTCTCTTTCTAGTTCATATATTTTTGTATTTTTTATTTCTTCTATTTTTGTACTTTCTTGCCTTTGCATTCTATTTTATTTTTTCTATTTCTTTTTAATTTTCTATTGTCTTTCATTTTCTTCTTTGTTATTCTTACGCATTTCCTGTTAAAAAACTATCTTCTAGTTTGCTGTTTCTTTTTCCAACATTAAATGATAAATTTATTTCCTGATTTTCTTGTATCTCTTCCTAAATTTAAAAATACTATTTTTTAATTATCATTCCATCTTTAATTTTCACATATATTTTATTCGTCTACCTGCGAAGTCTGTTCTTCTTTTTCAGTATATTTATGGTATTATGTTATGTTGTAATTCACAATTTAAGTAATCTATTTCAGTTTTAAGTAACATGACATAGTTTTTTCTTTGTTTTAGTATTATTTTACATACTCCTAGCAAATATCTTTTCTTCTAACTAACCTTCTTTTTTTCTATGTTTGTAATTCTTTTTCTTTTTCAGTTATTTTCTCGATTATTCTTCTACTTATTGTTTTTTAAGATTTCTTTCTCTGTCCATATTGTTTTTTTTTTTCCAAATAACAACCATATTTATATCTTTTTTCCGAAATTTTATCTATGAACTGATCTTTTTCATTATTTCTTCTTGCTTTAGTTAATTGTAATTAATTTTAATTCCATATATAAGGGTTTTTAATTTTTTTCCCATAGTTTCCTAACCTTTTTATCTATCTTGGTCTTTTATTTTGTTTTTCTTTCTATTTTATCCTTCATAAAATGTCCTTTCTATAATATTCTCGCCTCTTTTTTAGTTCTAAAAAAATTCAACTTCTTTGTATTTCATTAACATTATTTTGTGATATATTGCTAGATGTTCAACTTCCTTAGTTCTCACGATAATCAAATAGATTTTCTATTAGTAATTTTTCAAGTAGATCAATCTTCTATGTTTTTACCCCAATATTTGTAATATTCCTAATTTTATCATTAGCTGTTTTTCTACATCATATATAAATCATACATATCATAATACATTTCATCCGGTATACTTTTGTATAGTTAATTGAGTCCAACCTTGGGGTTGTTATTTCCTATATCTCGTATGTTACTAATTTATTCATAAATGTCCTTTTTATATCAGTATTAATGATTTTTTAATATAATAAAAGTGAATATATCTATATTCATCATCATCAATCAATTAGATAGGTGGTCATCTTATTCATTGTTTGGCTAAAAGTTTTATTCCTTCACAACCCTCTTAATAAATTATACTTATCTTATGATTATAATGATGATTTAATGAATCTCTCGTCTAGTCACTACTGACAACTTCTTGCTTAATTGAGTACCCTAACAGCGCCTCAAGCAACTTTGGGACACTCGACTCCCCTAAAACGGCCCTTCTCGTTTTGGCCTACCGTTTCAATCTAGGATGGCATAGTCTGGCATCTTTCAAAGAATATTGCTGTAGCAAACCTTCTAAAGATGCTGGTATACATTATTAAAACATGATAAATAACTATATTAACAAGAGGATTTTTCAGGAATTAAATGGATTTAGCTACTCTCATAAACTTAAGAGTATTACTGATTTTGGTAGATGTGAGGTAGCCTCTCGATTTTTCCATAGTTTATATTTACTTATCTACTCTGATACCAATTTTAATGGTGAAGCGGGAAGAGGAGAATAGAGTCTTAAGAGAGGTATAAGTGATGAAGTTGTGTTGATTAATGACATGCCAAATGCCTCTTTTATAGACATAAACTTTACCCCGTCATACTATTCCTTTACATACTTGGGGCCTGATAACTTTTTGAACATGATTGGCCGACAATGATGACAAATCTATGCCAAAAGGTCAGCAAAATGGAATAGAATAAAAGGAGCTGAAAACTAACGGCACACATGACCAAAAACATGCGGAGCTACGTCGTGCGGCAGACGTAACATTTAAATTCTAGAAAATTTATGGTACACATTTAAAAATAATAATACTAAAAAAATTCACAGCTTGATTAACTATTTGTTGTTATAGTTTTCTTCCTTAACTTTCTTTTTTTAAATAAGTGAATAAATGGGAGAATAATAAGAGAGACAAAGAATTGGTGGGATTGGAAATGGAAACTTGTGAATAAAGTCCTAAACTTAAAATTGCATCTTTAAAATATATTTTCTTTTGTCAATTTTTTTTTAAAAGTCTTCTATTAGTTATTGTCAAAAAATTGATGAATTCAACAAAAATATGTGAGAGTCCATATGACTAACGATAAAAGTTTCTTGCATAATTTCATTACCTTCTATAAAAAGCTTTTGACAAAAAAAAAATTAAAAATCTTCAAAAATAATATGATTGAAACAAAAATGGTAAGAATGTATGAGGATATATTATCTGTTATTTTCTCACTTGCAAAGGAAAAGAAGTCGGAGTTTAATTAACTTCACATTTTCAAAGTTAAATTATAGTAAGATCAATAATTTTTTGCAACAATATGATATTAAGGTGATCATAATTCTGATTATGTCTCGTATTCAAGTTTCATTCTCCATTTTTTGAAATCTCTAACGAACACCGCTTTTAGCATATTTAATTGAGAAAAAATATATTTCAATTGATAATTTTAAAATTATTAAATCACATGCAAAATAAACGAATTTTTTTTTCATAATACTAAACTCTATCACCGAAAAAATTCATGATATTTTTTTTGACGCATCTTGAATAATGAAAACGAATGGGTGACTAGATTTTCGTAGGATCTGTTAGTTTTTTGAAAAATTCTAATAGAAGAATGAAAAAATATCAGCACGTTAAAAAAAAAAAAATAAAATACTTGAAAGAGTTTAGATAATTTAAGCAATTTTCTAAGTTTGAAGTATAATTTCCACAGAATATTTTCGAGATAGTGTCACCTAAACCTACCTAACTTATTCACTTTTTTTGAGTTTCATATATAAACTATTGAAATGTGGAGTTATATACCTAAACTATCACTTTTTAGTTTGAGAGACCCCTTAAGTTGTGTGTGTAATAAGTAACTCCCTCTTTTTTTTTTTATAAAACTTGATCATTACATTCACAAATAAAATATTTTAATTACCTAGATATATTAAAAGATAATAAAATATTAATATTAATTAAAATTAAAAAAATTAAAGTTTTACTATCCATAAAAAAATTAAATTATTTTTCTTACCCACTCCACCACCTCCTCCATGTACCCCCCACCCCACTACAAACGCCTCCTTTTTTTTTTTTTTATAAAGTCCTTTAGAAAATATTTTTAAAATTTCATACATCATCCTCCCCTCCCCCTCCAAAAGAAAACCACCCATTCATCCCCCCACCCCCCATAGAAATTGATATTATTTTATTAAAAAAATAAAAATCTATCCCATCTTATTTAATCCTCCGCTCTTAATTTTTATTTATTTTTTTACTTTTTTCTCATTTTATGTTAGATATACACGTACATATATTTTTAGAAAAAAAATCTCACTAGTGGACCGAATATAATATAAAAAATTTAAAAAGTCTTGAAAGTAAAAATATTTTCGATATGTATATTTATACATTGAAAAAAATTGAGAGCAAAGGGTAAGTGAAATGGATAGAATTATCTTTTTAAGAAAATAAAATAATATATAAATTAGTATTTAAGGAGGGGGAGGAGATGAAGTAAAAAAACGAAATACTTTTATAAATGAAATTTAAATAAAATAAAAAACTAAAAAAAAATGGTGGTGGTGGGGGTTTGGGGATTTTGGGGGAGGGGGAGGAGGTGATGACATTGGGTAAGAAAAATATTTTACATTTTTTTATAATAGTTTTTTAATTTTTAATTTTAAATAATACTAATAATTTATTTATTTTTTGTGTCAAGATTAAATTTTTTGTCTATGTGAAGTGTGATGTGGAAATTCTTTAAAATAAAAGAGAGAGTGTATCACACATACCATGATGAAAGTTGTATAAAAGAGAGAGATGTGTTTCTCAAACTAAAAAATAACAGTTTATGTATGAAATTCAAACTTTCAATAGTTTAGGTATGAAACAAAAAAAAAAACATAATTTAGATGTGTTTTTGACACTTATCTCATGATTTTAACCAAAAAATTCAAAATAAAAGTGAAATTTCTTTCGAACTTAATTATGTTAAATTGATAAAAGAATATTCATGAAACATTCTTGATTTAGTGTAAAATCATGCATATAAATTATTTGCTACATATAAATACACTTGTTTAAAATAAATTGTATGAAAAAGAATTGCATAATTACCGTATGATTTGGTCTTTTCTTCAACTTTGCTGCTCATAGATCAATTCAATTCGACTGTTGAAGTCTATTGATTCAAATTTATTATTTATAGACATTTTAAATAGTTATAAAATTAATAACATATTAATTATTAAATTGTTAGATATACTAAATCGTTATAAAACTATTAAGATATTGATTAACAAGATAGAATTGCTCAAATGATAAACACTTTTTATTTTCCACACAAAAGATTATGAGTTCCAGACAGCAATGAAATGATGCTAATGATGTTTTTTTCGATTCTATTTTGGTAAAAAAACAATTTGTATTTTCTATCCAATATCGTGACTTTATATTGAAGTCTCGATAAAATTTGAATCAAGACTAAAAGATCATTCGGGGTTGGCTTATAGTGAAGCCTCAACTATATTTATATGGCACAATATAGAGCTTATTTGGAAGTGACGCTCCCTAAAAGATTTTCACTTACATAATTGGAGACGTGTTGGTTGGTCAAAATCTTATTCACAAACTTGACGTGTGCAGTTGGGAAAAGACACAAGTTGAGGGTTGAAATAACATAAACGCCTGGAATTGTGTGCTCTGCAAAAACAAATGAAGGTTGGCAATGGCAGATTTATTTTATCTAACAACAAACATAAATGATCAATCATCAACTCTCTCTTTCAACATAAATTAACCATTCCTCAATTCGAGATTTTTTAATCCAATATTTAATCGCCAAAACTACCCATTTTCATCACACAAAAATGTCAAGTAACGAAGAATCCATGGAAGATATCAATGGTCATTCATTCGGCAAGGTCAAACAGCGTTTCAAAGATCGATCTCAGGTACTTATATATTTCAATTTCTGTTTTTCTTCTTTTCAATGATGCACTCTACGCGTTTGAACAATTTCTTCAATGATATCATCATCTTCTTATTTATTTGTGTAGAAAACCAAAGAGAAGACGAAGCAGATCTTGACAAAACAAGCTGCACAGATCGCTAAACGGGCTGAGGAACATGAACGATTCATCAACAAGGCATGCATATTACTTCTTTCTGAGTTGATACAATAAATCAAATCTGTCTGTTTGAAGTTGTATCAATTGGACTTGTGATGTTTGTAGGTGACTCATCTGATGGGTGTTCTTGGGTTTGGGGCATTTTGCTTTATTTTGGGTGCAAGTAAGTGGAACTTCTTATACTCTAATTAAACCTATATGGAATTGATTCTTCCTAAATTTTAATTTCTTTTTTGACTCAGGGCCTAAGGATATTCGATATGTTTACTGTTTGTTCTATGTCATATTTGTTCCTCTGAGATGGATCTACTATAGATACAAGAAATGGCATTACTATCTTTTGGTAAGCTCAACTTTTTCACCCCTACAGTTTTTGTTTTTCAACTTGTAGTTTATGTGAAGCAAAACAATGTAGTTAGTTGAACCTCTATGCAAAGGATATCATCTAGTTATATTTGTATTCCAAAATTTTGAGTTGTTGGCCGTCGTAAGTTCACACTTCATGAATCTATTTGTTTGTTCATTTATTTTAGTTTTACTAAACAATGCAAAATTAACATCTTAAATGAAAGAGTACGATGATTCGTAGCAGAAAGCGGATAAGAATGAGTACTGATGTACCATCATATTTATTTGGTGCTTTCGGCATTTTGACTTTGTCTAAATAACATCCATGAAATGTTTATGTTATTAATCCCAAATTTCAGGTCCTACTAGGATTTCAATCTTTAAAGCATGGGGATATAGTTTATGTTCCTTCCATGTCTAGCTATTCCTGGTAGGTGGGGAACTTGTTCAAATTTGGGCTTCTTGTTTTGCAGGACTTCTGCTATTATGCAAATACAATTTTCATAGTCACACTTCTGTTTTTTCCTACTAAGGAGAAGCTATTCATGGTTTGTTTCTCATTCGCTGAGGTAAGTATCTTATATTTTAAAGGTCCTTAATACTAACTTTAAGATTTGTCTACTCTTAAGTTTGTATTCTTTCATTTAACTGCAGGGACCTCTAGCATGGGCATTGATTGTTTGGCGGTGTAGTTTAGTGTTTAGTTCAGTTGATAAAATTGTCAGTGTCTTCATACATCTTTTACCTGGTAAGTAGTGCATTCTTTTGTTTTCCTATTGCGGCCGATATCAACTTATTCACTCCCACCAAGGAAACTACTGCATCATTCTAAAAATAAGAGGGTGTCTTGTTTTGAATATACTATGTATAGTTGAATCCCTGTTATTTCTCCATATTTGGTTGTGGTTTCATTCTAAGGATCTGGTTTTTGAGTTCAGTGCTGCTTTAAAACCTCTAGTAGATTACATGTTGGGTTGTCCATTTGGATTATCATTTCTCTGCTCTTTGATTACATAGCTTGGTGTTTCATTATCAAAGTATTTGTCTCAATGTGTAATTGCTACAAAGGTTTAGTTGTGTAAAGTTATTTTTAGAAGGAAAAGAAAAGGTGATGAAATGAGGTTTATTGATATTCCGCTCTTGAGAGCTTGTCTGGGTTCCTCGTATTTCCCATTTTTATTTGTAATTTCTATTATGATCATGCCTTCGCGAATGATATTTGATTTGATCAATTTAGCTTTGTACAGTATAGGTCAACAGTAGGTCTATTTTAATAAGGGTACCCTTCCAATTTTCTATTGATGCCTGATAGATACCATATGCTTCGTGGGTGTTCAATTCCTCTGAAACAATTCTTCAAAGTCTGTCAGAGTTGCTTAGTTGTAAATTGTAGTTATCTGGTTGTTCAACTTCTGCTCCAGAAAATCGTGTAAGTTACCCAGTGACTAATCACCTTTTAGTTCTGCATTCTGTGAAACATGTTTCGGAGTCTGTCAGTGATCTTAGTTGTAATTATCTGGCTGGTCAGCCTCTGCTGCAGCAAATCATGTATAACACTCAATCAACTATTTTATGAAAAGTAAAAATGTAAGACACTCAATAAGTAATCAGACATTTAGTGCTGCACTGTGTTAATACCTAGAAGTAGTAAGCTTTCTGTTCAGAGATCATACGATGTTTATGTGACCATTGTATTACGAATGATATATCCTTTGGAATTGTAGTTTTACTTTTTTCAAATGAACTAGAAAGTTTGCCTGTTTTCTCTCCATATTAATTTAACAGAACTCTTGGCTAGTAAATTAATTACCTCCAACCATTCTGATCTGCAGGGTTGGTTTTCTTCACAATTCGCTGGTGGGATCCTGAGTTTTTTGGAGCTATGCATCCCGAAGGGACTCCAGAACGAGCATCATGGCCTTATGTAGAAAGCCAGTCCTACCTTTGGACTTGGCTATTTTGGGTACCGTTAGCTGCATACTTTCTCTGGCAGGTTCTCTATTACCTTATAGTAGATGTCCTACGTCGACAGAGGTTTCTGCGAGACCCTGAAGTCATGACATCTTACAGGTAGAGTCATAGTGTTCTAATTTTTATTGCCTATGATAAAGTCTTATTTTGGTGCATGTACTTTTCATTCTCCATCTGTCCTTGTGCTAGTTTGTGAACGTTAGCGTGGGTCATTATGTTTATTTTGTTCCTGGCTGTTAATATTCATTATTTGGTAGGGAGCTCTCCAAAAAGGCAAAGAAAGCAAACAACGTATGGTGGCGTGTTAGTGGTTTGCTTGGGGACCAGAATCGCTTGCTTATGTATATCCTGCTCCAGGCCATATTTACTATAGCAACTACAGCGCTCACAGTGCCCATATTTCTGTCATATAAGTTGCATGTTGTATTCCAAATATTCAAAGTTTCAGCATCTATATGGAATGGTGGAAACTTTATGCTTGATGTGATGCCCAGACAAGTGATTCTCAAGGAGGAAAAGAAAAAGTCAAAGATGTCGACTGTCCCCGACCAGAACGATGAGATTTCTTTACACGAGACCAACGACACTTCTGAAACAGTTCATTCAGAATAATGGAAGTGTTCATCATCTGATTTAGCTGTTGTTAACTTTTCTATCTGCTTTACACATGAATGAAAGGTTTAAGTTGTGTGACTCACAAAGTTGTAGATTTGGTGAAAGGAAAAATGAACTATCTTCATTCTATTGTGAATTTGTAAGTGAGATCAATCTAGGTGCTCCAGCCAATAGATATCGCTATGAGTAGTTTTGTTTTTTGTCCTGGTGAATTGCTGGAACTATTATATTATTAATACAAGCTTAATGATTAGGTATATGTGTTAAATAAAAATATGTTTGTGTCGTAAATTGTAGCGTGTGGTTCAATAAATAACCGATAATAACTGATCCATTAGAGTCGATGAAATCGAATGAATGCATAGTTGGATATGTAGTTGGTTCAGGTCTGAGGCATACAAGAGTAATTCGGGTCATTGGTTGAACTTTTGGACTGTTTTGATCACGGTTAAACATCTAGTCAAGATGAACCCAGATCGACGATTTGATGATTCCAAAAGGTTTGGAATGTGATTTTGAGTCAATCCGCATTTTAAGTTATTTCGAATCGATTTCGAGGGTCCATTTGGAAAATTTGAAAGATTAGACATTATTGGCATAGTTGTGTATTGGTGCAGGTTGATTTCTTCTTCGTGTTCCCCATGATCCTATCATGATTTAAAGAGGAAATGGGGTGTGCGTTTTGATCGAATGAAGGGGTTTGCAATTGCGTTAGAAGATTCGAGGGTAGGGTCAATTTGGTCTAAGACCTCGCAAGTGGTGGGACTGGGCCATTCTCATGATCGTGAGGGACCTATCACATTTGCCAATAAGGATTCCACTTCAATTTTGGGAGCTTGAGATCACAAATTGGGGCGATTCAAAAGGGGATAATCGAGCTTTCTTTGTGAAGTATGATTTTAAACATATAATATATGCATTCTATGGCAATGTATCATCAAATTAGTGGCATTAATATAGACCTTATGAAGTGATATTTTGAACATGCTTTAGCTTGAAGTTGATGTTTCCTCCTTGAATATGTGCATTTATGTGATTGCATTCATGTTGGGCTGCTAGGTCTCCTTCCTACCCTCCTTATGATGTCATGAATCTCATTTGAGGACGAATGTTCCATAGGGGAGCTATTGTAGCTCCTCAAATGTGAAAATAGCTAAAAAAGAAAGGTCAAACGGCAAGTCCACGAACCCAAAACGGACCAGACTCTTCACGATGCTCGTGGTGACTTGGACGACTCGTCTTGGGGTTCATACAAGTCACCCAGTCAGCAAGGTTTCATCACAGGTCATTGTGAAGGACCACAGACATCTAGACGACCCATGAAGTCGTCCATGAAATAGACTTGTCAGGCCTTGAATTTTCGATCAATTCCAAACAATTATATCTTTCAGCCTAAAATGAATTAGGTAGCCCATAACATGTCAAATTATTAAAATTGAGTCCTCTTTCCATCTCCACTAAGTTTGACTAATTTCGAGATCGAAGTAAAAAGTTATGTCCAGATTAGTGAAGCACTATCGGGTAGGACATCTTCACGACCCACTAGACGGGCAGTGATGCTCTAGACGACCCGTAAAGCCCCTCGTGAGAGGAACTTCGTCAATTTTAAGTCAGGTTCATGTTATTTTTTCCTCAATTGCTTTAACCCAATATTATGTTATTTTACCCTCTGCCTTACACCCTATATAATGATTGTCATCCCCAAAATGACCCAATCAATTCATTCTTCAAAAATCTAAAAGTTGATCAAGTTTATCCTCCACAATGTTTCTTTCTCTAAGGAGGCTAGACTTTCAAGAGCAAACCTCCAAATTCACCATTGATTGCAAGTTTTTGGAATCAAGGTATGATGACATTCACCTATGGAATCCTTTCCTCCTCAGGGTTCCTAAATTCTCCATTTTTTAAAGTTAGAATCTCCAATTGAAGTTAGGATTTTTACGTAATCTCATGTATTCTTTTTTCATATGATCTAGTTTATTGTTTTATGTCTTCTAATGCATGAATTGAACTCATGCATAAAACCAAGATTTCTAGACTTCGATGATATGGTGTGAGTTTTGAACTATGAAAAATGAATTTATGAAAATATGCATGTTTTTTTAATGAAATTGATGAAAAATGATTTAAGTTACTTTTGAGAGTAAATCATCAATGTTGTTATTATTATTGTGAAATGTTTTCTCACATATTACTCAATACATGAATGCGAAAAAGTTTTCTCACATATGGATTCTTAGGGTCGAAAGGTTTTCTCAACTAAACTTTGAATCAAGATTTAACTTGGATTGGGTACTTGATGTGCCTTCCATGGATGATAAGGCAAGAGATGATTACATGCCTCTGAATGATAAGATAAGTTAAGATTAATGATTATTCCATAGAATTTACGCTTAGTTCCGAGAGGATATTGATTTGGAAGCTAGGTAGCTTGAAACTGGATTTCTAGTAGCAATCTTCTTATCGCATACCTATGTGCCCCATATGATGATTGTCTTATATAAACATTAGCTAGTGGGTTCATGTAAGTTAGAAGTTCACGATTCTTACCTTGGCAAGTAGGACACCCCTTTTCGATGTGGTGTAGACACCGAATTCCATATTATAGCTCACATGGTTTCTATATTGGTCAAAGGTAAATCCCACAATAATGAACTAAGGTTACTTCTAGAAGTATTTCACGAGTGTTCTAAATAAGTTAACTTTCATTGACCATATTTATGATTTATATTTTCTAACCAATTTATCTCATGATTTAGCTTGGTCATTGCATGTCATGTAAAGTCTTTTTACCATGATTTTGTAACTCTTATTTATTGCTACCTTACTTGTTACATTCTTTCTACTAACATATTCTTCTCGACATTATTTCTCTAATTTAGGGTCTGATCCTCCTATTCCATATCCCCGTGTGAGTAGTGATCACATTATTAGATTTGAAGATTGATGAGTCCTCATGTTCCGAGGATCGAACCTTTATTGCTTATTGTCTTTACTTCTTTCACATTGTATGTGATGCATGTGTTACGTCCAATCACTCTTGATGTACTAAATAACTTTGAGACATGTTAGGTTTTTCTGCTTCATTTCCTGTCAAACATTTTATGATATAAAATGTCTTTTAAACTCTTAAATTTTATTATCTTGTATGATGTAGGCTAAGTGGCTTGTGTAGGACCTTTCGGAGTCCTATACATCATATCACGTCTAGGATGTACTTTAGATCATGAAAAATTTAAATTCCAAAAATGATTTAGTTCAAGTATCTTATTTCCTCTAAATAACTTCCACTAATTCTTGTTGATATAGTTTAAAACAGATATACCTGTTTGCAACAAATTTTAAACATATGAAAAATAAATAAATCATACAAATAAAATATGAAGAAACGTGATTTTATCCATCAAGATTGTGAGTACAAATCTGTTCCTCCTTTGATTCTACTCTATAAGATGATTTATCCAGAATCAAGGGCCCTGATTCTTACTCTTAAGATGATTTATCCATGATCTCGAGGGGGCCGTTAGACGTAGTTCTCGAATAGATGATTTAGATTTGAACCTATTTATATGAAGAATCCATCCAATTATGGATGTATTCGAGATCGATCTCTTGTGGATTTTTCGAGATGCCTTTTAGGGAATTTAGTACCCTTAATAGACATAAACTAGGGTTTATGGTTGAATAGCCTCCAAGAATCCCTATCTGAGTTGAACATAATTTGTAGAGTCCCAACTCGAATTGAACGCATCTTGTAGAGTCCCACAAAATTTCAATATCTACAATACCATTTTCCCTGATATCATACCATATAATTTTCCCAAGTATAATTACTACTGAATTCGTCTAGGAAATTACTTTATTTTGCACTTTTAGCATTCAGGAGATAGTTGCCCATCGTACGGCTCACCAACTTCACTTGCCTCTATGGGAGGCTCGCTCCGAGCAGGTTCAGATCACTTACAATACACATTTCTTACAACTAAATCCAATTAAAACACACGTCAAAAAAAAATTAGCAGCAAATAAAATGTAAAAAACCAAGAATTATATATTATTTCCTTTGTTCACACTATCTAAAAGTAGATTTTTACGTTTTACTTGTCATTTTTGGTATATTAATTATTATTTTTCTATTTTGCCCTTAACGTTAATTAAAAATTCTCCAAATTATTTCAATGACCTAAACTATATATCAATTAATTTGAATATTGCGATAAAATATTTATATTAATCATTATTTCTAAAATAATGTAAAAAATTTAAAATGAATAAGTAAAATTTAATGGAGAATGTAATATATTCAAAGATAATTGTGATGACAAATGCTAATAAGACATACTATTATTAAATTGATAAATACAAATACACTTTATAAGATATAGTAATTTAATACTTATCTATTAATCCACAATACTAATAAGTAATGTATCAGCAAACTAAAATATTAAATAAAGAAGGTTTGTTGTAAAAGTATTTAAGAACAAAAGAATAATATAAAGATGAAGACAAGAAGAATATAAGACAAGAGGAACAATATAAAATAACTTTCTTTCTTTTAAGTGTTCACTAAACCTTCAAGTATCTATAATATGAACCCTTATGCCTCTGTTTATAGTGTAACATAGAGGCATACAAAAGGTTAATCATAAACATGACATTAGCATGAATATAATGGAGGAGGTTATGGAAGTGAAATATTACGAGAACAATGGTTATAAAGTTTGAGGCTATGAAAGTTATGATTATCTTTCATAAAAATGACATTAACATGAATATAATGGAGGAGGTTATGGAAGTGAAATATTACGAGAACAATGGTTATAAAGTTTGAGGCTATGAAAGTTATGATTATCTTCATAATGGTGGAAGTAATGGAGATAATGGGTGAAAGAAAATGTCATGATGTAATGGGCATCCACACTATAATGTTTTACAACACTCCTCTTGAATGTTCATTGATAATATGTTTCGTTAAAACCTTATTAGGAAAAAACCCTGTGGGAAAAAAATTCAGTGAAGGAAAAAGAGCACACATATTTTCTAATACGCTTGAAATGTTGTTCGTAAAAACCGACCAGGTAAAAACCAAGTTGAAATAAAACCATGGTTAAGGAGGGAAAAGGAGTGCAACAACATTTTCTCCCCAGACTGTGAAAAAATTTCTCCCCCCTGATTAAAAACTTACTGATATCTCGAAACAATGCATTTTCATAGTGTATTACACTTCTAAATATTGATGTTGGACCATCTGTAGTGAATAAGTTACAAGTTGGACTTGAATAAGTCTTTGAAACGGTCAATCTTCACCATTATGTTGAAGATAAGCGTGTGAAAAGACTTTTGGGGGAAATTGAATATACTTTGTCCAAATCCTTTGGTTGATCCTTCCTTTTCAATTGAGCTATATATATTTGGACAATAACTACTATTACACAACATAAGTTTAGTATTATCTAATTTTCCTCTTTTTTTTAAATAGTACCAATCTTTTTTTATTGTTAGTAGAGTGTTTAGAAAGATATATAACATTCTATCTCCTATAACCCACCACTTCCCCAATATCATGCCTATTTTTCTCCACTAAAACAATCAATCTTCTGAATCACTTTTGGATTTTGAATTATTAATTTAATAAAAACGTTCACAACATTTAATATGCAATTTTGATTTCAAAAATTAAAAATGAAATTTCTGAAAATTGGCCATCGTTCTTGGTTCTTCTTCTTCTTCTTCTTACGAGATATCGTCTATAGTCTTCTTCTATTCTTAATCCATCATATGTTCTTATTTCTTTTTTTTGCTTCTGTTCATTGATAGATTAACATCAGCCGTCTCGAAGTCTTCTTTTTTCTTCTTACTTCATCATCCGTTCTTTTATTTTCTTTTCTTTTTTTGTTTTGTTCATTGTTTATACATCATATTAATGGATCCTTTTACTAATAGAAGGATTATGATTCGGACGATGAACAAATGGAAAGAAAATAGAAAAAAGTTTTGCATGGATCCTAATTGAATGTTGGAAGGGATTCAAACAAAGGATTTTGGTGGAATCATTCTAAATAAAGGTTAACAAAATACACCAAAACGAGAGAAAGATAAGCAGCAACATTGTTGTTGAAAATTAGTAAAAATTTTAGTAAAAGGAAATCCTCTCTGTATCTCAATTTTTGAAATTGTTATCACGTATCAGACAATAGTTAATACATACGATCAGTGTGTTATAATTGTTAGTAGCGATGCTGATACATGATTAGATGTGTATTCATATGATTTCCTATGTATTCAAGAGTTTTTGAAATTGTTATCAGGGTATCAGTCAATAGTTTAATAACTGCGCCATCACCCCCTAGTTGTGCTTGCTGATACATATCGACTCAGTGTGGTATAGTGTTTTAACGATGCATTCGATACAGGAATTTGGATGTGTTCATATGATTTTCTATGTACACGAGTTTTGAAAAATATTATCATGTATCAGTCAATAAGTTTAATAAAACGGATGTTCATAAAAAATATCTTTCAAAACGAGATGATATGTTAATCTTGATTTTCAAAAAAATTTGAAATGGTTATTCCAATTACGTGCTGAATTAATGCCTTAGTAATGAAACTGTTACCGTAATTTAAGCTGATTTAAATAAACCAAAATGCTAAATGTTTCCGTTTCCCCCTTTTAATCTCAACAATTTTAAGGTATTTGGGTATCCTTTACCATGTATCACAACATACAATGTATAGCCATAGCAAACCAATTTTAAGGGATTATTGTAAATATAAATTTTCGGGACAGAATGTAATTATTGTATTACACTATGGGATTCCTTAAATTTATACTATTATTTTTTTATATGGTGGTTGGAATATCCTTTTTAAAAGAAAATCACATATTTTCTGAATATGACATAGCATGATTCCAACCAAACACACTCACGACTTACATAATAGATCAATATTATTTCTGCACGGGTTGATTCTTTGAATGGTAAGATTTTATTGTGCCACCATATGTAAATAAACAATCCATTTGTGATCGAGCTTTATGTAGATCAAATAAATATTCAGTATCTACATTATCAAATTATTTTTGACTTGGGATTGATCATTTCAATGTTTTTATGAAGTCGTCTTTTCTTTCTGAAATAAATCAACATATTATATGTGTGAGTCATTTGCTTTGTCGGTTTGTCATAACTGAATGATAAAGGTCATATAACTTCTTTCAGGTATATTCAAATAAGTATTCTAGCTTTAGAATAACAAACAAAGATGTAAGGTTACCAATTGACACTACTACGTTTTCATTTTTAAAATAATTTCACGAGATCAAAAGCTTCCTCCTCTTGTTAGCAGTCTCCACAATCATGGTAATCAATAGACAAAGTTCCTATAGGGATTTTCATATAACCTAATCGTTACATGTCAAAAAAAAAAGGACAAAAGAGACTAAAAAGAGACCTCCAACGGTCGGTCATAAATGCAGGTCATTTTTTGTAGACACCTATGAGGTCGCCGAACGAGACTCCGGGTCACCAATAAAAAACAAATTGTCAGATTTTTTAAAATACCTCATGAGGTCACTAGTATTATTTATTTGAATTATATATTTTTTAATAAAGAGAAATGATGAGGTCACTATTTTATTATTTGATTTAATTTTATATTTTAATAAGAGACCTTGGGTCGCTAGTATTATTATTTAAAGTTTATATTTTAAAAAGAGACGTATGAGGTCACTATTATATTGTTTAATATTTTTCATATTTTAAGAAAGAGATCTAAGGGGTCACGCTAATGATTATTTAATTTAATTTTATATTTTAAAGGAGAGAATTCCATTAAGGTCTCTTTTCGGCATTATTGTTTTTATAGCGACCTCAGGAGGTTCTATAATGAAATTTACGGAAAATATAATGAAAAAAAGGGGAGCCTAATGAGGTCTATTTTCTGCATTTATTAAATATACAAATGTTACATAGAGACCTTTATGGGGTTAAGGGAAGGTTTTGATAATTGAATATCTGGAAAATTAATGCAAAAAAGAGACCTCGTGACGGTCTCTTTTTTTGGAAAAAAAAACTGCAGTAATTATTATTTCTGCGCTTCTCATCACCTTGTCATTTTAATTCAGTACCCAAATCAAGCTCAAGAGCTTCAAAAATCAATTGAAAGCAATACATTACTAAATATTCTCTTATCAAAACTCAATTGCAAACTTACCTTCAACATTAATTATATATTTAAACAAAAATCATGATACCCATAAGTATTTAATATATTGCATGTTTATCATGGATTACAAAAACAAATAATCCGATCACAAAATTATAAAGTTACAAAATTATCATAAGTTAATTAGATGATCTATCACCAAGTCTAAACTCTCACTAATGTTGGTAGTGGGTTTGGCACACATAATCATCACTTCTTCATCATCTGAGATCACGTGTCATATTTCTTGTTGACCATACATTGATAGTGAGTAGGTGAGATTGAGGAGGTCGAGGAGGGAAAGTGACATCACCGGAACAAGGGGGGGGGGGGGGAATCCCTCCTGAAGCAAGTAATGCATCAAATTGAGCTTTAAGACCCACAAACTGTAATTCCAACCGTCTTTTCCTAACCCGTGATTCTTCAACTTGGCTAGATAACTCAACAATCTTTTTGCTCATAGCCAAATTTTTGTTCATCGATTCATCATATGAACTATTTAGGCCTTCAAACTCAGAAGAAAATTCACGAAAGATTTTATGCGGCATTCCATATGCATACTCATATCTACTCGGGCCACAAGTCAAGTCTAACCAAACTCTCTCATCCTGTTTTTGAGTAAGTGGTATACCTCGAATTTCTTCCAGCAGAGTTTGTTGTAAATCCTCCAAAACTTGAAGATATCGATTCTAAATTGAATGTTATTATATGAGAATATAAATTTAGAAAATAAGTAATTATTTTTTAAAATTAGAGGCTTACATAGGTCACTTCAGCTCACGGTTCAACCCACACGCCTGGTTCTTCAGAAATTTCTTCTTTCTAATGTGTGTTGCCTTAAATGCCTCAGCCAGAGTTACCGGTCTTCATAGTTCCTTTTACTACATAAAAAAATAATAAAATTATAATCAAGAGTAATTAAATATTAATAGATAAAATATATAAATACATACAATTAACAAATTTCTAAGTCTAATTAGTTTAGTTTTCACTTAATTCTAACACTATAGTCACAAATTTAACTTATTAACCAACTTAACAAATTTCTAAGTCTAGTTTTAACTTAATTCTAATACTATAGTAACAAGTTTAACTTGTTGACCAATTTAACAAATTTCTAAATCTAATTAGTTTAGTTTTAACTTAATTTTAACACAATAGTCACAAATTTAACTTAATAACCAACTTAACAAATTTCTAAGTCTGATTAGTCTAGTTTTAACTAAATTCTAATACTATAATAATAAATTTAACTTATTGACCAACTTAACAAATTTCTAAGTCAAATTATTTTAGTTTTAACTTAATTCTAACACTATAGTCAACAAAATTTAAATGATTAAATAATTTAAAAAATTGCTAAGCTAATTGTAGTCTAGTTTAGTTTTAACTTGAAAGCTAATACTAAGTAACAAATTAACTTATGACCAAACTTAGCCAAATTTAAGTCTAATTCGTTTAGTTTTAACTTAATTTAACACTCTAGTCACAAATTAACTTATTAACCAACTTAAACAAATTTCTAAGTCAAATTGTCTAGTTTTAACTACATTCGAATACTCAGCAACAAGTGTAACGATGACCAAGGCTCAACAAATTTTCTAAGTCTATTAGTTTAGTTTTAACTATATTTCTAACACTATCGTCACAAATTTAACTTATAACAACTTAAACAAATTTAAGTCTAATTCGTCTGTTTTAACTAAAATTCTTAATACTATAGTAAACAAGTGAACTTATGACGACTTAACAAATTTTTCGTATCAGTTGGTGTAAGTTTTAACTAATTCTAAAACACTATAGTCACAAAGTTTAACTTATTGACCAACTTAACAAAATTTATAAGTTAATTCTTCAGTTTTACTAATCTAATACTATAGTAACAAGTTTAACTGATGCCAACTAACAATTTTAAGTCTAATTAGTTAGTTTGTTTTAATTAATTCTAACACTATAGTCACAATTTAACTTATTAACCAAACTTAACAAATTTCTATGTCTAATTAGTTAATTTTAACTATTAATTCTAATATTATACGAACAAGTTTAACTTATTGACCCAACTAACAAATTTGCTAAGTTAATTAGTTTAGTTTTAAAACTTAATTCTGAAACAATATAGTTAACAAGTTTAACTTATGGACCAACTTAACAAATTTCTAAGTCTAATAGTTTAGTTTTTAACTAATTCGAACACTAAAGTCTCAAATTTAACTATTGACCCACTTAACAAATTGCTTAAGTCTAATAGTCTAGTTTTAACTAAATTCTAATTACTATAGCCACAGGTTTAATTATGACCAACTTAACACATTTCTTAAATCTCCTTCGTTTAGTTTTCACTTATTCTACACTATAGTCACAAATTTAACTTCTGTAACAACTTAACAAATTTCAAGTCTACTTAGGGTAGTTTGACTTAATTCCAAAAACTATAGTCACACAAATGTAACGATTTAACCAACTTAACAACTTTCTAAGTCTAACTAAATTATTTTTACTTAATTTCTTATACTATAGTAACAAGTTTATCTTATCAACAACTTAACAAATTTATATGTCTAATTAGTTATTTTTACTGCTTATAAAAACTATATGTCACCAATGTTAACCTAATACCAACTTACCAACTTTCTAGTCTAATTAGTTTATTTTTAACATAATTCTTATATATAGCAACAAGTCTAACTTACAAACAACTTAAACAAATTTCTATGTTTAATTAGTTTAGTTTTACCTTAACAATAACACGATAGCACCAATTTTTAATCAATAGGATGCAAATAGTCGTTGGTATAGTGTACTAAGCTAACAAATGATAAATTAAAGCTAAATTTAAAGCTTAGGGTAAGCACTGATGACACAATGATTTTCAAAGAAATCAATTTTGTCATCAATAGGATCAGCTAGTTTGTGGTACTTAAGCTTAACAAATATTTTTTTCTAAATTTAAAGCAAGTGTCAACAGTTAGAGGGATTAAAAGTGATTTTCAAAGACAATCAATTTTGTCATCAATAAGATCAACTAGGTTGGACTTATGCTTAAAAATAATTATCTAAATTAAAGCTAGAGTGTCAACACTAGAAAACAAAATTGATTTTCAAAGAAAATCAATTTTGTTCATCAGTTAGGATCAACTAGTGTGTGGTACTTCTGCTTAACCAATATTATTCTAAATTAAAGGAAGTGTCACACTAGATTGTCATCAATCGGGATCAAATAGTGTTGGTACTTAATCTTAACAATAATTATTTCTAAATTTAAAAGCTAAGTGTCAACACATATTTAAAGCTAAGTATCAATATTAGATGGATACAACACATATCTAGAAAACCATTGTACTTCAACTTATTAAATTGAGAATTACATACCTTATTCCTACTTTGATTAAGAAGTATTATCTGTATCAACTTTTAGAAGTTGAGCGTCTTAGTGCCTAGCAAGAAAAGAGGAAAAAAAAGGTAACACTAGAAAAATTTAAAGTTTTGAAAATTCAATGGTGAAAATCAAGTGTTTGATCCATGTACTAACTTATTTTCAAAGAAAATCCATGTTTACACTGATAAACTTTATGTTTAGTGAACAGTGGAATCAAAACGAAAGAGGTAATAATAATTATATTGATTGAAAACTTTCAGTATCTATGCAAAATTCTTTTAAAAATTTCAAGATCATCACATTAGGAATGTCAAATCCAATATATATATTATTATATTATATATATATATATCTGAATTCAAAACCGCTGAATGTGATACCTTATATGGGCCTCCATTTGTTTTCTTCTTTTTTTTGTCTTTCTTTTTTCTTTTATTCAATATTTTTTTAGTAATTATAAAAATTCAAGTCATTTTAACATTGTAATCTAGAATGAGTTTCAAAAAACGTCCCCATATATTGACATCCTCTACTTAACTAGATGTCTTTTCGATTCCCTTTTAACCATTTATTGACTTATTTATATAAAATCCAATCATCTATGGAGATGTTTGCATGTTCATGTCCATTTTTCATTCTTTCTTATTTAGTAGTATAATCTTTTAATTTATTTCGTCATTTGTCTCTCTCATAAAATCATGTAGTTAAGTTAATAAAAAAAAAAGAAGCATAGAAAAAGATGATGTCACGATAGATCTTCCACTTTGAGAAGATTTGGTAATTCTGCAAACAATTAACACATTTTTTGGTACAATTCAACAAAATGAGAAAGAAACTTTAATTACTGGGAAGATTATGCATAGAGAGTTGTAGTAAGTATAAAAGTTTGATTGATTTTCAAAATTATGCAGATCCTTGTGTACATTTTGATTTCAACTAATCTTATTGGTGTTCTCTTTTATGTTTTTCTTCATTTTGAACAAAAAAAAAGATTATTCATTCATTGTTATTGTTAATGAAGATGAAAAGATGCACAATATATATATATATATATTATATATATATATATTATATATATATATATCTAAGATTTTAGATTTTTCCATGGTTGAATTAAAAGTTATTCTCTATGGTACACTTTTTTAATTTCTATGAAATTTTGTCCCTAAAATAGATGATTAGGTATATTATAATTAGATATCAATCACAAATAAATGAATAATATTTTTTATAGTATTGAATATTTTTTAATATATATTCTAATTGGCACACACGATATCCAGCTTTGTAAGAATACACTACATTAGTTGTGGTTGTAATTAAAACATATGAAGTTTGTATTTTTTTAAGTAGTAAGAAAACCATATGAGAATATATGTAAATTTGTGACTAATAAATTAATTTCGGTTAGCGAACTTTTGTTATTGAATTTGTTATTAATAACATTTTAAGTTTCTTACACTTTTTATTTTTCCTATTAAATAGTAAAGGAGAAGATAATCGTACAAACATAATTGGAACTTTGAATAGCATCCCTAAAATTATTCATTAATTTTCCTTTCTTAACGAAGAAATATGATTACTATCTTTCATTAACTTATATTGCTATAAATCTCATTAACTCCTCATAACTCGCAAATTTTAAAATGTGGAAAGTTATGATAATTTATTGTGTTTACAATGATTACGCTTCATAGACACTTGACTCTCTCTTTTACTTCTCCAATCTATATCTAAAATAAATGGTATTGTTAAGACAATTCTTTTTTAAGCAAATGTTAATGGATTTCTAATTCAGATTTGATGTACTCATATAGAGAAAATCTTAGGAATTATGGTATATTGATTTGTCTCTTACTTTTAAGGTAGGTCTGTTCAAGAGATTAATCTTGACCAAATAATCTTAGGCTCTAAATTATATTCGTAAAGCTCTCGAAATATATCGTTAGGAGGATGGGACGAAGTAACGGATTGGAAAGCACTTTTACCATAGCAATTTACCGGTATCAGATGACACGGGGCTAGGCGCCCTCTCGATCTCGTTATAAGCTATCTAAGAACCTAAAGAGGCAAGGAAGAGAAAGAAGAGCTTGCCATAATCTTTATAACTCTCATAACCCTCAAATTTTAAATATATGTAACTTTGATAATTGATTGTGGTCTTAATAAACATATATATAAATGTGTATTTGTATAAGGACAAACCTTTTGAGGCAAAATGTTAATAGTTACTTCAATTTCAACTTTAATTGTAATTCATGATGAGGAGTTTATTTCATACATACACACATATATATATATATATATATATATATATATATAATACTATTTATTGGAGCATCCCAACCTTTATGAAAATATTGGGGCTACAAATATATTTTGGAAAATATTTGCAACATTTTTTCCAAATGAATTATCTCTGAACTTCAAGTTCACATTTTTTTATGTAGGATCTATAGATGATTTACCCCACACATAATTTCAGCTGCTAAACATATCTCCTCCTAATGTTAGAAATTCTAACATTCACCTACAACCTCATTTAGGGATTCATTTTTGTGTGTGATGAAACAATAAAATCATATGTACACACGTCAAATTTTTAGATGGAAATTATTTGGAACCTGACCCCGAACCAATTGTGATGGGAGAACCTCGTTGGCTTGATGCATACAATAACCTCGTTGTCTTGATGCATACAATAAACTCATCTCATACCAAATTTTATTTGAGAGATTCGTTCTCATAATCATTGGTCTAACTATAATTGGAAGCATACAATTTCTGCTAAACCAACCAACATTATCAACATAATTTTATAGTTTGGAACTTTGCTCTATTTAACAATTCGAACGAATAGCGTTGCAAAATCAACTTGTAAGTTGACACAAATGCATATGTAACCATACGAAAGATGAATTTATTAAATCATAATAGTGAACGACCCACATGGCAGGTGAACGGGCCATATTCACCTTTCTATATGTTCCAAGTAATTTGAGGGAATAAAACCCCAACCTTAGTTGATACCATTATCATTTTATCAAGAGAACAATTAACAAAAGAGAATCTTGAAGAATCTGTTATTTCTTCAAACATATAGCCACGTGAATTTTCAACTTCTTTTGCATCACTCTGAACCAAAATGACCAGGCGGTTATGCCAACTAATATTTATTCTAGTGAAATTTTAGTTTACTTTTACATGTGATTCCTTCATCATGCTCATATTTTTATTCAACAAACAAGAGAAAGTTGGGTAACCTAAATGTAAATATTCATAACCCACTTTGATTGTAGTAATTTGTAGATATTTAATCTTTCAATAATTTACGATCTCAATATAATAATTTTGAATTCCATCGAAATTTTAAAAGTTTCTTTTGAGACTTACTACAATCTTAATATTGTGAATAATTTCATTCCGGATAGTAACAAATCAACTCTTTCAGAACTCTCAATTAATTTTGTGTACTATCATAAATTTCACAACACCAATTTTATTATTTTCATGGTTAAAATTATTACATGCAAAACTTATTTCTTGACAACCAATGACAAATTTGTGTTGCCACACAATAACAGTTACAAATTTGTGTTGCCACACAATAACATTTATTTTGATCATGGCCACAAACTTTATAGAAAAGATTATTTTTTTCTTTTGTCCTCCAAAAGTTCATAGTAAAACACACCACAATATTTGTGTAGAACTCAAAGTATATGACAAAAATGACTATTCATGTCAAAGTATTTTCATTCGATCTCTCAAACCTCCTGTAGAGGTGAGATGTGAAATTCATCCAACAATATATGAACATGTTCTTATCCATACGAACACCAGTCACATTTTCTTCGAGAAATAGACTATAACTATTTATACATTCTCTATAAGTTTTTATTAAAAATTCATTGTCATGCCTTGGCATTATCAAGTTTATGTGACTCACCTCAACATCACTTTAATAGGTCAAATGTACCAATTGTACTATCAATTTGTATTCCTTTATTTTGATGGGGGATTTACGAAATTTTTGAAATTGGGTTGCACCAACAACAATGTGCCCAATAACTTCTCATACCACCTTTAATAGATAAAAATTACCTTTAACAATTATCTTCACATTTGAAGGACGATCATTAGAAACAATGTGTCCAATAACCTTTTTATATCACTTTAGTGGACAAAATTATCTTTACATTTGAAGAAACATCTTAAGAATTGATAATGTTATTCCTTTTAATTACCACAGTGATGACCATTAACATTTTACCACATCCATATTCATACATTCAATTACTTGTCATTTTTCAGCCATATTATGTACTATGCTATCACATTCACATAAAAGAATGGAGCAAATCAATTGGACAGATTTCATGACTTCTATCAAGAGCATATCAATTTGCTCTGTCATCAAAACCCAATATTTATCATCATGATGCATCGGAACTCTTACCCGATTACCCTCTTGGTGCGATAGGACTTGAATCCTTCGACTTACCCTCAATCAATGACATAAATATCAAATATAATAGGACTCACCATTGAGCCTTAAAAAAATATTACCACTTTCTGATTAACATGTACAAATAAATATATAACAAATTTGTCACTTAGTGATTAATATGCATAGTAAAATATAGCACAAAAAAGCACAATAACAATATTCTCAACAAAGTATGTACTAATATCTTAAACTTATCAAAACAGAGAATTACATATAACATTATATTATATAATGTTTGGTGCATAATTATTATGGCAGTGAATCCCCGTTATAAATCACAAAATCAATTGCACACTAAAAATAATAATAATTCCAATTACACTAAAATAAAACTGCTCACTGTCATCACCCATTTCTCAATTTCCATGTGTACCCAAAATATTTCACACAAAACAAAAATAAATAAAAAGTTTATGTAATAACCAAAACAGTGAGCATAATCATAAATAAAATATAAAATAAGTTTCATATACAAAAGAAAGTATGTATAGTCATAGGTGAAAAAAATGCACAGTAACAATAATATTAATCATTCACCTTGTTCACAAATAAAATATAAAATAGATTCCACAATAATTTACTTTGTTCCCAAGAAAAAAATAAACACAATTAATTTACCTTCTTTTGTTTACTTTGCTTCAATCCTGCAATGGTAGAACATTCATGTTAATAACATGTTGTAAAACTTTAGAACAAAAGAACATTATAAAGATGAAGATAAGAAGAATATGAGACTAGAGGAACAATATAAGATAACTTTCTTTCTTTCAAGTATTTACCAATCTTCAAGTATCTACAATATAAACTTTATGCCTCTAAGTGTAACATAGAGACATACAAAAGGTTAGTCACAAACACGACATTAACATAAATATAGTGAAGGAGGTTACGGAAGTGAAATGTTACAAAAATAATGGCTATAAAGTTGGAGGTTATGAAAGTTATGATTATTTTCGTAATGATGAAAAATAATGGAGATAATGGATGAGAAAAAATATCTTGATGTAATAGACATCCAACCTATAATGTTTTATAACATGGCCTCAAATGACTCTGAATTATTTTAATATAATATTACTTTTTATTTATTCTTCGGGCCAAAAAATGCTCTTATTTTTTATGGTCCACATTCATAATGTTATGTTCCGAGTTTACAATATATGTGTGACCGACACATAAAATTATTGTTGGTCCAAGCAAATTTTACATTAATAGGAAACGATCAAAAAAGTAATTAACCGAGACAAATGCAAATTTTAATTTGATCCCTATTTATAAGTTGAATTCTAATAGATCAGAGGTTAATTTAAAGGAAAGTCTACATACATGAGTTGTAAAACTCAAAAAATATTTACATGTTTATACTCCAATCCAAAGTAATTCAAGAAATACACCTTTTTTCTAAAAAAAAAAAAAAATACAATTCAAACCTCATTCATTGAGGTTGATAATTTTTTATTAACTGATACTAAATCAATATCATATAATGTATTGATATCACTAAGGCTGATAATTTTGCTTATCTCATACTAAAAAATAGTTAGAGGTGTGTTGATCGACTACTGAGTGCAAGGCAGTAAATAGTGGACAATAGGTAGTTCAGGTGCGCTTAAAATCAACTATAACTAGAAGTCATGTCGATCTTGCTACTAACAAGCCTTTGACTGTGAAAAGCTCCAAAAAAGCACACAATAGTTTAAAGTAAAAGGAGTGAAAGCCACTTAAAAGAAAGGAGCTCTAAGTTGGAATTCCATAGTGAAAGTACTCCATAGTGTCATCACCATGCTGCATCGATTGTTGATTGTCAGTGTTGAAACCTGATTTGGAGGTCAAGTCTTGATTCATGCGTCGAAGTCGAAACCAGAATTGATGGATTATGTTCAATTTTGTGTGTTTGAATCAAGTCTTCGGTAGGATATCCGATCTTAATTCAAATTATCGGGTCTCAGGTCGGGGTCAGATCCTAGGTCAGATCTTAGGATCGAATTTAATATTTTTTTGTCGGGATTGTGTCTTAGTTTGCATGTCAGGGTCATATCCTAGATCATCTATCGAGTTTGATTTTCGGGTCAAAAAATTATTTTTTACTCTTTGGCAAAAAAATAAAGATATTTTCTTAGAAGTGTTTTTCATACACGAATCAAACACAAAAAGATATTTCTCGAAAAAAAAATTTCACTTACCAAGCAAACATAAAAAAGATAGTCATAAATCCACTTATTTTTCAACTAAACATTTACTTTCATACCAAACACACCCTTTATTTTGACCTTCTACAACACCCTCAGCATTTTAACCTTGCTAAAAGAAAAATGAGTTTTGAAAAAAAGAACTTCCAATTAAAGTGAATACCTTATATATAGTCACCAGTTGGATTGAATTTAGATGTTGCATATCACCTTATTTGAATTTTCAATTAAAAGGAAATTAAATCTCTATTTTTATTGATTTATAAAAGAAAAAATTGATTAAGAAATTTTGTTGATCAAAATAAAGGTATTAGATATTTCTCAAATTTCATAATTTTTGTTTTAATGACTAAACAAAAGATCTTCAAGTTCAGAATAAAATATATAATGTATCAATGCAACATCTTAAAATATATGCACGTGTATCTAGTGCGCCACATAGCATCTTATGAGCCGTACATCTTAGTAGCTACATATAAGGTGAAAAGCCTTCCATTTATAGCAATTTCTTAGTAGCTACATATAACATCACAAATTAAACACGTGTAACCATATTTTACATGCAACCATATATATACATTCATTTTGTTGATAATTTATGTGTTGTTTCCAACAAATTAAACCTCTCTTTTTGTTGATAGACCGCTACCACATATTAATTCATACACCACTGTCTTTTGATGGTTAAGATTGAGAGGAGCTTACTAATGTTACGTAAAAACTTTACTTTTGTGTATGTTATTAATTACATTAATTCTCTTCGTGTACATTTGTTTTAAATTTCAAACTCAATATCTAAATAGATTCATAAAATTAATTCCATTTTTCTATTCGAAAAAAGTACACGAGAAATAAATAATTGACCCGCTTGAGATATTTCATGACCATATCACGTCTAATCTTATAACAGACTTGTTAATAAGCTACAAGTAGTAAAATTAGATTAAATTCGATAAACCTAGGATATAGAGGATCAAGTTTGATCAAATCAGATTTAATCATTCTTTTTGAAACAGAAGAGATCTAACTAGATATTCTCATTGCCCTCTGTTGTGTTGATTGTGTCAACGCCAAAAAGGAAAAATGGTATAATGTTGGATCGAATCTAATCCTCTATATTATGGAGTTTAATTTTAGTTTTTCTACTTATAGTTTTTTGGGAGGTCCGTTATAGGATCAGAATGATGTCACAAGTGGGATATGTCGCATCTATTTGAGTGAATTTAAACAGATTGAGTCCATACTTATCCTCCTGTGTAGTCATGTATATCATCATGATTGCATATATACGTGGATGAGTATGAACATGCATATTCTGAGTGTCGTCGCGATTATAGTCGTCTTAAGAGGTTAATATGATTATTATTCTAGTTTCATTGTAATAAATATGATACTGTATTTACTTTTGACTTTGATATTCTATTTACCACTATTGGTTCCGATTGTTAGTGTATAAGCATGTATTGGATGGGCACAGCCGAACAGGCCCGACATATTAATTTACAAAAATATGATTTCATTCATGAATGTTTTGTCATTTGGTGATAAAAAAAAGTGAACAACAATGTAATCTATGCTAATATTATTGAGACCATCATATATGTATATGTATAACAACTAACATGGGAAAGATGCCATAATATTAGATTTACCAGTAAGTAGAAGATCACTGCATCAGGTATCCTGCTTTACAAAAGTATATGCATCAAGTACCTCATACATACGTGTATTTTGTACCTTAAAAACCTTGTGTATTTAGCGTTCCTAATATGCATTTTGTGGCCCTTACATGCATCTTGTCTGCTTTTTATGTCTGTGGTTTTAACACTTCTATGAGTAGTTCAACAAGTATCATTGAGTTTAACTTTGACAGTGTGTATCAGCTAGCTTCTTTTTTTCTCTTTCCACTTATTATCTTGCTAATTGTACATGTTTATAGCATTTTGACTTAGCGTATGCTTTGCATGAAGGAAATGTTTCTCATGTTTGGTCTTGAAAAATATTTTTCAAATCAACTTATTTTTTTAAAATTTAAAAAGGTAAAGAAAATATTTTTCAAAATCATTTTGAACGTCACACCTCAAATTTTCATCCTAACTTATGTTTCGGGTATCAATTCTCAATACTAGTCCTAGGTCCAATTCCTGATTCTCAATTTGAGACCGGACTCTTGACCTCGATTCAAGACTCAACTCTCGATTTCGGATTGTGTAGGGGTCAAATCTCAAGTTAGAATTAGAGGTAGAATTCTGAGTCAGGGTAGGGTCGGGATTTGGTCTTGGGTCAGGTTTAAGTCTCGGTTCAAGATTAAATCTTAGGTCATGGTTAATTCTCAGGTCAGGAGTCAGATCTCTAATCGAGTTTGGGTGGCGGGGTTAAGGTCGGGACCAAGATCAAATATTGATTCAGGTGTCGAGGTCGGGTATCAGTGTCAGGGTTGGGTTAGGTGTTAGGGTCAAGGTCGGGGTCAGATCTCAGATCGGGTTTGGAGTTAGGGTTAGAATCGGGTCTCGGGTCGAGGATGTGTCTTCGGTCTCCATTTAGGTTTTATGATTGGGGTTGGATCTCGGGTTAGGATCAGGTGCTGGGTCAATGTTGGGGGTCAGGGGTCAGTCGTGTTTGGACCTTAGATCGGGGTCGGGATCATATC
Source organism: Solanum habrochaites (assembly GCA_027704765.1). NCBI lineage: Eukaryota > Viridiplantae > Streptophyta > Magnoliopsida > Solanales > Solanaceae > Solanum > Solanum habrochaites. The sequence goes on along the minus strand of JAKWJA010002495.1, from coordinate 53,307,718 downwards.
ATGTGTCAAATTCAGGGGATGGGTCACGAGGTCGTGGTTGTGTCTCGTGTCAAGGTCGGGTTTGCGTCTGGGGGAGGTTAGGTCTCGGGTTGGGGTTGGGTCAAGTTCATGTCCTGGGTCAAAGTTAAAGGTTGGGTGTTACCGGTGTTAGTGTGGTGGTCGGGTCTTAGATCGTATCTCGGGATTAAGTCTCGGGTCAAGTGTCAAGGTTAGGTGTTGAGGTAGGGTCGATGTTGGATTCCATTTCAAAATGTCAAGGTTAGGTGTTGAGGTAGGGTCGATGTTGGATTCCATTTCAAAATTAGAAAGTTGGGTCGAATATTGGGGTCAGGAGTCCGGGTTGGTTCTTAGGTCGGGGTGGGTGTCTGTCGAGGTTAGGTCTTGGATCGGGTGTTGGGATCAGATTTGAATTTGAATGTTCGTTTTTTGACGGGGTTAGGTCAAAATTTATGTCTTGGTTGCGTGTCTTAATTCGGGTCAGAGTCAAGTTCCAATTCTGTCACGATCCAAAAATGGACGTAATTACACTTGTCTATTCCCACCAAGGCAAGTCATCCTTAACCCAACGAAAATGAAGAGAAAAATGGAAAGATAAATCATGAACAAGATAAAAGCGGAAAAACTTATTCATTCTAATAACACCCCAAAATTTTGTTGTCACGTGTACAAGCCCCTAATATATAAAGTGTGAAAATAAGAAATAAGTACGAATCTCAGTCTTTGTTTCTCAAATAGAACAAAGCATAAAGAAAAGATAAAAAGGGTCCTCCGTGATAACAAGCAACTACCTCTCAAGTACTTCAATAAGCCTTGGAAAGTAAGAGAAGAGGAGCAACCTAATATAAAAAGCAACCTAGCTAGAAAACGTATACTCATTCCCTCCTAACTGAATCTCCTTAACTACAACTTGCAAAAAATTCAACTCAACCTAATGGTTCTACAATACACATTTCATAAGGTTCAATAATCATTGTCCAAAAGTCATAATTCAACAATCAACTTCTATCAAGTAAGTCAATCTCAATGTCAAATGGATCAATATGTAATAAGTGCATCAACAATAGTAAACAAGTAAGTCAAATATAAGATCAAATTGCATCAAATTACGATAATCGGTTTCTCGCTGGAACAATTTTCCTTCAATACAATATCACTAGTTGGAATCATTTCCCAGTCTTTATATCAATTAACTAGTTGGAACCATAAGGAAGAGACAACAATTCAAGCAATTGAAGTCCACATTCATGATATCAAATATTTCATCAATCAATCAATTAGGTTACACGAGAGTACAATTCACAAACATTATCATCCTCTTTTTATTCATTAAGATTTATCAAGTGGGAAATTATGCCTTCACCTCATTCCCATTACTCCCAGTACACACAAAATGAAAGAAAACACATGAATTCTACTAAATTACAAGGTTTGAGAGATTACTTGCCTTAAATGAATCAACTAGTCACTGCAAGACTTGAGTCTTCCCCTTTCGATCAACATTTAGCAATCAAGTATCCATAATAAATTTTCGAATACAATAATACCCAACTCATATACTTGAAAAATGGGTCAATCAATAAAATCCAATTCTGGTAATAAAGTTTGAATCCAAAATTCTTTACTTGAAATTATTATTCAAGGCATTTGGAACCATTTTGGTGAAATCATTTGAATCAGTTCACAATCTCCTTTTTTGTTTAGAAGTAGAAATCTTGAAAAATCTTGTCATTTGCAAATCAAAATCTCAAATTTTGATGTTAAAATTCAGAAATAATTTAAAAAATGAAGCTTTAGGATTATAAAAGCTTACCCAAATGATTTATCACAAGAATTCCTCTTGAAAATTGCCTCCAGGAATTTTCTATGCTCAAAAATGAAAAAAGGGACTTAAACTATGAAAATGGCAGATCAAAACCCCTCTCAAATAAATTCTGCCCTCATGATCGTGAACAGACTTTCGCATCATGACACACCACTCTGCGATTGTGAAGGTCAATTGGATTGACCTCTCACGAATGTGACCCATGCTTCGCGAAAGCGATGCTTGCTTGAGGAGAAACCTATCGCTAACACACTCAAAGCATCGAAAGGAACCTCAAGATTCATTCGAAACTCCGTACACAAATCACATAAGAAAATCAATTATATTTGATGTTCCAAACTTATTAAAGCCATCAAAACACAAATCTGAGATCTCCTTGACCCGACATTCGTAAAAACCATAACAAACTAACTCAATGCCTAGAAAGGCTAAAACAAGCTTGGAACCTCTCAAAAATCAACCAATGTCTCACCTAGGTCTGAATTCATCCCTCGAATCGAATCCAAACCCCGTATGTTGACCAAAGTCAACACAAAGGCTAAATTTCACAACATAGGGCCTCAAATCTTCAGAGGAATCGGAATATGAAATCGACAACTCTCGTTGATTAGATTCCACATATCGAAACTAACAGAATCAACAGAATTCCATTCTAACACTCAAAACTCCAAAAGACACCAAAATCAATATCGTAACCACTTTAGTCTTTTAACTCAAAACTTACCAAATTCTCAACTTAAACTCAAAGTTTAAAATCAACTTTTAAAACTCAATTGAAAATAATTCGGTGTCAAAATGATAAATTTACGAAATTTTCCAAAATTAACTGACCGGGTCATTACAAGTTCAAATGTCAGGTCTCATGTCAGAAGTAGGGATCAGGTTTTGGGTTCAAGTGCCATTAAATTATCGGGGTTTGTTTTCACGTCAAAAACTATTTTCCAAAAATATCTTTTCTAGTCTCCAGCCAAAACTAAAAGATATCTTCTAAATGATGTTTTTCATTCACCAATCATATAATTAAAAAAATTTTTAATTACCAACCAAACATGAGAATTTAAGTTAGAAACAATTTATTTCTTGGAAAATATTTTTTAGGAGAAAATTTTCCTTCGTACCAACCAAACATGAGAATTTAACCGGCACTCGAACAAACTTGCTACATGAAAGTTTTGAGCTACTATGGCTAAAGGAGATATGAAAGAAATATTTTTATGTTCACACAATTAAGAGATGCAAGTTGGTGTAGTACAAGATATTTGTCTATAAGAAACTTAATTAGAAGAGGAGACAATATTTTGAAGCATCTAGTTCTGTAAATATTAACATTTGACATTTATGTGTTGTATTTATAGGCAAGGGGAAATGGTAAGAATTGGAAACTTTTAAATGGAAAAGAGGGTGGAAAAACAGAGGGGAAATGAAGGAAAAACTAGAAAAAGATTGCTCGAGTATAAGTCAAAGGATTCTCTGAATTCCTCGATAGTAGGCTTTCAAAGGAGCATTTGAGTAGTCCTTAATAATAATATTGTATGCCGTGATTATACATTTCCTGTTTTTGTTTTTCTACGACTATTTATTTTCTTCTTATTGTAACTATACATGTCAATGTGTTGAGTAAATACTAATTTTTACTAGTATTTTCTTATGTGAAAGATTCAGTTCATTCCACTACATTTCTTTTACGATTGAAAAGTGTATTGTATTTGTGAACTTCAAGTTTTTCAACTATATTTCTAATCGCATCAAGGGATAAAACCAATGTCAATGTCTCTTTTGGTGTAAGTTACTATGAACTGTCACGACTCGAACCTACACCCTGAACGTGATCGACATTTGAGAACCATTTTAGGTTCCTAAGCGAACCCTCATCCTAGCTAAAGATATGTGTTGAGAAAAGACCGACGACTCATCAAGAGAACTACTACTAAAAACTCATAAAAATGGAGTTCTCTGGTAATAAGGAGGTCTTACTCAAAAGCTGACGAGCAGATAAAGTAATCGCAACAGACTCTTGTTAAAGATCCTAATAACATGTATCTAAGTACAACATTTAAAGATGTATATTGAATGACATCAGTACATTGAATGTACAAGTATATAATATAGTAGAATAACAAATAATTGAATGAAAGGAGCGCAATAAATATAGATATATACTCAACTAAATGTAAGAAATAAGGAAGTGAAATCATTAAAAAAACTACAAAAATACTTATTCGTCTCTAAACTGAAAATATAAAGTGACATAATCAAATACAGTTTTAACTCTATTTGAGAGATTCTCTAACCGATAACCATCACTATGAGTTTTGTGATGATACATCATCTCACCCACGCTGCCAAAATTGTCCTATATCGTGCCAGGTTTGAGAACCTCTCAACTAATGGATCAACTAAGTAATATATTCATCCAAAAAGTATGATCCTTTACCCTTATTGCCAGACATGGTTTAAGAGAATTTTGAGTTATCTGAACTCATGCTCATATCGATGCTCAATACTACTCCAAAAATATATACTCGTGCTATAAAATATATTATTTCTCTATTTTGAGGTAATTACTCATATATCCTCTTAAAAGAGTTAACTGCTCTGAAACTCATAACTCATAACTCATTTAGATATTAAAGGTTCTCTTTTCTCAATATAATAAAATGATACATTTGGGACTTCTTAGTTCCCATATACTCTTTCTCGAATCATTTCCAAACTCTTTCGCAAGATTCCTCTTTGCTTCATTAGACAGTTTAAAACAATTATGTTTGTTTACAAGATTCTCAACAATAACTCAACGAATGCACATAGATAGGGTTCATGCTAAAAAAAACTAGACATGAACAATCAACTAATAAATCTCAATGCACAATATACAATAATTCAATAATTAGAAATAGAAGTTCAATAATCAAGAACTCAGAACTCAACATCAAGTCATCTCAAGAGTACTCAAATTTAAGGATAGAACCCTAAATTACTCTTTTACTGATTTGAAAGTAGATGTAGGGCATGAGGACGAACTAGTTCAACACTATGATAGTCTTACATACATGATTATGAAGATATAGATCGAAAAACGTTGGTGGAGACTTGATTTTCTTGGGCCCAAGTAAGATCACTATCTTTATTGGATGAAATCCTTGTTCTTGAAATCTTAATAAAAGAAATTATTTTATGGAGTTCTTAGAGTCGAACAACAAGGGAAATTCTTTGGTGGAAGAATTGTTTAGATTAATTATGATGTTGAGAGAAAAACTAGTTAGTTAAATGATACACACACTTAAAACACTCAAGACCCACTTAGAATAAAGTTAAAAATCTTGAGAAAGGACCACAACAACCCTAAAACGTGTGCAGGAAGTTGCTAAAAAGAAAAGTTGCAACAAGCCTTCACGGAAGGGTCTACCATTCATTGAAGTTTCTACCATCTGTACGTCTAATTGTAGAACGTACATTAATTGCTTGTAAGGGCTTCAATCAAATAGGCATAAATTTTTACTCAAAACTCAAAATGAGGCAAACTTAGTGGCACTCGAAAAAAGGACCCTAGACCTTTAAGTTAATAGGTCATAGGTCACCTATATATGCAGAAAGATATGGTCGTTTGAAGTTGACAGAAGTAAAATCTTATGTCAAAATTTAATCGATAAGAAAACTTTCAACTCAACTTTGTGCTAGGGGTTTCTTGTGACATTAATTCATCTGTAAATTTATCCTCTCATTAAAGAATTAGTGTTAGCATGACCTAAGCATCATATCATATATTATTATAAGTGGGAAGGTTTTGAGTTTAAAGTTAAATTACTAAAACGCCCTTCACTTATTTATTAAATTAGAAAATGTCATTTACAAACTTCGAAAATTAAATAATAATGATAGCAAAACATTTTTCTATTTTTTGTTGATCTTTTTAGTTTCTGCAGATAAACTCATTCCAACCGCACTTAATGTTTCACACTTAATTCAATACTTAAGATTGAAGATAAGTCATAATCTCCTTAATTACAATCCAAAAACGTTGCAAGTCATATTTTTCTTAGTTATTGTTGATCAATGTTTATATAATTTTCTCCACCTTTTCATATTCTTTACATTACAAAATTCTATGAAGATATACAGTAAGATTTCTTTCTCTCATCTTCCAGTCATTCTCATTCTGCTAGAGATTCTTTTTTTCCAGGTAAATCTATCTTTTTTATATATGTATGTGTGGTTTAAGCCTCAATCTTAGTATGTTTAGCGATATAGTGTCTGATATGAAGATAGAATGAATATTTTTAAATTAGAACTATCTACCAATTTCTTAAGTTACTCTTTTCGTTCATATAATTAATTTTCATCTTATGGAAACAAAGATCAAATAGAATGGTCAAAAGATATTCGAAAATGAGAATAATGTTCGTCAATTTTTTTTTCTATTTTCATTTAAAATACTACTGTATATATATATATATATAAAATGCAATTCATATCAGCACAAAAGAGATTAAAAGAAAAATATTCTTATATTTGTGATTTCAATAATAACTAGAACTGTATTTATATCTTCTTCGTGCCTTTGCTACTTTCGTCAGAGATTTTTACATCTATTTATTATTTTTTTCAAGTAGAAATTCATCATAAAGTACTTCAATAACTGAGTTGTTTGATCTGGAAAAAAAAAAAGCTATGAGTAGACATATTCATACCATTAGAGACTAAATCATAATTAAAATTGTTAATTTCTGCATTTCTTATTATATAATTAAACTTTATAAAGAAAAATTTAAAATAAAGATAATAAGGAAAAAACATGCAACGCACGCTCCAGATAATTCATCCCCATCACAATTAATACAATTCATACCTCCAAGGTTAACTAATGATATTCATGCTATAGTTGGAAATGTTATGGCAAAAGCACAAAGAAAAGAATAAAATGATTAACGAAGGGTAGCTGATTCTATCTTTATGAACAACTTACATTGACAAATCTCTTTTTCCTTAAAATAACAATATCCACAAAAAAGAAAAGAAGAGAGATTTGTGAAAGTGTAAATCATTCATGAAAAATGATATTAGACACATCTATTTTCTTCTTCGTTAATTATCTTATTCTTTCTTTTGCTCATATGCCTATATATTTTCAACTCTGGCATGGATATCACAACTTTGGAGGTGTCAATTGTGTTAATTATGGGTGAGTGTCATGGTGGGATGAGTCTGTGTGATAATGTCCATAGTACCCTAGGGCCAAGAGTCATACTGTTGGGAAAATAATAAAAATTCACAATAATAATTTATAATATTACTTAGCAAAATAGTAGTCCTGAAAATAAGATGAAACTTAATACGATGATATATAATAATAGTGCATAAAATTGATAAATACTTAAGTTGTGCTCAACAATAGCTATTCTAAGAAACTGTTTCAACAGTGTGAAATGTTTTTCCAAGATTAAATAAGCACTTCCCTATCTTAAATAAATGATACATGAATAAACAAATTAATTAACATCAACAAGTTATGAGTGAGAAAATAAAATAACAAAGCTAAAATTAATTAAATTAAGAAAACAGAAAACTAGCAGAGAAGCAAAACATTAGAAGCAATGAGCACAAAGTATTTATTTATTTTTTCGCTTCCTCTAATTCCATAAAGACAAGATGCATATTTATAGGCCAAAAAGAGACTTAATCATAAGACAAAACACTTGCTATTCTTTTCATGCAAAAGGTCAAGTGTGAAGAACCCTAAAAAAGAATGGCATACACTGCCAAGTCTATCAATTTATATTTTTAATACACTTCAATTATTTTGGCTTTGTAAATACACTTTAAAATAAATTCATTTGAAATAAATGTTTACTTAATGATTTTATTCCCGGATCAGGAAAGTAATGTAGTTGAAAAACTTGAAGTTCATTAGTATTAAAAAAAATAAAAAATTCAACCGTAAAAGAAAGGTAATGGAATGAACTGAATCTTCCACACAAGAATATATTAGTCAAAATTAATATTTACTCGACCCATAGACTTGTATAATTAAGTTCTGACTTTTTCATGTCATTTGAGAACAACTAAGAAAATAAATAGTTGTAAAAAGAGAAGCTGACATGAAATGCCTAATTAAGGAAAGTATTGTATTAATGACTATTCACCTTATAAAATAATCAATTCTTATTTGTCAAAATGGGAGAAGTGATATGTAAAGCTCTCACGCGGAGGGAGTTTGAGGAATTAATGTTTGTAAATTAATCATCATTATTTGAAGCTTCAAAAAAAAAAAAAAAAAAACATCATCAATAAAACGCATCAAACTTGTCTATAATATTGACAAAACAATTTTCATGTTATATGATAAACATATATAAACTATTTTGGAAAGATTAGTTAGTAGCAAGAGGACACAAATTTAGAAAATTCAAGTTCTATAACTACGTGTTATCTTAGAATTTGAGTATATAACTAACTACTCGGCCAACTCCTTTGAGGCTCAGGATCCACATTAGAAAGAAAGGTTATATATCTTGACAAGGTATAGGGGATCCACATTAGAAAGAAAGGTTATATATCTTGACAAGGTATAGGGCAACCTTCCCAACAGAGTTAGTTATTGGACTCCATATTGATCACGTGATTTATGTCGGTTGTAGGAAACTCCCCTCAAAAAATAAAGTAATATTATTTTTAATATTCCCTATTATTGCAAAAAATCCATTTTTAAAATTTTATTGTTAAAGCACATGTGTGTTTTATTATAGGGAAAGGGCTCAAATATGCCATTAAACTTTTAGAAAAGACTAATTTATGTCATCAGTTAAAGGTTATTATTTATTTATGTCATTACCATTATGGAAAAAGCTCATTCATGCCATTATTTTTTAACAATGATTTTGCAAAACCATTTTTGACACGTGACTAATTATAATTCGACCACAACATCAATTTTTTTTAAATAAAAAATCAAAAAAAAATTAATTCAGTTTTTTTTCAGAATTTTAATTTTTTTTTTAAAAAAAAATTGATGACATGGCCGAATTATAATTGGATACGTTATCAAATTTTTAATAAAAAAATTAATTCAATTTTTTTTCAGAATTATGATGTTTTTTATTTAAAAATTTTGATGACGTGGACGGATTATAATTGGTCACGTGTTAAAAATGGTTTTGCAAAATCACAGTTAAAAAATAATGGCATGAATGAGTCTTTTCTTGAACGGTAGTGGCATAGATGAGTCAATTTTTTAACGAATGACATTAATGAGCCTTTTCTGAAAGTTCGATGACATATTTGACCTTTTCCCTTTATTATATTTATTATATCACGTTGACTTTGAGTATCTTTAGAGGTCTTTATTTAACTCAGTATGTTCAATTTTAGCTAGTTGTTTATTCAGCTATTTTACATACCAGACATTTCATGCAGTGATGTCATTCGAAGTTTAGGTATATGATGCAAATTCGAATATTCAGGATCGATAGTAGGCACATCATTAGGATCACATTCTCTATCTTTGGTGATATCTCCTTGCTTTTGGATTCCATTATAATGATACTTGTTTGTCTATGTCATTAGTAGAGTATTCAGGTAGCATGTGATCTTATCTCAATAACCTATCTTTAGTATGTTAGAGGTTTCATAGATAAGTTGAATGAGTTTTTGCTATATATCTCCATTGTTTCATAAACATATATGCACATGATACAAAATTTCATATTTCTAACTATAAAGTTATTGATTTCATTTTCTTCTAAGTTACTGCATGATCATCTTTTAACAACTGATAGTATGTCAAGTCAAGATTTCGCTCAGACCAAGAATAATTTCGAGTGTCGATCACATTCAGTATATAGACTTGGTCATGAACATGCTGGTGATAGTATAGGCAAAAGAAACCATCAATATTGACCTCACATCATTAAATTTTTGTGATTGATCCAATATAAAAGTTATCATCTTATCTAGAGCAAGCATTGGATCAAGAGGGTATGCAATTTTATGAAAAGTCTCAACATTTGGTATAACGTATAACTAAAAAGGTATGTGAAAGGGCACAATAGTAGAGTAAAACATATAAATAAGTATTATAGTAATGAAAGATAACTGGCAAAGCAAAGGCAATCTAGAGACTCACTCACGAGTTCACATAGACTCAATAGCTTATGTTCAAACATTATTATTAAATATCTAGAATTGACTGCATAAAGTCGAAATGGATTGCACAAGATAATTGGAAGTCGGAAGGACAATAAGAAAATTCAAATCAAAGTGAAAAGGGACTTGAAAATTGTGGGGAATAGCGATAATAAATTATTCATCTAAGCGGAGCAAAAATCTCCCAAAATGGGTATTGTTTGGGGTTTGTATTTTTTTTGCCATGTAGGCTATAAACTATAGACTATGTCTCTTGGTTGTGTTTACTATATGAATCATCTATATTCTTCTTTTAGGTTCGTTCATTTCGATACTTATAAATAATTTGTACTTTGAGGTGACAGTAAGATTTTCAAATTTGTATTTGTTTTTCTTTCTATATGAACAATAGATATTTGAAAAATTATGCAAGCATAAATTCAATGAATTTATCAACTTTTTTGGATTTCACAATAAGAAACACAAAATCTATCAATTCTTTGAATTCTCTTGACCCAAAGAAATTTTTTCGAGAGAACAAGTAATTGTTCGTGACCTCGAAAAAACATTTGAAAGAATAAGTAAAATTAAAAAATTGTTTTCTATTATAAAACTAAATGGATGCCTTGTGGGTCATTCTTTAATTGACATCACTTGCTATACTAAAATGATGTCATGTGGGGTCATTCATGTTTGAGGTGTCATCCTTGGACAATGGATAGCTTATCAATGGTCAAATTGTTTATATATATATATATCTATTATATATGATATTAGAGATATATATTATATAATATATATAGAGATTATGAGCTATATAGATAAAAGAAAAGTTTGGAATCTATTATTATGCTATCTTTTGTTATTTTTAATATTAATTTAATTTATTAATATTAATTTAGTTAGTTATTTTTATAACACTTTCAATTATTGATTTTTAGTCGGTCATTGTTTTATATTACCACGCAGAGAAAACAATATTTTGCAGATAATGTGCATTTGCGCTACCCTTTCATTTCAAAGAATGACAAAGTGACAATTATCTTATATTCGTCAAATAATTGCCACTAAATATATTTGTTATAGTATAAAATAGATAAACATTTTTTCCATTATAATTTTTTCAATAATTACTACTGAATTTGTCTAGGAAATTATCTATTTTGCACTTTTACCATTTATTTTTTTGTTACAGCTAAGTCCAATCAAGACGCATGTAAGAATATATAAAAATTAGGAGCAAATAAAATATACAAAAGCAAGAATTATATATTTATATATTACTCTCTCCATTCACTTTTTACTTGTCCACCAGTTTAAAAAAAAGATTTTTTTTTACTTATCGCTTTTGATATATCAAAAAAAGACAATTATTGTTTTCCTATATTTTCTTCAACATTAATTATTTATTCTCCAAGTTATTTCGAGACACCTAAAACTATTCATCAATCAATATATTATGCTAAAATAGTCATATTAATTATTATTTCATAAGGGACATGCATAATCAAAGTGAACAAATAAAAGTGAATCGAGAGATGATATATTCAACAACAATTGTAATGGCAGGACTGCTTAATCAAAGTGAACAAATAAAAGTGAATTGAGGGGTGATATATTCAACAACAATTGTAATGGCAAATGCACATAAGGCATTGTAATTACCCTCCAAGACATTTTTTTTTCATTTTTCAGTGTTTTCAGAGTTTAGAAATTTTCTGTAGCGGACTCATAAAAGTTATGACTTTTTAACATTGACAGTTCAGTTATTGAGTTGTTCATTTGATTTTTATACGAGTTCTTCTGTTTAGGAGCTTTTGAAATTTAGATTTGACTTCGATCAAACTTCAGGTAAACAAACTTCATAATGCAATTCTAATGGTTTTGATAGCTCCAAAACATCAAGTTGGTCTAGCTCCTTCGGTTCGTGTCCCAAGGCTTCTATACTCATTTAGAACAACCTTTTGGCTTAAATGAAGTCTAGAATGTGGGACCCACTTTTTTCAAGACGACCTCCATTGAAAGTTTTGACATCTCCATTAAAATTGATATATCAAATTTAGCGTAGTATAGTTTACATGCACAGGGTTCCGAAAAAATCTGGTCCTTGGAGTCCATTTGACTTGGCCGTTTTTGGCTGGGGCGAAGCGATAATGTGACCACTTTTGCAGTCTGCGGACCACTCAAGCAGCAGACCCTTTAGCGGTCTGTAGCAATACATATCACTTTGAGAATGGATTACTCCAACACGCCTATCGCTAGAGCAGTCCTAGGCCTCTAAACCAGCCAAGCCTAGCAATGGGCGCTTCGGAGGAATCCATTCTCATAGTGATATGTAACCTTCAAAATTAACACAAGAAAAGAATATTTCATGCAATAGCTAAGAAAAGAACACTGTGCTATGATAAAATTTAGTTCCCAAAGAAAAATCAAAACATCTTTTTTTCAAGTCAAAATCATGATCGACTGACTACTAGTATCATAATTTGATTCTCAAAATCATCTATACTGCGTATTATGAGTAAACCATATATAATTGTGAAATTAACTCCTTTCTCACTTCTAGCTATGCTCTTATTCGTAACGCATCCTTAATTCAATGGGCTGGATCCAAAGTAGGTACATACCACTGATTTTTGCACCCTTTCTCGCATACCTAATCGCTCTCTCTTATGTCTTTTCTCTTGATCACTCACTATGGAAGAAAAGACTCACAACCCTTTTTTCCTTAATAATTTAACACTTCTATTATACATAAACTGCACTTCACCTACACACTACAGCAAATAAGGACCCAAAATTGACAACTTTAGTGACTTTACAACTCTGACAAAGACAAAATAGTAAAGGCAAGCAACAAAAACCAATGCATCTGCCTATACCTACCTGCATATGACCACACTTAAAGCCTTTTGGCATAATAAAAATACCTCCCAAGTTGAGCAGGAGAGGAAAAAAGAATAAATTGAACCGGACAACAAACAGCTACGATTGTCCAAAAGCAGGTGGACAAAAATATACACTAGCCATTAAATGCAACAAACAATGTATGCACAAGTTCTGCATGTTCCTTGATGTGCAGGAGCGTCAGCTCTCTGGAGCTATGCAAACATGTTGAATTGTATATTTAGAACCACCATCAACTAGACCGTTGATGCAAGAATACAAATCCTGAATTCTCACGGATTAATGGAGGAGGTTCAACATCACCAATGTCTATTTGTTGCATCGTTTTGGAGATGTCATCCACGGAGAATGGAATGCTGTGTCATAATTTAAAACAAGATATTGAATTTGAGGTGCTCAGTAAAATGTACATGTATACCAAAGATTGAGGATGAGATATTTAATAAATGATACCTCGAATCATCATCCAACAAAAAGGAACTGCTGACAGCATTATTGGAGTCCTCTGTCATCATAACTCTCATACTTGAAATAACCTATCAGTTGAAGGTAAAGCATAAAACCCATAATCAAAAACCAAGCAAATTGTACAATAACAAGACCAAAAATCACTGTAAACCTACACAGGTATCCAAACTGTAGGTGCAACCGTGCAAGAACTTACATCTGAAGAGACAGTGTGGGTTCCATATTTGTCATCCCAGTACATAGTGCTGATCCTATACAGTTGCTGTATGCTAAGCACCTAATAAAAGAATAAAATAAATTAAAACAGCATGCGAGAAGTCGAAAGAAACAAACTTTCTTTTTTTCTTTTCATAGGTAAAAGAAAGAAGCAAATTCTATGCAGAAAAAATGGGAAGAATGGAGGAGAAATATAAAAAATGACTCCTTACTGGACAAAGTTCATTAGTGATTTCATTCAATGACTTTTTGGGCTTTTGATGGATAACCTGCGAGAAGTTGAGAGAAAAAAAGAGTCAGATAAAAGCACCTCATACAAAAATTCATTTAGCACATAGCCCCGAAATCAGTTTCTTACTAGGAATCCAACTGCCTGTCTAATGTGTTTCAGCTCGTCCCATGCTGAGCCTACAAACTGGACATGAAAATACAGAAGTAAGATGCTGAATAGCACTAAGAACAGAAAAGATACAGTAGAACATGCTTACTTCTTCAGTTGCATAGCAGCACCACTGTTCCAATTCAGCCAACCCGGCTTTCACAAACTCTCCATTACTAAATGAGCAACACTCACGCCGCAAAAGAAGACTGAATGTAAAGAAGGTCAACACACAGATACATAAGAAGGTGACAATGAGCCGAATGAAATCTATTTAATGTAAAAACATACTACTATTTACCTGTTGAAAAGTTGAACATTGATAAAGGAAAATATTTGAGTGAAAACCTTCCGAACTAAGAAGGGAGGAACCTACATAGGTGGAGCAATGGAAGCATACAAACATCAAGGAGACAAAATAACAGGTGATATTATTTAACACTTCAATCTGTAACAGTTTAACTTACATGGTTTGATTTCATCATCATCAAGTAGTTATTCAAACTTTTTACAATGCTTTGCCAATGAGCAAATAGAGCTTGCTGGGCAGCAGCATTAGCTTGGGATCTTCCTTTGACTAAACTTGCACGAGATGTTCTTGGTGCCTGCAGACATTATGCAGATAACGATTTGACAAAATTAACTCCTTCCCTCTTTCTCTCGGCAGCACAAATAATTACAGTGGGAGAGAACAAAATAGAAAAGGTAACAGTGTCCCAAAGAGAAAAGGTGGTCTCTCTATAAATTGTTCAGCTTCAAGGCACAGTACTAAACCTAGAAAGATCCACTCGTTCCAACACTTTGGGCTGGAAGAGAAGTACTGTCACTAGTCATTGGATTTGTCTGATTTATTTTACTCATTTTAATAGATAAGAGAACTCCTGACTTGAACAGGCAGAAACATTCAAGAGCTTGCACATTGCATAATTTACAGTACAAAGTGACAATCAATCTATAAGATTGTACTGCTTTAACACATTGACTAGTTCAAGCATCAAGGAAACTACTCAGTGGGGGGGGGGGGGGGGGGGGGGGGGTTTCTCCTTAGGGTGGTGGGGTGGGAGTCTTTTTGGGGGGATACCGGCCGAGTATATCAACTTACCCAAGTGCTAAAAACCCCAAGTTATCATAACGATTCTACAGTAAGCATATGGACTAGCTCAAACTACACATCAAGCGGTAAACATTCTATTCCATAAGATTTCTGGGACCTGTGGCATAAATAATACTAGTTCATAAAAAGTAATGCACCTGAATACATAGCCCAAGCAATGGGGATATCTCTTTCTTCAGATTGTCTCTTATCATTCCATATATTTTCTCCAAAAAGGCAGTCAGCTGCTGCTTGAACAGCAGCGCAGGATACTTGGCCTCAACATGACGTAAGTCATCCAATCTCCCAAGCATACGCCCATTGAGAACTGAAAGCCCAGCACTCTGAGGAGAACCTCGCAAGCCCTACATAAACATTAGAGATAGCAGAGGAGAAGTATTAACTATGATATGACTAAGAAATTGGGCAACCAGCTGAAACCAGAGAACATAATCTAAACCATAGAGCTCATACTTGGGACATCCTTCCAAACAAAGAGGCTGAACTGGATCTCCGCCTCTGCGGAGTCAAATTAGCAGCCCCACTAGCTTTAAGTGTTTGTTGAAGCAGCATCAACAATGTGGACGTATTGCATAACCAGTAGGCTAATATATCATTATTATCTGGGACCTTTAATGAAGAAGTTTCAGAAATTAATTGCCTTCAGATTTTATAAACATTAAAAGTTGAAGAAAACTGGAATGATATAACATTACCAAAGTAATAAGCTCTCTACCTCTATGGCTGAAGCAATGGTTTGTATTATACGGTCAAAAACACTAGTTCTTTCCACTTCAAAGGACCTCCAGTGGAGCAGACATTTGTATATGAGACAAGCTGCAATTGGTTTGCCTCCAGAAAAGCCTAAATCTTGAGAAATGCACTTAATGAGCATGTCTTGGTTCTCCTGTGAAAAAGGATAAATCGTACAAAAACAGTTTCCGAAGTTTAGATGCCAGTGTGATTAAACAAGCATAATTGATCAGGTAATATTTTGTGCAAGCCAGTGAACCATTTACCTGCTGCTTTTCATTCAGAGACTTCTGTGGTTTCTCTTCAGATGAAGGCTCCTTTGGACTTGCTACAACAAGACTCATATCCTATGCCATATAAACAAGCATATACATCAAAAGAGGCAGACGTTTAATTTACATCTAAAAATGATTGTAAACACATCAATCTGCAACTATCGAACTTACAGAATTAGGTTTTGATTCTCCGTTTATAACATTTCCATTCTCCGGAGTCCTCTGCAATTTCATGAAGACAGTGATTATCTATACAACCTGCAGCTATTATGAAAATCTACTCCCTCAAAAAAAAATCTAGAAGATGAGAATTGGCAACTGGCTGTGCACCTGTATGATGGTAGTCTTTGGCCGTGCAGATAGCGCTTTTCCAGTTGGTGACATGGTCAAAGCTTGTTGACGAAGCACTTGGTTCTCTGATTCCATATTGGAAAGCTTCTCTTCAAGCCTGAAACATGAGACAAACAAAGAGGGAGTAGATGAAAGAGAGCGTCAGAATGTCTTTACATTCTTTAAGAATGCAAAATCCTATGTTCGGGAAGTCCAGTTCACAAAATGCAATGATTTAAGGATGCAAGTCTACTATTATACTGCATGTTGGTTGTTCATAGCTAGAAATCACAAGATCAAAGCCCATAAGCTTATTTAGGTTCAACCAAAAATAAAAAAAGACATGAATCGTGGGAAATCAGTGCTATGTTTAATCATAAGACTCTTGATTACAAGGTCGGACTAACAACAATAAACCCATAAAGAGAAGTGAATAAGTTGACTCCGTCATAGACAGGGAGTCGATATTAATTTACAAACCTCTGCACAGAATCTTGAAGCTGGTCTACTTTTCGCTCGGCAGTTTCTAGTTTGCTAGCCAGCTCTGTGTTTTTGGCCTCCGCATCCCTGGAAGAATCTCTAGCCTCTTCTGTAGCTTTCTTTTCGGATGCCAGCAAAGCCTGGATAGTTCGTGAAACAACTTTTCAACCAAGAGAAACATAGAGATCATCTTTATGCGTTCTTTTACACGAAATAGGAACCTACTAAAGATAAACTTTTTATTATTGGTTTATTATTTAGCACATCATGGGAATCTTTTGAGGTTAATTCCTCTTCCTAGACCAGCTCAGAAGCAACTTCAAGGTGGAGAATGAACTTAAGGAGTACACTTGCAGAAACCATGATACAGAATATTTTGCAACATTGAAGTCAAGCATATGCACTTGTAACAGTGTTTATCCAGTAAAACGGATCAAATAAATGCAGTGACAGGAATTGTATGTTGTAGCGCTCCAAATCCAACTATCTTCTTTTTTTCACAACTGAAATCCTTAAGGGCTAATGGTGCATGGATTGAAGTCAGTGAATAATGGGGGCACCTATCTACCTTTTTTTACTTCAATACCAGGCTTTTGTCTAGCAATCCCGCTATAGCCATTAGCAGGATAAGACTTATATGTTCCATAGGATTTCCATGCATCGATCAGTATTGGTCTAGGTCCGAGATAATCCTTTGTTCCATAACCGTTGGTCTATTTACAACAAGCCAATTAAAAAGTCTCAGATGTACTGGCACTCAACTTTTGGTCGTCATCAAAGAAGTGACATCTGGGCTTCCTCTTTCCCTTTCAGTAAAACAGGTAAGTCCATCCTAAAGTTGTTCAAACCCTTGTAGCACCCTAATTATCAAACCGCAGGGGCAAGA
Source organism: Solanum habrochaites (assembly GCA_027704765.1). Classification (NCBI taxonomy): domain Eukaryota; kingdom Viridiplantae; phylum Streptophyta; class Magnoliopsida; order Solanales; family Solanaceae; genus Solanum; species Solanum habrochaites. The sequence goes on along the minus strand of JAKWJA010002495.1, from coordinate 53,289,991 downwards.
CTTCTCTATGATATCCAAACTTTATGTAGAATTGGATGTTTGGAAAGGGGGGGTTTATTTGCAACAATCAACATCATATGTTATTTCATATTCATATGCCCTCTAACTTGAACTTCCTGGCTAATTTGGTTAGAGGACAGATTTGTATTCATATGCCCTCTAACTCGCAAGGAAATAAAGAATTGGTTGGCAGTTTTTATTAAGGTTTGCGTCCAACTATAGTGATAATAAACCTTGAGGTAGTGGAACCATACCTTCAAATTCTCTACTTCAGCTGACAGGGTATTTATTTTTTCTGTGTCTTGAACTATAACTGGGGTCTCCTTGATGACTGGAGGTGCCTCCATAATTGCTCTCCGTGCTGCCTCCCGCTCTTGGACCACTTTAGCATTTGCTTCTTCTACTTGCTTTTGCATTGCATGCAGTGCCTCCTGTAGCTTTCCAACTTCTTGGGCTTTAGTCTCTTCCAACTCAGCCTGTATTAATCCAAAGAACAATGGTGTCAGAATCTAGGAAATGAACCAAGGAGAAACTTCCCTAGAAATAAGAGTAACTTACCCTGAGTCGTTTCTCAAATTGCAACCGCCATGTAAGTTCTTCCACTTTCTTTTCGAGCTTATCCTTGGCTTCCTTGAGAGCACCTGTTTCCCTTGCAGCCTGTATAAGTATATCTCTCATTAACAATGATCTACCTTCTCTGAACCAGATGATATGAAGACATTTCTACAAGACATGATCACAGAAATGCATAACAAACCATTTTGAGATTTCGAAGCTCCTTCCTGGCCACCCGTCGCCTCCAACCACACTGAGTAATGATCGCAGCTCTCTGAAGACTTCTGTAATAAGAATAAGCAGCATGGCCACGTGCATGAGCCTGCAGGATAGTAAGCAAATCATGCATCAGATATTATACTCTTTCAACAATTCAAGACTTCATGTATCTTCTGCATATATGATAGGGAAGATCACAAGCGTAGTAATAGCAGTAGAGAGATAAATTCCTGTATTTTAATTGCAGCTTTAGTTTGTTTCCGGTATCTAAAGTCGTTCCGAGCAATCATGGCTCTCATGCCTGTTTGCAACATAATTGCAGAAGAATGCAGCGTTGTATATGTTATGTGTGCAACATGACATCTGAAATTCTTTTGAATCTTCAGAGCAGCTGCTTCACGTCTCAATTGTTCATAGAGTTTGCAGGACAGCATAGCTGACATTATGACCAAGAAAATAGTACACACGGTGTTAATAGTTTTAAGAAGAAACATTGACAAGTCAGCTGATAAGAGAGCAAGCAATTGTCCTCAAACAAGACTAGCAGAGTAAAGTTGAAACCTAATATGCACTTTTTACTCCTAATTGGAGCAATTTTTCACATACGCTATAAAGTTTTGTGGTAAGTAGAAATCTGAAAAAAGTTGACTTCTAAACGAAAGCTCAAATTGTGTAGGACTTAAAAGAAATAAAGAGATCGAGAGATTTATTAAGGGTAAGGAAAATAAAAAATTATCGAGATGATAGAGGATTTGAAGAGGGGGAATAAGAAGTGAGTGGGGTGGGGGCAGGGGGGAGTCCAAGAGACAGTGTTGTTTTGTCCTTTGCTTTTTTTTTTTTTTTTCGTGCAGATTAGGGTGTTTCTATTGGCTTCAGTTTAATTTTGGTGCACCCATGAGCTTCCTGTTAGTATAAGATGGCTGGTGTCTATCGTAACCAACCATATTTTCATTTAGGTTCTCTACTTCTTTAAAACTTCTGGTTATCCAGGGGGTATCCCCCCCCCCCCACACACACACACACATCATCAATAATTTATTTCTAATAATAAATAATAATGTGCATGAATATGTAAATTGAATCGAAGCTTTTGAAACTTGAATAAAGCACCATTGGGATATACAAGCATCATAAATCATACAATGCTAGAAACATTCTTTAAAGTCGGCTTCAAAGCACCATATTTTATGCTAAAACATTCCATTAGCCAGTCTCAAAACATTCTTCTCAGTAAAGTAGGGAGCAGATGAAAGAAGTTTCAGTGACCTAAATGCAAACTTATAAATGACTGATTCAAACATACCTCGCCAACATGATTGCAACTGAATAGCAGCTTGACGCAGAGAAACAAATTCTTTTCGCATAATATATGTACGGATTTGTCTTTGAATAATTTTTGCTGCATTTCCAAGTACCTCAGCTCTTCTAGCATCGAGCTCAGCCATCTGTCCAGCCCGTAAAAAGACCTTTGTCTTTCCCATCTGTAAAGACGGGCATTCAGATTATGTAAAGACACTGAAATCGCAGATTTCATGATGCCACAGAAGGTATATAAAAGAACTTGTCTAATACTTCCGTAGCTCAGATATTCCCTCAGCAGTCCACAACCAACCTACTCTAGTTGGAGGATGAGAACATTTGATTCAGCACAATATCAAAAATTTACCTGATAACCCTTAAGTCCCTTTTTGTCTAGAATCATCTGGCATGCAACTTTGTCATCATAGCTGACAAGGGATCATTATAGATCATCAGAAAAATCATAAAGAAACTGATCGGAAAGAAGGAAATTCACATATGAGAATAAAAGTTTCAGCAAGAATCGACACACAATGAGTCCGGAAAACATACCTTCCAGCTAAAACTTCTGGAGCAAGAACACCAAATCTAAGAAGAAACTCATAAAATGTACGTCTAGTAGGATATCCAGCACAACTGATTCTGATAGCTTCTAAGACACCCTAGAATAAAAAGAACAACTTATGTGAGGGCAAGAAGAAGTAATAAATCCATTACAATCGCAGGCACAAGGATGAGCATCAATAGACACTTACACCACATCGCAGTTGCTGGATCACATTCAGATTCTCAAAGATACAAGGCTTAAGGGCATTATTAGGCTTGACACATCTGATGTAGTGAGGCTCGTGAACTAATGTTTCCATTTAAAGTTGCAGTGTAGCGTACAAGCATGTAAGAAAGCCGTCAGCATCAGAAAAGAAAAAACAAAACCCTCCCCCAAAAACACCCCCCAAAAAAACCCAATTACATATAAAAAACATAAACTAGAAGTTCAAGTATGCTGTAATGAACCATTTTTGCTAGAAAGAGAGGCGGAGAAACAAAAAAAAAAACGCAGAAGCACAACAAAAAACATATACTAGAAGTTCACATATGCTGTAATGAACCATTTTTGCTAGAAAGAGAGACGGAGAAAACCAAAAACAAACACAGAAACTAAAACACAACACAATAGCAGAAATATGAATCTTTTGAGATGACAAAAGCAATATTGCAACAAAAAGAACCCAATCAAAATTGATATTGTGATAAAAGAAGTGGAGATGGAGTTGTTCAAGCATTAACAACCACAACATGCTACGGGTAAAAAGTAGCATACCAATCAGTCAAATGATACATGGACCTAACAAGCGAAGGCAAGACTTACTCTAACTAGAATTTACTAGGCATACAATAGAATAAGAATGGACAGCAAAATCTTCAGAAATTCCATCGTAAAGCACAACTTATTCAGTTACATGGAGCAATACATTATTCTATTACTCCACATGATTCTTGGACATATCTGAAGCACCTAATATACAATGAAAACTAAACGCAAGAGCTCCTCGTAAGACTTTTTTGTAAGAAGCTTCTCTTAGACAGATTAGTCTTTATTTTTTCATAAACAACTGATCCAATAATTATTTTCATCTTCCAGAACCTTTGTGATGACTCAGATGTTACGCCTGGTAATTAATATCAAGTTATTAAGAAAAAGATAACTCACACAATAGAAAACACAGATAATAGAAATCCATACATCTAATTAAGCTATAAAAAAAAAAAAAAGACATTTTTCTGGGATTGGTGAAGCTTGTTCTTTTAATTGTTTCTAAAATCTACATTAACCAAAATACTTGATGAATAAGATGAATTAACCTTAAAACGAGACCCTATGGAGGAGAATTTGGACGATTTCGATGATTCTTCAGGTAGAGGAGGAAACAAACCCGCCACAAAAGTACATTTTGAGGCTGTTAACAGAACCTGATGTTCTGCAACCACATAATCTTTGTTCTTATCCAGAAACAGATCCGCTTGATATGTCACCTGCATATCATATAGACGCTTTAGCCTTACATTGAAAACTGTGAAGGTATAGATGTTTCCATAAAGACGAACTAGTCAGCACCTCTCCGGCATAATGAGATATTGTAAAACTCGTCCGTGAAAGTTTAGGTTTGATGAAGCGCTTGTTTTTAGGGAATGTTTGGTACAACTTCTGAGCAAATGTTTCATGAGTAGATTTAGGAAACATACTGCAAGGAAAAATAAATGAACATAAATTATATCATAAGCTGACAAACCGAAAACAAGAAAAATAAATATATAATATATATTTATAAACATATATGATGAATAAATAATCAAAGCATGCAAAAAAAATCAATTAATAAACAATGAATCAACCCATTGGTTGCAGACCTTTTCAATCAGATCTAGCACATCTTGGTTGTCAACGAACTCTATGTAGCTCCAGTTAATCTCTTCTTTTTCATATTCTTCTTGTTCCATCTTGAAGACATGCTGAAATCATAAGATGGAGTGACATTATTAAATACCCCAGATCCCCCCCTAATAAGCAAAGAGGTGGGGCAGAAAACACATCAGAACTTACTCATTTATACCCTTAACAGATTGAAAAAAAGAAAAAACGAAAACAGTTTTAAAATGCAAGAATGAGATCTAACCTGGTTAAAATGTTGTTGCAACTTTTCGTTTGTAAAATTGATGCAGAATTGCTCAAAACTGTTTTACACGGGAAACTGTTAGAAAGGCACCACTAAGGTTTGAAGTAGCATATGCCATACTGAAAGATTACCTGTTCGTTTTAAAACTCTCAAACCCATAAATATCAAGAACTCCGATTATTGACTTGGAGTTTGGATCCTGGCCAATTGAGATGTTTATCTTTTCCACAATCCTGGAGTCAAAAGACGAATATTTTAAGATACAAAAGAAGATAGAAATACAGAACACCAAACAAGTGTGTGTATGTATTTGACTTGCTTACCAGTCGAAAAGGCGAGAATATATGGTTTTAGCCAAAGCATCCCTGCTACCCAGAGCAGCTTCTGGATCAAGAGTCCTTGTAATAACCTCCTCAGGTGTGACCATCACACGTGTAATTAGTGCATCTTCCAAGCTCTTGGCATCACACCTATCCATTCTTATTCATAAGATCCAGCAGAGATAACATATCCAAAATAAGAATGCAGTGAGATTAAACAGTAGAAAATAGACCTACTTGAGTAACTCCGCCGTCATATTGAGATGAAATCGAGACTGCTCATCCTTAATCACAGAAGAGTCTATTTCCTCACCTTTCGCAAATTCAACATTACCAAGGTGAAGAATTGCAGCAACTACCCTGAAAATTGCATCCTGAAGAAATTTGTTAAGGCATTAGCAATTCATGTTAACAGCAAAACAAATTAGTTGGGAGGAAAAACTAACCTGCTCTTCCTCACTGATTCCTACTATATCCATAGCCCTTCTTGTTGCAAGATATTCTTCAGCATCATTTACTCCATCCAATTCATAATACTTGGACTGATTAAGATAGTGAAATGATTTTGGGTTCCCTAGTTTATATCTCTCTACCTCCTGCAAAGCAAAAGAATATCATAATTATGTGCATCACCAATGTTAGATCAGCTCATCACCAATGATAGATCAGCTAAAGACGGTTAAAAAAAAAGCATAGATACCTCAGCTGGAGCAGCACAAAGAAGATAAAAGCAATGGTAGTTTCTCTCGGGATTTGAGATTTGACAGACGCGAGACCTCTCCAGAAGGTAAGTTCGTATAGCTGCCCCAGATATCCTCCCACTCTTATCAAATTGTATCTCAACAAATTTACCAAAACGACTGAAAGCATTATACCATTTCCATCACGAAAAGGAACATCATATTTAGAAATCATCAACAAAGTTGCAAAAGCAATTAGCATCAACTGTGGCATCAATTAGAGAAGTGGCTAACCTTGAGTTGTTGTTTCTCACAGTTTTGGCATTTCCAAATGCTTCAAGAACGGGATTGGACTGTGTGTCAAGTGTCAACAATAACAAGAATTTTGAGACAGTAATTTGATAGAATAAGACCAGTTTCAGCGGAAAATGCTAATGATAGATTAAAGTTGAAGTGAAAGGTCAATCATACTTCTAGAACTTGTTGTTCAACAGTTCGTCCTTCGACACCTGACCGGCCCCCAAGATGCGCAAGATAACGCATAAGCATCTTAGTAGTTTCAGTTTTACCAGCACCACTTTCTCCACTAACCAAAATTGAATTGCTTTTTCCCTCATTGATCATTGCCCTGAAACCAAAATGAGAAATAAATAAGTGTCATGCCAAGCAACTTAAAAGAGGAACACACATCAATGAAGAACTCAACCTATATGCAACATCTGCAACTGCAAAAACATGCGGACTTAGCTCCCCAAACGCTGCTCCTTTGTACTGTTCCATCATGTGAGTGTCGTACAGATGAGGCAATCTTTGGAAAGGGTTTACTGCAATCAATATGTTCCCAGTGTACGTCTAGACAACAGATAAAGAAAAACTAAGAAAAGTTTTTCCAAAGGATAATAATTATAGAATAAAATTACCAGGTATTGACAATCAATTTGCATGATAACAAGGAAAATCAGAGCTCTTACATAAATTTCATTGAGCTCATATCGGGTGGCCAAGTTCTGCAGAACTCCAGGTTCATGCAAATAGGAAAGTTTGGTCATATCATCTACACCTCCAGGAGGAGCCTCAGTGTCTTTAGGAAACACTTTAGCGATTTTAGCAACAACCTGAGATCAACAGTTTGAAACTATAAGAACCTTAGATAAAAAAGAAAAAACTCCATGCACAACCAAAAGAAATGCACGGACTGATTTGTTGGTTTCAACTTCAGGGACCGGCAAACTGCAGGTAATCTGAAAGTGTGGAAGTGTCCACCAGAAAAACTACTCATGTTTGAACAAGTTAATGACTGCATGACTAGAAGGAAGTACAACATAAAACTTAACACTACAAGAAGAACGCAGTTAACAAAGTTACAGTCTAGAAGCATCAAATGTTCGCTATATATGCATTAAAATTTACTACATATTTATAAATTTTAGTGTGAGTCCACTTATTAACATATGCTAACTTGAAGTCATTGTAGGAACTCATAACTTTCAAAATCATGGATCCGCCTTCGATGATAGACAATCAAAATTAAAATATTTACACTAACTTGAAATAGAGAAGAATGATACTTTTGGTGCAGAAAGGAGGTAACAAGCAAAAGTGCATGTAAAGGTGAATCAATGCATGAAGAAACAAGAATTAATATTTAGAAAAAATAATCAAGGTGTAAATGCAAAAGAAAGACAAAACCTCAATATGAAAAGTGTTCATCAGTTTCATCACCCTATGTACTTTTTGAATTCATTTTTAAGAAAGTAAACCGAAGTGAAACGATCTAAGTACATGTAAGTAACTTGGTCAGTCAAAAAAGGAAAGCTTCTACCATAGAACCTACTTCTAATTTCTCTCCACGCGAAGCATTCCAGTTACGGTGAACCATCAAATCGGTCTAAACTTGTTCATTCCTAGCCATTTTGAGGGATTTAACAATTGTTTGCATTAGCTAGAATTGGGAAGGCATTAGTTCTCAGTACCATCCATTGCTCACAACCCAGAACGAGTTCTAAGAATGCTTTGAAATATTTGTATGGCTTACTTGGACATATAGCATGCATATTACACACATGTATGCACACACAAACACACACATACAAACAGTAGCATGTCATATGTTCCTTACGGTATAAATACTATCTTAAGGAAAAGGAACCAATATGCAGGATATTTCCCTTTATAGAATACAAAGGACCAATTTCTCAAAATTAAAAACATCTACTTTCACCAGTGAAGTCTGGCCAGATCCATTAACAAGTTCAGAATATATGAGCACATTGATTCATTGTCGCTCCAGGTTGACAACAACGTATGGCCCTTGAATAAATATTGCTGTTAAAAAAAACAAATACTCACTTCTTTTCCATCGGAGGTTTTAACATGAACATCTTGACCATGTATTTTGATTACTTCTCCATCTTTCCATGCCAATTTAGGGTCTTCCACCCAAACATGAGAACCGACAATAATGTTGACTGATGCCTGCAAAAAAGTTACTTGCATGAGATACCAAGAGGACAATGATTACTGCACGAATTGTCAGCCATTTTAATAAGACACCAGAAAACTTAATCTTTATACACAGTATTCAAATAAAGTGGACCTGAATAGAGTGCATTTATACATCAAATTCCAACTAATTTAGGATTGAGACATACTTGATTTATTAATTGAGACACAAGATCAAAGAATTATTCAACACAAGTCTTCAAACTATGTTCGTACTAACGGGGAGAGATTAAGAAATAAGGGTGGTAACTCGTCCAGTGTTGACATTTCTTTTTTCAAAAAAATTAATATTGCCTGGTTTAGACACTAAGAGATGGAAAGAAACAGACAAGAAAAGGGAAGACAGACTTTTTGAGAAAGAAGAAGATGCAAGATGTTTTGTGGAATTTACGCATGCAGTCGAACTTCAGAATCCAGCCGGAAAAAGAAATCATGCATGTAAAACAGTACTCTCCATCAATGCTAGGCATAGAGGTCCTTCTACTACGCTCTATCATAAAACGAGAACAAATAATAGGAAATTTGTAAAGCAACACATATAGCTAAACGGACAGGAGTCACGCAGGGAATGAACTTTCAGTCTAAACTTCTTTTCTTTTTGAACAAGTAAGGTAGGCTAAAATTTGTATACAATGAAGCACCTTGTACGTCAAAACGCTTTCCAAACATATCTTGACATGACTAAGCTTTAGGGCATCCTTCCTATTTACAAAGAAAATTGGAATCCTAAAATGAACAATGACATTTCTAGAACAAATATCAGGAGAGGGCTGAGAGGAAATGAACTGCTAGATGATTTCATTCCATCTATCTAAGTCTTGGTGGACAGAGTTACCCCAAACTTGTGTTAGCGTTGGTGGGAGATAGAAGGCACCATGTGGATCAATCGAGGTGTGTGCAAGTGGTGGGGCCACCAAAGTTATAAAATGGGGGGGGGGGTTGATATTTCGAGAAAATTCACTAAAGCTAATGTAAGAAATTATCAAACCTTCCACTCAATCAAAGCACTTCAGATAAAATATAAGTTAAACACAACTTCAAAAATTTACTTTTCTTAATGGGTTCCTTAAAATGACAACCTATTTCATTCCTCTTGGAAGCAATATTATGTTGTAATCCTTTTGAAAGCTAACATAACTTTGTTTATGTTGGTTCTCTTTAAAAACTTCTCATCAGATAACATTTGGAGTACGTTGATTCATTTATGAAATATTTTTGAAGCACAAAGCGTCTGAAAGAACAACTGCCTTGTACTAATTTGACCATAGGAACTTTTGCCACTTAGATGCTAGAATGACCTTTAGGGCTTTAGACTAGTGGTACTGGTCGCAGACTTCCACACAATAGGTGGTTCCTATCCAAACTATTCCCTTCACTCTTCCCACTCCCCTAATGTAATTAGAAAAAATCAAAAAGAAAATGTTAAGAGCTGATTTTTATATGCATCCTTCTTCTCGTCAGAAGCATTGTGAAAATATTACATGCGCTTTTACTTTGACTAATCTACATTATTCATTTATGCAAGAGAAAAATATACATAATTATTTGTGTAGTGTTTTTAGGTTAACAACAAACACACTTTTTAAAGTCATATTAATATGGCTGTCCATATCAATTTCTTCCCTTTCTGCAGTGTCAATAAATCCCATGATATATATACATCTTATCACCCATGTTTACATCTCAAGTTTTGGACCAATGTAATTACATAAGGAGACTCCACAAGAGATCAATGGTCATAGATGCATCTGACATTGGACAACTTTGATTTTAGAGCATTGAGGTGCTACAAACACTGAAATTTATTTTCAATGGTTCAAAATTTAATGTGTTTACTGCTGCAAATAGACTACCTTATCTGAAAAATTAATGCATTCTTTCTCTTTTTTGATGACCAAGAAATCCTTGACGGCAACTGGGGCAAGACTCGGAACTCCCTGGATAATGAGCTCACCTCTCTACATCTCTCCACTTAAATACAAAGATTTTCACAGCGGTAGGGTACTAACATGTGACATGCGCCGATTTCTCGGCGGTAGGGTTCGGTCGGACATGAGACATGCGCCTAATTCTCAACGGTAGGGTTCGAACATGTGACATTCGCCTATTTCTCAGCGGTAGGGTTTGAACCCATGACATGCGTCTAACCCACACATCACGTGTTGTGCTCTTACAGGTAACCAAACCCCATCCATGCTTTAAATGATACATCCATTCTTTATAAAGAGTTGTAATTCAATCTTTTAACATACATGTATCCTTGGAAAGGCTTGTTAATTATTTCTTCATTCACCGTAAACACCAATTCCACTGGTCAAAATATTTAAATCTAGTGATTTCATGCCCTTCGTCTTTCCACTATTCATATTTTTCTTTTCTCATCCATTGTAAATTCCAATAAATGCAGTTGAGAGATTCTGAAGTAACAAAAACAGTTAAGAGAGTCAAGAGGTTTAAGAGTTTTCCGGAACTTCTATTTGAAAGCGCTTTAAAAGATTCTTAAGTGGCTTTTTATATTTTTGGAGTAGGAAGTCACCTTGCTATTACCTAGGTGGTGACAGAAATCTACTAAGAAGACGCGCCTTCCGAGCATTATCCAAAACTCTATCTCAAATTCTATTATTAATAATCTTTACATCTTATTTATTATTACTAAGTGCTCTTCTAAATGGTATTTATATCTCCAATATTTCCAAAAAGAAAACATATGGATACCTCTAACCAGGTAAAGTTCAATTTAAACCCAGAGTTGTGTAGTGTCTATTATGCCACATTCACCTCTAAAGCTGAAGTTGCATTTCTAAATTTTAGCTCCTCAAATTATTACTACAAGCAGCTTCTTAATTAACACTACATACAACCTCTTTTAATATACAGCCTCTGTTATTCTAGGTAAATCAAATTACAATTCAGTTGTTAATTCTATCGTTTATCTCTTTCTGGCATCCAACTTCCAGACTTGAGACAAAAAATGGATAAAATCAAATTTTACAAAATGACTTCAAAGGAATACCTTTAAACCATCCATCAATATACAGTCATAAAAACCTCATAGAAATCCTCACTCTTCTCGGTCCAATTCCTATATATTCCACACATACCAAAAAAAACGCTAATATTTCCTAATGATACCTGAATTAAATTTCATCCACACAATAACCTCAAAATAATTAATAAACCGCAAATTGACTCTGCGCTGAACAGATTTGACTAGAGCAACAAGCAATAAGTCTACAAGGCAAGAGGTATAAAACGACAAGGAACCTCGCGTTTCAGCATAGACTTACCATTGACGAGTTTTTTACTATCGATCTCCTGCTCTCCAACTCATCAAGGCAAAGAGAAACAGAGTTTGAGTCGGCGAGTCAGATCGGGCTCCACAAGCTTCAAATATTCCTGCCGAAGTTAACCACAACGACGATGATGATGAAGAAGAAGAAAGCAAAGCTTGCCTCCGATGATTCAACTTATGGTAAAGCGAAAACCGTTTAAGTTTGTTTCTCTCTCTATATATCTGCGTATATAAATATGTATATGCCTCCGTATATCTGTATGTATTTTTTGTGGAGAGAGAAGAAAATGGGTAGACTTTCTCTCTCTATAACTTGGAGCTGCTAATGGTATATTTGAAGCTTTTACTCTTTATTTTAAATTTATTTGGAAAGCTGAGTTATTTTCATTTGCTGTGTTTCCTATGAGGTTGGGGGTAGGGGCTGGGGCCTACACCGGGCGGTATTTTTTGTAAATTGTAAGAAGGTGGAGGGGGGCGCTGGACACAAAAACCGACAATTTAGGGGGCGGATTTCTGACATTATTTATGTTTTATGTGTTTGGGCATAATATTCTGTCTATTTACGATATTTGCCATTAAATTGTTGGACAATTCGAACGTTACCGTGTACCGCTTTTTCCCTTGTGGTAATTTGAATTTTACGGTCTCTGTGTTAGATTTGAATTGAGTAACAGCTAGGTTTCACTTGTACAGCCTATCTTGGATTTTGGAAACACAATTATGACTGCACTCATTGCTAATTAAGAGCTTGTTTGGGATTTTTTAATTTTATAAACTTAATCAAATGCTTAAAAAGTAATTTTAGAATTTCCACAAACACTCTAAAAGTGATTAAAAGTTATTTTGGTTTGATACAAGTTATTGTATAATTAATTATTCTGAGATAATTATTATGGGATAATTTATCCCATCATTTACATAAATAACTAACAATGGTGGGATAAATTATCTCAAACATGACAATCAAACAATACACCAATTCTTTTTATCCTAGGACTATTTTTTACATATGATTATTTATATTATCTCCCACATCAAACAACCCCTAAAGGTCTAACTCATCGATGGCAACGTAAAGTTGGCACATTTTTTCACTTAGATAATTTAACTAGGCGTTTTTCATTTTAGACACATCATGTCATGTCTTGCTAAGATTGGACATTGTACCGGGTGTACCGATTCTGTTCCGATACAGTTGTATTCAGAACAAAAGGGAATACATTGAATCGATACTCGTAACAGGACGATATCATGATTTGGTATAGGTACATGTTCATCCAAGTTCATTCCAATTTCTGCCAGGTCCGATCCGTGAAATTGGATTTTTTAAAAAAAAATTGTCATTGTTTAATACTTTTATTAACATTTCTTTTTGATTTCGTGATACGAAATCATGATATGGTATCATAATATGAAATCATGAGATGAATTGAAGTTTTGTTTGTGTAACACCCCGTAGCCAAAACAGACCAAAAATTAGTTTTTCAGAAAAATCTGCAGGTGTACGGTGCTACCACGGTGGCATCGAGGACCGTAGCCGAACACGGTCTGTACCGCACAACCGTCGAAGTGGTCAGAAACTCTCAAAAATTCAGCTAGAAAATGGTTTAAGTAGGCGAAGAAGGAAGAAGTAAGGTTCTCACGATAGGTCAAATGACGGTCCGTAGTCCGTGACCGTCGATCAAGAATCCCTTCAACCACTCTCTGAAAAGAGATATGGATGACCAGCATGGTTCATAGGTGGACCTACGGTCCGTATGTGGAAAATTTGCAGCCAGTTAAAGGGAAATGCAATTGGGTCAACTTAGAATGATCATAACTCTTAGCACAAAATGAATTAGGTCTTCTATGACCTACCCACAGATAGATAATTGAATTATCTTTTCATAGCCACTGACCTTGCTAAAATCAAACCTCCGAGTAAAAAGTTATGCCCATTTTAGTAAATACATGTCGAACGGGCCCTCACGACGGACCCAATGATGGAGCGTCGGGTTAACGGACTGACCGCAGCATTGGCCGTCATGAGGCACCGAACAGGAGCAACCTTCCCAGGGTTCTTTTTTTTTTGCCTTTCCACTCCGTGTTTTTTTTTTAAACCCCTAAGTTACGTCGTTTTGACCGAAATATCATTCTTTTAGTCAGTGTTAAGCTAGAAACATAATTAAAATATCCAAGTCAAATCATAATCAACCTTAGAAAATTGAAGCAAAAGAGAGAGAAAAAGCTCAGAACCTAGTTCAAGAACGCCACAAAGCTCCAGCTAGTTCCGCCCCAAAACTTAAGTATTTTTCATGTGGATTTTTCATCACCCAGATATGTGGGATTCATTAGTGGGTTTCTTTTCATTGAGTCCTTAAGTTCAGTCAGTTTGATTCTGTTATCATGATTAAACCTAGGTTTCTAGGACATTAAATAACTTTAGAATTATTAACTATAGGTTCAAATCAGATTCTCCTGTTATTACTCAAGATATCGCATGAAAATTTCAAATCCACTTTGTATTTCTTTAGTTCTGAATTACACATTTGCTAGGTCATATATTTTCAGACATTCAGATCTACATGGCTCAGGTATAAATGCCATAATTACTAATATTAATTGTGCATTCTCAGTTGCATCGTTCAGTTTCGAGGCTATCCTATTTACAGAAAATTAGATTAATCATGTTAATTTACAAGAATTCATTGGGACTAGCATAATACCGAGTTGGACTAGTGTTTAGGTTTTTTTTAACAAATTATCCCAGAACTACTAGCCAAGTAGGTTGTAAGCCCCTCTGTGGGTAATCAGTTTAGTGATAACGCCATCATGCCTTTATACTGTGGCAAGGTATATTGGGTGCCTCTCGATGGGGCATATACATCGGGACGCCACATTAGTCACGTGGTTTTATTATCGGTATTAGTAGCTCCCACATTTAGTTAGATCTCCGCATTGACCTTTTGAGATATTCAGTATTTCAGTTTTCAGCATGTTATAAATTTGTCATTGCATATTTCCAGTCTAGCTCAGAAATCAAAACCAATCACGTTCAGATACATACTTGTTTTTGTGCTTGTTCAGTTATGTTTTTATTTCAGCTTTACTATCTCCTTACATGCTCAGTACCTATTCAGTAGTGACGCCAACGTGCGATACATCTTCTCATGATGTAGGTTCAGGTTCTCAGCGTCCAGATCACGCATTAGATCGATTTTTCTATCTCGAGTTCAGTAGATTTAGTGGGTTGAGTTTCCTCATTTTCCTGGAGGACAACAGTCATGAGTTTCAGTTCAATTCTTTAGTCATTTGTTTCAGGTTTTGCTAGATTGAACGGGGCTTTGTCCCATATTTCTAGTCTAGTTAGAGGCTCATTTAGATATAGTTAGATTCAGGCTGATTGAGCAATATTTTTTTGTATTAAACTCATTGTTTCAAATATCTCGTTTATAGAATATGGGTATTACCCCATCTTTTCATTTTAAGTATGATTTAGCTTCCGCAATAGTTTATTATCTTTAGTATGCTCATGAATCATGCCAGCCAAGGTTAGATGGGATTCATTGTGGTCTCAGGTTTCGTGTCCGCGTCTAGGGGGGTAGCTTGGGGCGTCGACAGTTTGGACATTCTATATGAAAAAATTTGGTTATATATTTTCTCATTAACCATAAGAATTCTTCATATGTTGTAAAAATATTAAAATATGCCTCAATTGTTTATTCCAAATCTTACCGTATAAACAAAAATTTATAATATCACATAAATAATGATACAAAGCTTATTTGTTTCCCAATAATTATGGTTTTTTGTCAACGTTCTTTATTCAATAAAACAAATTGAAACCATGGTTATGTGGAACTAGTCTTTAGTATAATTTCTCCCATATAATAACGACAATTTCCTCACGTTAAGCTTGCACTTCTCGATAATGTGACCGAGAAAACAAACCAACATTTTTGCTTTGAGTCATTTTTTGGTTAATATCACCCCCAACTATATTTTCATAATCATAGACCATAAATATTTCATTACTCCTTTTCGCAAATTATTATGTAACATTGTACAAGTTATGAAAAATTTCACTTGTGTGTCAATATATAATGATTCATGTCTTGTTTCAGTATTTGGAATCTATTTTTTGAAACTCCAAAAGTCTGTGGAGTTGTTTTAAAAAAATATAAACTTGATCAATTTTTGTGTTTAAAAATCTCAAATTATGATTTTTGAAGAATATGATATTTCATCTCATGATATGGAATCATGAAATAGAATCAGCATGAAATTGCATGCCCAAACGCTGATTCCATCTCACGTTTCCATATCGTAATATGGTATCGCGTGGTCAAACGACTACTTAAGCTATTGAAATTATTAAGTTATTGTTGGGTTTTAAAGGTGTGAATAGGAAATGAAGGGTTGTGACTATCCTGAAGGGTTGTCACTTCGCTAGAGGGTTGTGACATTTATGAAAGGTTGTGTCATTTCTAAAGGGTTGTGACCGTTTGAAAGGTTGTGCCTTTTCCAAAGTGTTGTGAACTTTATGGAAGGTTGTCTTCTTTCCTAAGAGTTGTGACTTTTACCTTTTGTTGGCTATAAATAGAGATTGTGTATATCATTTTGTAGCATGAATCTTCTATTCTTTTGATACATTCTTACAAACAATATATTGATCGATCCGTGTCTGTTGTGAGATTCATTGCCTGTCATTTTGAGTTCGCTTTGTGTGAAATTATTGAAGTTGAGCCCCCCCGTGTCGTACCGCTACTTCTTTAATGGTTAATATGTTTTATCTTGGGAGGCAATTAGCTGCAACCTCGAAACTACTTGAGGGGATTAAATTTCCTTAAGCGACACACCAGTGATTCTGTGGACTCGTGATATTCTTTGTGTTATTCTTTCATCTTCTATTGTTTCTTCTGGTTTGCCAATTTAAATTGATGGTATTTTCTAAGCTAAGGAAATTACTTTTGTTTTCTGTGTTTTTTTTTTTGGAAAGAAAAAGAAAATTATTTTATCATATGAGAAAAGAGTTTTGGGATGAACTAGTGCTACTTTAATATGTTTGAGTATATTTTCTGTAGTAAAGTTTCCTTGGATGGGCAAGATCCAAGTGCATTGAAGCATTGCACCCCTTCTTTCTTATTTTCAATTAAAAAAAAAGTTGTTTTGTGCATAAAGGATAAGATATGCACTTTAAATTTTCTCTCTCTATATTCTTAGTTTTACATTACTATGAGAAGAAGCAAATGAACAAATGTGTTTCTCCCAATATTGAACCGGAGTTTAGTTTCTTGTTGACCAACTAAATGTCTTCTTGAGGTAGTAAAATAGGAATATGAATGGGAACTGAGAAAGGAAAAAAAAAAGCCAGGTACGTGACTTGCAGGAATCATTCGGTGACAGATAGAATATGATTTTATATGAGAGTGTAAAAATCAAGTTACTTTATTTTTTTCCAGTTGATTTTTTTTTCTATCTTTTATAAGTTATGATAGGATTTCATAAAGTTAGGATAGATGTTCCCTTTTGTGATGTTATTACTTATCTGTTTCTGTTAGAGTGAATTTTTTTTTTTGTATTTTTATACTCATAAAAAAAGTAATGTGTTTGATTTTGGATCTGGACTAAAATCTTTGCTGTGATTATTTTTTACTCCTTTCGGTGTGACCGATATATGAACTCACACAAATAGATTTAGATTTTGTACAATTGTTTGAAGAAGATAGAAACTCACCAATGTGTTAGATACTTTGTTTCAATGAATATTCTGACTTGAAGAGTATAAAATCTTCATCACAAATATTAAGGCTAAATGATTTGAAAAAACATAAAATCCTCATCGTTAGCTAGAAATGGTGTTGTATTTGAGATTTCTAGAGATTAAATTTTTTTTGGTTTACTACTCTGTCTGAATGTGAAACTGATTCGGAAAATACAATAACTTCATCAGAATTTAGTGTTCATTCGGTTAACGATTAGAAGAATATAAAAAACTCATCGTTAAACTAGAAACTAATTGTATAAAGATTGAATCTTTATTGTTAGTATTCTAATACTAAGTGGTCTGTCTAGTTTGGACAGAAGAAAGGAACAAAAACACTTAGGAGACATAAAATTACGTTATTTTGTGCCCACCTGATGAGTGATTTTTATGGATAACATCTCAAAAAGAGATTCGTGTTGTTCAAATGGTATTTTGGGTGGGTATACAAATTTGAAAGCCATGGGGAAAAAAAATTTGACCAAAATAATTTCACAAATACTAAAAAATATTTTTTTTAGAACCATATTTTAAAATGCGGGGGCGGTTCTTTACCTTGTGATAAAGGACAAAGTTAGACCTTACTATCTAATTTAAAAGTATCAAGATATGAAATTTGATTGGACCATTCTGTATTATGTTAGTAGACCCACAAAATTCTGGAGTGTATTGTATTGTCGTTTGTGAGTCTCTCTTAAAGTATATGAGATGACTAATAAAAATCACAAACTTATATTTTACTGATTGCTCCAATTACTTCTCAAATAGAAGTAAAGCAGTCGTGTCAAGAAATAACCACTAGTGAGGTGAGATCGTTCCCAACGAGGGAGGAAAATAGTCTAGGACTTAACTTCAACCGGTTATTACTCATTGTTTGGTAATGATTCCTGGTAAAGTAAAAACAATAAAAAGGGGGGTGCTAGTTCTAAATGAGGTGAAAATAAAAAGCATTGTACAGGAGACACTTAATTTTAGACTTTGAATGTTGGATTTTAAGATTAAATCAAATTACACTAGGGTTTACCGGTTACCCACATGTCCAACTTGATAATTCTAACTATAACCAATTCTTTCTAGTTTCTATCTGGCATGCAAATGTTGATTAAGTTAGTATTTCTAAATCCTTGGTCCCCGGCATCGAGAAAATTCAGTCGTCACCTTGGTCCCGGCGGCTACGGTCTTCTATCCTAACCCTTTTTTTTATCCTTACGTCATATAAGCATTGTTATCGATCTTATTCGACTAGGTTATTGACTCGTACCAAATCAATTACTAGCCTATTAGATTAGTATACACTAAAATCTATGTTAATAATCTTCTCCATTTCCTATTATCTCCCCCCCCACCTCCTTGGTCGACAAGTACATTAAGGCGAGTTTCCTAACGTTGGCCATCGTTTTAAAAAGACTTTCTAAGCGAAGAAAGAATTATTGATAACATGCCAGACACTATTCTAGGAATTGTTATTTTAGTTAGGGGTGATTCTCATTATTTGCCATGGTCCCACAAAATTAGTTATGGAGCTTTAGTTACCATGGCCATAAACACAATAGTCAATATAAACAGTAAATATTACGAGTCATGTACTTACTTCAATGAGAAAGAAATTAAAATCTAAAAGTTTGCTTGAATTAATACCACCAAATCACCACACAATCAATGTATTCAAAGTCTAACACTAATGCAAAGAGTCTAATTAATATGATGTCTATACTATAGGTGTCTAACCTCAAAAATGAGGTTTGCGAGTAGAGTATTTATAAAAAACACAAAAACCTATTAAACAAGGGTTATAATAGCTGGAAATCTGCAAAAATGCGGCCTGAGTTGAGGACCACGCCGACGGACCGTCGTGGACTCAGTTCGCCTCGTCCCTATTGTGCCAATGTCTTCTGGTGCTTCTCTTTCATTCCCCGCACGGCAAGGATGACGGACAATCATAGGACACGGTCCGTCGAGGGTCTTCGTTCCAAAATACTCAATCTTGCAATCTGGGTACTGGGATGATCAATTCTCTGAACTTCACGACAAAAACTGCCCCCACGGACGCGACCGTCATGGCCACAACGGACCGTCATAAGCTTCGTATCCACACTTGGTCAGACTTCCCATTCTTCCTTCATTTTGCAGCATGCACTACTGCCACCTCCGGACCGTCACAAGCCACGACGGACCGTTCCTATGTCCGAGTAGGTGGTTGTCTCTGCATTTTATTGCTCAACAATTCTCCGCATTCAGCTTTGGACAGATTCCTGCCAAAAACAAAGATAAATTCTATAAAAATTAGACAAAAAGGGCTTTTTGGACACACTAAACTTAAGGAAAAAAGTATTAATTATACCCGTGAAACCACGGTATATCAACAACCCTCAGACTTAAATCGTTGTTGGTCCTAAAGCGGATCGCACGATGACTCACTACACAATCTTTGTACAATAGTATCAATGTTTATCCTTTGTGCAATCATTTTGGACTAATCAATCACGATGATTAATCTCATCAATACTATGCATTGCTATCACTATAGGCTTGAATTTTGTTTTTTTCTTTCAGGGGATCAGAACATGACACAGGACCTCACCAGCAATATACAACACCCATCCTCTCAAATTTCTCACCATGGTGCACCAATTCGCGTTATTGCAACTAGTCTAGTTGTCCTCACTTTAAAAAACAAAATCCTCATTTCACATAATGATTCAGTTAAGTATAATGGATTACTTTCAAAACTCGCTCTCTGAAACAACGGCACACCCTCTCCCCATTCATACCTATTTGCCATAAGGCTTGCCCTTATTTTCACGCCTTTGTTTCGATATAAACCTTAAGATCTTACGATAGGGACATTTCTTAAGCTTGTAACGTAGGATCAGGGTCAGAGTAGGGTTGATATTTAGGTATACCTTTAGTGACTTTTTTCCCTCTTTGAAAATCGGCTAAACCTTCACTTCTATCATTGTATCAAGCCCAGTTTATCACCTATTGTCGTTTCATCTTGACCTATATTTTTTTTTCTTTCTTCCATTGTGTAAGTGACTCTCTTCTTTTCTTGCTTGTATTTCTTGTATATTTTCCTTCTTCTTTACTTTTTTTCAACTAATTTGGAGTAAGCTTTACTTTTATTCTTTCTCTCTCTGGTTTTTTCAACCACTTTTTCCAGTCAGCACCTTACTCCTAAAGACACCTCAAACTCATCGGATTTGCCATGAGTAAGGTACACAATACCCAACAATTGGGTCAGGGGGCACCATAACGAAGGTTTGTTCATGCATTAGCATATTTTCCCTCAACTATGCTTTTTGGCATAAGCTTGAGGTTGCACATGTCCAAGGAGTAGGCGGACCCCAAGGGCCGACACTTTGTTCCCGAAAAGATCAATTGGGCGGTTTGAATTGAAAAGAAAGGTCTAATTTGTAAGCTCAAATTAATTGGATCAAAGAAGGATAAATTTTAATTGGTTTCTTTTATTTAGGCCTAGAAATGGGCTATATTGAAAAGGGCCTATGATCCTTCCTAATTGTCTATTAAAGTTACTTTAGCAGGGAATAACAGGAAAGTTCTTAGCTCAGTATCAATAGTGGATTCAATTTTACTACACTCACTGACACCATAACTGATACCAGATTGTCAGAGACACCTATTTCGTAATAACTCTTAATTTTATGCTTAGAGCCACAAATATTCATATATGCCTATTTTTTCATTGGGCGTTTATTTCAGTTTCTCAGGATATCATTTTAGCCATCATGACTCCAGAATTAAAACTATGTACAAAAGATCTAAAATGTCGGTTTCAAAAGAAAAAGTCAATCAGTCTTTTGGGAACAATTAAGAAGAGAAACACAGGCCCAAGAAGAAAAACCCAAAGAGGATAGTGAATTGGGCTACTCAGACTCACCCTAACACTCACATCCATTACCCCACCCCTCAACAAAAGGCATGCAATGTCCACAAGCAATAAAAATGTAAATACTAGAGTGGTAGGTGAAGCAAAACCTTGTGGCCGCAAAGCGTCGTCGATCAGCAAGGAAGGTGGGTTTCGTTCCCCCGGAACCCACATTTCTTTACGCAATTTGGACACCCTGTCAGTGGATTTTGTCCGCCCAGCAAACACCCATCAGTAGTGCCGCCTAGCGATCTTATCTACAAGTGCGGGAAAAAAAAGGGGCTATTCGCCCACAGCCGCTAACTCTGACGCTCTCATCTGGGCCTGGCCGCCTTGTCAGCAAGTGAGGCTCTCCGCGTAGCCTCCATCTCTCGGCGCTCCTCGCCCTTCCTTGCGCGCGCCTCATCTCTGCTCTACCGCTACGCCCTTGGCACTCTCCGAGGGGAAGGTTGGTGAATGTCAGGAGTTAGCAAAAGGGGCCGCCAACACCGTTGTCCTCCGCAGGCTCACAAGACGGGCTCAGACTCCGGCACCCTAGCCTCTAAGATCGTGCGATCTCGGCTGTCTGTACGGAAATAGACTGTCTGATGCAGCCTTTGAAAGTCGCCACATCCACCGGAGGTGCTGCGTCGGGCTAGCACTCTCAACTCGAAGGCGGTCCACGGCGCTGGTTATCTCTCAGATATCTCCGCTCGGTTAACTGCACCATTTTTTTTTTCACTCTCTAGGAGCTCTTCGGGACCTCAACTAATCGACCGCTTGCATCACGGCTGGATGATATAATGAGAAGAGTGGCTCCGTTTGTGCCTCTAGTTTTTGGACCCTTGCAAGCTAGGGACGTGTCGGTATAGACTTTTAGAGAGGATACGCGAGAGGAGGAGGGTCGGGGCGTTGTGCTACGACCCGGGATAGACTCGACCGGAGTAGAGTAGTGGCCACGTGGATGCCTGTGTAGCTGTGCGGGACCTGGGCTACCGTATCAGCAAGATCATTCAGCAAGTGTGGTGCCAGCTCTGGACGGGGGCCCTCTATGTGGGGCAATCATTAGCCTCCGTCTCTGATGAGCCCGACGTCAACGGCTATCCCGCAGGGTCTTCAGCTGATATACGTGCCATATGGGACACCACTGCGGACCTTGCAAAGCGGCAAAGTCATGCAACGGAAGGGTAGGTGGTTAGGGACCTGAATTGCCCTCTGTCGTGCAGGACCTGCCTGGGAGAAGCTTATGCAACGTCTACCCTCGAATCCGGCTATCACCGCCGCCATCAACACTGCCTCGATCCCAGGTAACGATGTATGTCAGCAGGTGGGGAGGGAGGGCGGACAAGCAGCCACAGGAAACTTTGCTCTGTGCAACGTGAGGTGGCCTTCTTATGGCCACTCTTCTGCTAAGTCAACCCAATCGCGCACCCTTCAATCTTTATAGGTTGCAGGAGGGCCCATCCACCTCTTCGGTGGTTCTCTCTCAGTTGCGGGCTCACGTACAAAAAACGGATCTCCTTGAATTATCTGCCAAAGCGGTAGTCAAACTCGGACAGTTTAAGGGGGGTCGAGAAAGAAAACATCAATACTCTCGCCGGTATAGAAACCGGCGGATGTGCTGGCAAGGAGATGTCAACCGTACACCCCGGACTCGGACATACTTCCAGTGGGGCCTGTTCTAGCGGTTTGGGCAGCCCGCCACTACTGTGCAAAAAGAACCAACAAACCAGGCCTATCGACTGTGATGGGGCGTTCGCCTACGTAGGATCGAGAAAAGAACTCGACGAACCATTTCTCTCGCGGTATCATCCCACAGGACGTGCTTGGCCACTCCAGCGAGCTTGGTGAAGAGAGATGTGGATCTCAGGCCACATCGATGGAATGGAAGGCTCCCTTGTACGTAACCGGCCGCTCCAAAGTTAGGTGTTCTAAGTCATTACTCCTTTATCAGTGAGGGGAAACTTGGCCGTCGGAGTAAAGTGACTTGAACAAATGGTCATCGACACCCCACTGGTTGGGACTGGTCAACTGGTCCGTGGCGGGATGGGACCCCTGAGCTGGGAGCCGGCATGTTTGTAGAGTTATGAACGTCAGGCCTCATCAGGGATTTGCCGCATTGCTGCAGCCTTTTGGTGGCGGTTGTGCGGATACCCAGCGAGCCAGACGGCTTTCCGGACAAGGATACTCCTAAGGAGACAGACGCTCCTTCATCATTTGTGTCTGCCAAGAGGGTGTGCCGGTCAGCTGTGCGCTCCCATCAGACTTGTGGACGGCAGTGAAAACTACGCCGGACGCCCACCCTTTGGGTGTGCTTGGGAGAGGCCTTTAGCACGCGGAGCACGGGAAGGGGCCAAAAAGTGCCTGGGGGCACGTACTCAGGTCATGCCTTATCAGAGCCGACTCTGGACCACTGCTGGGCCAGAGGGCCTGTGCGCACAGCACTTCGATCGCCCGCGTATGTAGGTTGTGTTGAGGTCTTTTTCTGTGCCATAGTAGATAGTACGATGTAAAGATCAAATTAGTACGAGTAGTTGGCACCACACGATAGGCAAAACATACGAAAGAAAATATTGAAACTAGTGTGTCAGGCTATTGAACTGTACACACGACGGGCCTTGTCGGTGACGGCTCATCGTGGCTATACGGGACCGTCATGAGGCCCGTCGTGTTTTACTTGGTTATGTATATATAAAGGACCCTGAAGGAGAGCCTCTGATTAGTAAAGTCGGTATATGCAGGACGGACCATCACAGGTAAGACGGGTCCATCGTAGCACACTTACAAAACATATGGAGACCCTTTAAGCAGAGGGGTCTCTGACCCATCAGATTTTTTTGGTCGTGAAGGGACGGACCTAAGTAGGGTATGACGGTCGTCACATGTGTACGAGAAGGACCCTTAGAAAAAGCGAGATCTTGGAGACCCTTCAGAAACTATGGGGGTCTCTGACACCAGAACGGTTGTGCAGGTTCGGACTTCATCGTGGAAGAAGGACGGTCCGTCGCATTGTCCGTTCGGGAAACACTTGGAAGACAAGGAGCGAGACCCTTAGAACAGGGGTCGCGTCTTGACAACCGGACACGGTGTGCTATGGATGGGACCGTCGTGTTAGCGACGCGGTCCGTCACACTTGCTGTCGTTAGGGAGGGGCTAGGCTTTTAACGGACCCTACGACGTCCGTCGTAGGTACGCGGACCGTCATCAGGGTTTAGTGCGACATGACCGTGACAGAACTAAGGGCTTTACCATAAGCACCCCGATGCACCACATCAACCTTGTAGTGTTTTGGACCTACATGTGTCTAACAACTACCTAGGAAAACTAGCAATGCAAAAAACACATATGTCTAGGTGGTAAACATCGGCAATTTCACATTTGTAACCTACGGTAACAGAATCGCTAAAAGGTAAACGCAACATACGATGAGGATCCTAAGACTCATACTAACTAGTAAGCAAAAATGCAGATAAATGAGTTATAAATTAGAACACATACCCTTAGAAATGGAGAAAGGAAGGAAGGAAAAAAAACAATAGCCACAAGTACTCAGTGGCAAGAACCCAGCACGGCCTCACAGCATCAGTTTCCACTAGTAGATAAACACTTAGGGCTGGAGAATTGTGATTGCTGGAGGGCCACTGCTCGGTGGTTGGTAGCGGAAATATTTGTATTGTG
This sequence comes from Solanum habrochaites, assembly GCA_027704765.1. Classification (NCBI taxonomy): domain Eukaryota; kingdom Viridiplantae; phylum Streptophyta; class Magnoliopsida; order Solanales; family Solanaceae; genus Solanum; species Solanum habrochaites. The sequence goes on along the minus strand of JAKWJA010002495.1, from coordinate 53,265,163 downwards.
GTAAGTTGAGAAGGGAAGAGTATAAGGGAGAAATAATGAAAGTAAGGGGGGTGAAATGAGTGGTTGGGGAGTTTAACACCCGGTTCGGATTTGATGAAAAAGGGCGTCCAGCCGGCGGGTCGGGTAACCTCATTAATCACGTGACGAGACCCCACGACGGTCCGTCGCAGCCTGTGACACCCGTCGTTGGTTCCGTCGTGGTGTTCCCTAAGTTAAAACAATAATACAGAAAATAAACGTGACCGGACGACGGATTGCATACGGACGGTCCGTCGCAGGACAACGGTTCCATCGATGTGTCCGTCAGGTGACTGACTGGCATAGTAATCTCTGCAGAATTTCTGGTGATGTGCTTGCCAATTTATAACAACCCATTAATATAAAAAGTTTACCATTACTAAAACAGATGGTTTCAGATAAAGTATTGGGGTGCCTGCCCAAACAAGCGCCTGATTCTAAGGTTGCGGCACGACTCGGGGACACTTGGATTATCGACTTCTCAAGGATGGTATGCCTCATCCTTCATTCAACGATTCAGCTGCCCGAATAGATTTTTATGGCGTTTGTCATCCCCTTGAACCGCACACCATCCTTAGTTTCCACAACACTCACTGCTCCATGAGGGAATAGTTGGAACCTAACGGACCAATCCATTTGGACTTGAGGGCTTGCCTGGAAAACAAGCCGAATACCTGGAATGAATAAAAGCACCAAATCCCCGGACCATAACTCTCATTTTTCAATTTGTTGTCAGCGTACTCTTCATCTTTTCTGTATAGGGCTGAGTCGTTCAAGTCTTTCAGGCGAAAATCATCAAGTTCATTTCAACCTATTTAACCGTTGCTCTGCCAGATTCGCTCTAATACATTGTAATTCTTCATGCCCACATGGCTTATGCTCTAAACTCACCGGCACCCGATGGACAAGCTTCTCCGTAATATACAAGTGGTATGGAGCATTACCCTATGTGTTGAGTCGTATAGCTGTCGTAGGACCAAAGAGCTCATCAAGCCTCCTTGAACCAATCCGTTCTACTAGCGTTCACTATTTGGACAATATCTGTGATCTCCGATTCGGACACTTCAACTGTGCCACTAGTTGAGGGTGGCTAAGGAGTTGGCCACATTATGGCGAACTGATCCGTATTTCTCCAATAACCCCTGTTTAACAAGTCTGTTGCCGAAGTGGGAGCCTCCCATCATAATAAGGGGAGCCGGGCGCGACTTCTAACTCCTGAGTCTTTTTTTTAAGTGCAAAAACTTGAGAGAATATATTCTTTTCAAAAATGAAGTGACACTTTTCCCTTTCATGTTTGCGAGAGGAGGGGGTTAGGCTTTCGACCCATTTAGATAACATTAACTAAACTACTACTAGAATGTACTTTATCCCATGGAACTCCGAAAGGGCATCCCATAAAGAAAGTCAATACCCAAGATATCAAATAATCAATCACAAGAATTGGGGTTTAAGGGAGCTCTTGGCTTCTTGAAATACCGCCCATCCGTTGCATCTGTCAATGTGGTAGCAAACAGAGCATCTTGATGAAAGATGTTGGCAAATAGTAGCACATTGTAATTATATTATGAGCAGGTTCGGATACTACTGTGTGATGGTACGACCAACGGGGTCGGTGAGGAATGGACATGCTCCCAACACCACTCAAATCATCCACATTCTGGCACACAACGGAAATCATACCGTCAGCAACAAACTCCTATACAAGTTATGTTATCCCCAAAGGAACTTCTTCACATCGTACATGAACTTGTTCTTTGATTGAAAGGACAACCGAGTCTGGTGGAAACAATATCACTAGCCAGATAGTTCGCACAATCTCCGCGCAACCCATGGGATCAAGTCTTGTGAAGCCAGCCAATACAGGTTCCATTGGGAAAAGTATCATCAATGTCAGTCTGATCCCCTAACTCTCTCATAGCTTCATCCTCTAGACGAGACAAGGGATCAACAACTTGATTTTCCAGTTCCTTTCTCTATCCATCCACTTCAAGTCTTAAAATTCTTGTAGCAGCCAATACCCAACGATCAGCCTATTGTGTTTAGCATACTCTTTGTCCATCAAATAATCTCAATGCTGAGTGGTCAATATGCACAAATCTAGGACCTACAAATAGGATGCGGAATTTCCAAAAAGCAAAAATTTAGACTGCAGAGTTTCTTGCTCAGTCACTATGTAGTTCTTCTGAGCTTCAGTTTACTGCGGCTTACTAGCATAGTAGATGGGGTGAAGGATTGCGTTTTTCATCTGCTCCCAGTACTACACCCAAGAGCCACCCCAAATAGCATCGCACATCACCCTCAAATGGACTATTCAATCCGGAGAAATAAGATAAGCGGCAGACACCAATTTTCCCTTAGCTCACCGAAGTTGCTTAAGACAAGATTCATCAAAACCAAAATTACAATCTTTCTCCAGCAGTTTGAACAATGTGTGTGCAATCTTTGAAAAAGGCTTTCGATGATCTTCGGTTAAAAACATGGCATGCACAAGAAGGAAAGCTTCTCACACCTTTCACAGAGATTGGTGGGGCAAGTCTCTATATTACCTGACTTTTAGCTCGATCAACATATATGCCCTTTTCTGAAATGCGAGTGACCCAACACAATACCCTCTTTCACCATGAAATGACACTTTTCCCAGTTTAAAACATAAATTGCAGTCTTTATATCTCTTAAGCGACCTCAGAGAAATTGGTCAAACACCGCTCGAATATGAATCACCCAACCACAGAAAAATCTCCAGAAAGACTTATAGAGTTCCTCCTCATGTCATTGAAAAAATATCGAACATCATTACATCTCTGAATGTGTGCGGGCTGCATTGCACAACCCAAACGACATTCTTATGAACGTAAAGGTCCCATGATGGACAAGTGTGGAAAGTTTGGGTTTCTCTTGATATTGGGTTTGCAATTACCGAAAATCTGTTATTACCCTGAACATATCACATCAAAGAAAAACAGAGGAACCCTTCCCGGCAAGTCTGTCCAATATCTGATCCATGAAGGGCATAGGAAAACTGGTCTTTTCAGTCCATGAGTTTAGTTTACGCCACAATCCAACACGCCATCCAACCAGTGAAACCACGTCTTATGGAAAACCAAGTTCCATTTTTTTCGTTTGGGGACCAATTCATTCCCATTTTTTAGGTTACACACAGTGGAACCGGGAATACACAAACTACCCAATTACTATCCATCGGCAATTGGGTAGATTACCCGGCATCCAACCACTTTATAGTCTCCTTATTCAAGACTTCTTGCTAGGAGGATTTTTAAACTTCTCTCAGTGCCTCAATACTCACGGCTTATGATCGGCATGAGTTGCGATATGGAGCATAAAACCAGGAGGGATCCAATAATGTGTCCGCAATAGTCCACCCAAATCTACCTTGAACCCTTTTAGGACCTTTACCAAACTTTGAACTAGTTGTTCATCCAAGTCTGATGCAACCTTGATTCCGGCAACAAGTGCCACCGATTTCCTTAAAAAAACATACTTGAGATGAGGTGGAGAGCTTTTCGTTCTAACTTTTTTGGAGGCCTCCTGTATAGATGGTTTCGCGTTGGTCGTTTGGGACTCGAGTTCTTCATATTAAGCTCGAATTTCTTGGTTTAAAAACCGAACATTCACCGCGGTCAAGAGCCGCAGCTAAGGACTCATACTACTTCAATACAACTCAACCACAAAGTTCATTATTATGCCCTAATGCTTATACACTTAGACATTTTCTATTTGTGTCTCAGCTGTCTCACCCATGTTTGTAGGATATAGTAGTGCCGATTGGGGAGCTCACCACTCTGCCTCTGGACCTACAAATAGTAAAGGTTCCTTCCTCATTGTTAAATACCGAAATTTTCACTGCCCCTTTCCATGTCTACTAAGGCTCTCCGTATAAAGAATGGCCTCCTCCCAAAAATAATGGGCACTTCAAAATCGAATCCTTGCAATCAAGGAATAACAAAAGCTGCTGGAAATATGAATGACTCCACTTTTACTAGCCAACATCGTGGAGTATCCCTATATAGGCAGTTTTACTGTTTAGTCAGCCATCAGTAGCCGCATCGCAGTGGGCTTTGGGTCACCAAACCCAACTTCATTGTAACATCGAGAGGGGCAGGAGATTTAGCTTGCCCCCAGGATCACATAATGCTTTAGCAAAATGTACAGCCGATTGTTACAAGATTATAGTAAACGCACCCGGTTCTTCTTTCTTTTGGACCAGAGATTTGAAGCAATAGCCAACTACAATGCTGCATTCTATTCACACTCCTCAAAAGTGAGCCGATCTTTTCTTGTGACCAGATCTTCATAAATTTGGCGTAACCGAAACATTTGTTCTAAAGCTTCTACAAAGGGACATGCATGGAAAGTTTGTCAACATTGTTATAAAACGCCGAGATTTGCCATCCGTTGGTCTTTTTCAATAATACTTTGAGGAAATGGGGGTGGTTGGCCTAGCATAGAGGTTACCTGTTGTTTAGGCACTTCAGCATCTTTTGCGTGTTATCCTCTAATGCAGTAGCATCAACTTCTACCACTTTTCAGATGCTTTTGTCAACGTTTTCTCATAGATGGATAGGTTGGGTCAATGATTTGCGTGCCACAGCGAGTAGTTATTAATTGCCATACATGGTCCATTCATTTTTGGATTTTGGACAGTTGTTTCTCGGAAAGGTCGCCCGGTTGCGGTGTTCACAGTTCTGCAGATAATTGGGGCAAATTGTAACTCAAGTTGCTTAATCACAATATTGCCATTGGGTTTATCACTTTCTGCCCCACTACCCGCCTTAAATCATTTTCAACTCTTATTGTGCTTATCAACTAGCATCGAACCTCCTCTCTCACTCATTTTTATGCAACATTATCCCTCAACTCCCGAACCATACTACCTCCACCTCCCAGGAGTAGTAACAGTACGATTTTGCAGGAGGACCATAGGAGTTCATTCTGTCGTTCATACCATAGTACCCCTTGTTGAAGTTGTTGTCACGATTTGAGTTCCATCCTCGGGAAATAATGACCCTCACGATTGTAGTTTACCAAGTTCGACCTGTGGTTCCCCTTCGACCTTGTGCCAATTTTCCTGATTATTTTGAGCCTTGGGAACTTGGTCGGGAAAAACCCCCCATTGTTCATTTTACTGCTAGGAATCCTCCTTCATAGTACTATTCATCATTAGGGTGTGGTGGTTAAGCCAAGTTAGTTGAATGCTCCTTAATCTTTTCTGCACCCCTAGTGACATGTTTTAGTACAACCCAAGCTCAGTTCTCATTTGAGACATTTATTCACGAAATCTCATCTGTGGCTGGTGGATTCGTGAGTGGACTGTACAGCGAAGGGTGTTTCTCCCTGTAGCAGACTCTCCTAGTTACTCCAAGCCTTGTTTACTCCGGCGGATTTTTCTAATTTTTTCAGCAATCTCAGCATAAGGGACATTCTCCCATAAGACAACCCGCGATAGGTCCACACCGCTTTGTTGTTATCATCCTCTCCCCGTAGAAGTTATTCTTTAAGTGACTCTCATCTATACGGTGATGTTGGAACATTCTCAGAATGAGGTGAATCTATCCCAAGAACTACGAACTCGATCTCTCTCCTCGGTGTTTAGTGCCACAAAGTTATTCACTCGTCTTGTGGATTTAATTTCTTGGAGACCGGATAGTAGCCGGGGCAAGAAGACACCCCTGTTGATTCCAAGTAAAGATGGAGTTGTTGTAGGGCGAGCTCAGTATACCAACTAGAAGCCTCTCCTATCAGTGAGAGAGGAAAAACTCTGAGACCCATTACATCTAAATCCAAATCAGCCCCCCCCCTCCCTCAACACAATTTTACACAATGCCATTACCTTAGACTATATGGCATGTGATCCTCAGAAGGAGTAGCACCTGAAAAACAAAACTCATCTGGCAGTAGGTGAGCAGCATTTGCATTAGACTACTAGGTACCAAAAAAGTGTGGCCTGTGCGGTAGAAGAGGTAAACCAGTGTGGGCCCTCGAATCTGCTTGTATCATAGCCTCTGTAGTATGCTTGGGGCCGTGGAGCAGGATTTTGTTCCACTCTGTTGATGTTCAACCGGCAGCAAGGGGTCGGTGGTACCATCTGGACCCATTAAACATCAACCGGATCTGTGATGTTTCGGTCGGATCCTCCCATTCATTTATTCCCAAGTTTCGTTTTTTGTCATATTGTGCAAGGTACGCTCAACTCTGTATCGTAGGAAACAAGGGTTATCTCCTCTCCGTGTATTTGGCCTACAAGGCACGGCGAATGGCTGATTCGAAAAGAATCAATAAAACAATAATACATTAAGTAAATCAAGAAAATATCAACTAAATTTATAGTAATAAGTTCAAGTTAATAAAAAGCTATAATCCCCCGGGGAAGCGGCGCCAAAATTTGATACGCTCCAACTTACTCTCAACATAAGAAGTAAAGCGGGCCAGGTCGTGTCAAGTAAATAACCCAACTCGTGGGTGGGATCGTTCCCACGATGGAAAATAGTCTAGATTAACTTAAAATTGTATTACATATTGTTTGGTCAATGACTCCTTGGAACGAAAACTAATTTAAAAAAGGGGGGTTGCTATAGTGGGCGTTGCTTCGTTCTAAATGACTGTGAAAATAAATAACTGCAATTGATAAGAGACACTTAACACAATTTGAATTTGGATTTTTAATCGATAATCAAAGTAACTAGGGTTTAGTGTTCCCACACGGTTACAAACTGATTATCTTAAACTATAACAATTCTTTCTAGTATCTTGCATGACAAAGTGATAATGTTAGTATTTCTAATCCTTTGTCCGGCGACCCGGATCTAGAAGAAATCTCAGTCCGACCTGGTCCGGTCGCCGTGTCTTGCTATCCAACACTTATCCTTACGTCATATTAAGAATTGTATTCGATATTTGACTTGGTTTTATTATTCTTTCGTACAACCAATCAATAAGAGCATAATTAGATAGTTATACACTAATCTATGGTTATATGTCTTTCCATTACACCCTCCTTGGCCCGACAAGTAGCTAAAGGCGACTAGAGTCTTATAACGTTTGTCCATCCTGTTTAAAAGACTTCTAAGCGAAAGAAGAATTATTAATACATGCAAGACCACTATTCTAGAATTGTATTTTAGTTAGGGTTTATCTCATATTTGCCCATGGTCCCACAATTCCTAGTTATGGAGTTTAGTTACTCATGGCCAAAACACAATATTCAAATATATAAATAAGAGTTCATATAATTACTCAAGAGAAAGAATAAAATCCAAAAGTTGCTTGATATTAATCACCACAAATCACAAAACAATCATATAAATCCAAAGTCTAAAACACGAATACCAAAAGTATAATATATGATGTCTAACATCAGGTAGTTCTAACCTCCAAAACGAGCGTTTTTCGAAAAAATATTTATAAAAAAAAAAAACAAAACCTTAATTAAACAAGGGTTCTAATAGCTGGAAATCTGCCAAAAACGCGGAATGTTGAGTCGACGACCACGCGACGGGGGACCATCGTGGTCCAACGGGACCGTTGTGGATCCGTCGTCCCATATTTGTGCAATTTATTGCTGCTCTCTTCTTCATCATCTGATGGCAAGTATGAAGGACGTCATAGGCACAATATGGTCGTCGAGGTTCTCCGTTCCAAATACTTCAACTCTTTGTTAACGTCTGCGGGGTGGGCGTTACTGGGATCACATTCTCTAAACTTCACGACCCAAAAACTGAGACGGACCGTCATGGCCACAACGGATCAGTCATAAGCTTAGTAATCCCACACTTGGTCAGGACGTTCCCCATCTCCTTCAGCAGCTTCACTTACGCAGGCCACCTAGGACGTCACAAGAAGAAGGCACCGTCATATGTCCGTAGGTTGGTCTCTTTTTGGATTAGATTCGCTTCACAATCTCCGCATTCAGCTTGGACAGATTTCGGCCAAAAACACAGATAAACTTATATTAAAAATTAGCCACAAAAAGGCTTTTGGGACACAATCAATTAAGGAAAAGTATTCATGTATACCGGGAGAAAGCCATCGGTAAAATCCAATTACTCGTCAAATATTTTGATTTGTGTTCTTTGATGAACACAAATTATTAAAATATCTGTGTTTTCTATGAAAAGATATGTTCTATTAAATATTTTTTTTGTATAGGATGAAAATGATGAAAAGTGACAGTGGACATGTTATGTTTGTGTTGTAAAACAAAACATTGGAGCCATATTGGCCATTATTGGACCAATGAGACTATGATCATGAGTAATTCTATAACAAAAATTGAATGTCTATGGAATTCTGTCCTCTAAAAATGACCATATGACAAGGTGTTGACCTGTAAAACAATGTTCAGTATTTGAGGGAAGAAAAATTTTATAAAAAGTTAAAGAACAAATACCTGTGTGGGAAACAGGTTACCTCAAAGAAGGTCTTTTCAAAGTTAGTGTTTTTGTTCTGTTCTTCCACTGCTTGGACTCAAATTACGTTGTGCCAATAAACATAAATGATTGAGCATGTCAATACAAATTTTGCAAAACCTGATCACCAACTTAGAACTTTGCAGAACTTCTTGTGCCATTAACTCAATGGCAAGTATGTGTTGTTGTTTTGAAAACACCTTGGAATTTGATTTACACTGCATTGATATTAAGTCAACACATCTCTGGTGGTGTTGGAAAAAGTCTGTGGTCTCTCATAAATTTTATTGGCAATTGCAATATTATATTATTATGTTATTTCTAAGGAACGTGTGGTACAATAAAGGATTAATACAGGGCGCTAATAATGCACGGGATGTAGTATGCCAGGGATCTAGGGATTAGCCAATGCCAGGGATTATGCAATGCAGAGATTTTTTTTTTATCCAATGTTTTGGGTTATTGCTTATTAAATCTTAGTCGCTTTTAAAACTGTCTAAAAAATCAACCTTTTTCCAATTTGACCTGGAATTATTATGTTATCTATCTTCTTGTAATTTTTACCCATCTATTATGGTTTAAACGACTATGAAGTGCTTAACAAACTAATTCATTGAGGAAACCTCAAGTATAAATGGACGAAAGGCGTTTTAGTTTAGGTATCCCACCAATGCGTACATCCACCTTCTTTCGTCTTAAGACAAAACAAGCAAAAGATACCTAAAACTAAAGTTCAAGTGGGTGTCCTTTGACGACAACAACAGAAGTTCTTAATGCAATAAGAAAGATAGTTGATCAAAACTTCATATTAAGTTAGCAACTTAAGCACTGAGCAAGCCACCTGACGCTTTCAGGGACCATGCACATTGCTCTTTTAATTCAAATATTGAACACGTGTGTTAAACTTCACTTTTGTCATAAACCAAATCAGCCTTTAGAATTGAGGATAACTAAATATGCACACTTCTCCAATTCTTCTCCTAGTCTTAAGATGCATCGAAATAACATCTTGCAAGTGCCAGTAGTATAGAACTAACTTTAAAAAAATTTGGACAATTTTGTAATGGAAATTAAACGCATTATGCCTATGGAATAGACCGAAAGCATCATACAATAGTAAGGAGGAAGGCTCACTGATTATGACTTGATTACGAACGCATTCGTATCACTTGATTGTGTGAAATGAACCGTGTGAAAGCAGAACAAATGGCCGGTAGTAAGAAGTTGCAAGCCTGTATAAAACTTCAAACCTTTTCTTTGTTATTCTATCATAGACAATGTTGCAAAACAAAAAACGAACCCCTTTTTGCAGGTTTGAGGTTTCTTTCAGCAGTTTCAAGATGAATCCAAAGTCTATTTTGGCTGCACGTCAAAGTGTCAGTTTTGTCCGAAGGGACGAGCTTGGGAAGGAGTTCCTGTCTCACTGCAGAATCCTCATGATTTTCCCTGTTCGCTTAAACCAAACGCAGAAAGCAGAAAAAGTACTATCAGTATTGCTCTACTTCGAATCACTCTCATCTGTTGTTGTGAATTTCAATTCCTTCTTCTTAAGCCAAAAAAATGTCCTTTTGCCCTTAATACTATTATTATTACCTTCTCTATTACATTCATCGAAAGACTCTTCCTTTATCTTTGCTCTTAAGATATCTGAAAATCACTTTTTGACTTGAGAAAGTGACCGACACGAACATCGTTGCTTCGTGACACGTAGCCAACACGTGTTAATTAGGGGTGTGCATTCGGTTATATACTAGAGTGAAATGGAAATTAAATAACCACTCAAAATAAGTGCAGTGAGCAAATGCAGAAGGCCAAACAACTCATGCTCACTTATATCAGCTTGACTTTGAAGTGAAGAACAACAACGGAAAAGAACGAACAAAGTACAACACAAAAGAAGGAATATACATATCTAACACCCATTCACAACACATCTCACATTTCAATATATATTGAGAAAAGGAGAAGCGAGAATCATGTGCTTCAATTGACAAAAGCAAGTCAAATAAACACATTTACATACAGCACGTCTGAGTTATTTCACAGTTACAAACCACATTCAAGTGTTTCCATAGATTCTGTTACACAAAAGCACTGTCCTCGGTGTCCGTCTTAACGCCAATCCTTTTCAATATAGGACTAAATTTTGAGGTAATAAAAAGTGACACTACTCAAATATTTAAGTTCTATCATTTAAGCAAACTGCATGTGAAGCTGTTCCACTTATCTTGAAGTCTAACCATAACTCAAAGTTTTCATTGAACATCATCAAACATCATGTGTGAGGCTGCAAGTTCACCGAATGCGTATAAATGAGTCCAATTTTGACGTCATCACAAAGATCATTGTTGCCTCTGAGTACAACTTAAAACATAGGGGGATTCAATGATGTGATAAAATTTGATCCACGAAGATCAATTGGTCCACGATCCAATCTGTCCATCAAGGCAACATTCGTTTGTCTTTTGCTGTCATTAAAAGTTTTTTAAAACCTCAACCATACCCTTTCAATTAAGTTAGTCCGATCAGAATATTCTCGAGATCTTTTTCTTTTTCTTGCATTTCTCCTTTTATTCTTGAATTAACAACTTTTTGTCTACTCCCTTGTTTATTGTTTGTTGAGATCCAGCTTTGTTCACGTTCAACTGCTTCGCCCTTTCATTTTGATATGCTCAGGAAATGTAGTAGCTCCACAGTCGCATTTCCAGCTTCTCACTTAGTCCACAATTAGGTCTATGACTCAACCAATTCTTCATCGGCCATCGAAAGATCAATAGGAACCCCAACTCATACGTTAAACATACTGAGGATTGACTCCTTTGAATATCCTCACAACATCTAATGGTTCTTCTGCAAATTCCCCCGTTGCTCTATCCTTGCAAAAGAATTTCCTCCCAATCCACAAACATCGGCCTTTTTTCGTATTCATGTATTTTTGGCATTGGATACCTAGAAACAATCACAAATAAACCAAAGGCAACATAGTATAACTCATTATAACTCTTTCAGAACACATTATACATACATACTAAACATGACAACTAAAAATCTCTCGCTAGGTTTGGTGTTGACACGATAATGCACACTACTTACTACTACTAACTTTAAATAAAGTATTATTACACTTTAGAACACCTGAAAATGTGCTCTTTTTTTTGGTCTAGAAAAGACATCATCCCAAAAGTTCAATATTATAGCTCATCACTGTATTGAAATCCCAACTCCACTTTTGGCTCTTTAGCATACTAAACTTGCCGTAACATTTCTTCGCCATATCTTATTTTAGATAAGACATGTGTTCACCTTTAATTCGCTGTTAGGATGATGTTCACTTACTAACCTTCTAATTCCTTTAGGTATCCACGCTTGAAGGTCCAATGATCACCTCTCCACCCATTAACAATACTCTATTTTATCCATCTATAAGAGTTTCGTATCTTCTGCTGCCATCCATGTCCTTCTAGTCGACGGAGTTTGAATTTCTTGATCTTTTTGTGTGTGGGACGAATGTTTGACTGCTCATTGTTTGACTTTATACTTCTTGCGGAATAATTATAAAAATGAATAGGAAAGAATATAATTATAATAACCATATGCACACATAGATAGTGAACCAATAATATCACCTTGTTCTTGAAAAATCAAGAATCTGTTTTTCTAGAAAACTTTATATAAACAAAAAACGAATGTAAGGAAGAAAACTGCTATAGTCAAAAGCATTACGCTCTCCCATATTAGAAGCTTAAAAGATATGCATTCAACAGATGTTCTGCAAACATTCACACGTGTAATTAATCGAGAACGGACTAAGCTTCAAGTAGATACTTTTCTACAATACTCGTAATTCCTTTCTCTATAGTCTTCTGGAACATTATCATTTTGTTCCTTTCTCTAATGACGCATCTTCTGGTTGCTGCCAAATCACAGATAGAAAGAACAACACTATATTTTCTATACACTGTGCATACTCATCAGTTAGTTTTCATTTCTTCGATGAGCTTTTATAGATTAGAATCTGCACTAGTGTTGCAAGTTTCTTATTAGTTTTAGGATACAAGGAGAGAAAGTGATGAAGCTATAATTATAACATATTAAGGAAAATCACAAATATTCATAACACAGATTCCACAAAGTTACAAAAAGGTTCAAGATGCCTAATTAACAAGTTAAATCTAAAACATAAAGGCCTGACTTAACGCCCAAGCTAGCTATTCATCGTGAGAAAAAACTTAACATGTCCATCACTAGATTGGATCTGCATTCACATTGATTGGCCAACTCATCCTCCAAGTGTCCCCTCTCAAGACGATGGCAACAAGTTGCGTGTAAGTGTCAATTGGGTATTTCTCTACACTTTCTTGCCACATATCTAGTGTGGTCGTAAAGGATTCCCCTCCTGATCTGCTCTGACGGATGTGTGTGGGTGGAATCAAACAACAAGCACGTATAATTCTGTTATGAACTTTAACAGGGGGGGGGGGGGGGGGGGGGGGGGGGGGGGGGGGGGGAGGTACCACAAAGAACCTCCTAAGAATTCCCAACGCCCTTTCAAAGACCAAACGCCCTTATCAGAATAACATTACTAGCCCTACATGCTTCACATTAAAGTGTCTTCTCGACATCGAGGTGGGGGGTGTCACCCCGTTGCCAATCCCTTAACCATTAATATCCTCACGGTAAGGTGAAAGAAAACTGTTTCCATTTGTATATCCCCATCACATAAATAATATTACCTATAATCTTAAAAATAAAATTTAGTTACTTTTTTATTTCTTTTTCATGTACAGTTTACCTCTCAAAAAATCAATACAGGATCATTCTTTTTTGTCTTATATGCATGAATGTACATGACTACCCTCGGGAATTTTTTTAAAACATGTGTGCGCGCACTACAAGCGTTCTCGTAATACATGACCAGCCAACAGCTGACTCCTTCCCCACCAGTACCAACATTGAGGTGTGAAATTGAGATGGTCTAATCGACGAGACTAATGCCCGCTGAGAGCTGTTAGTGTCGATGCTGGGTCTCCTTGCCGGTTTTCCCTGGTGAGGGTCGGGTTGGTTGTGTAGCGACCGTTGTGACACGTCTAAGTGAAATGTAAGTACCAGCTAGTGCACCTAAACAACCCTATAAAAAAATATAGAGTTACCGTCGTACTATAACGAATTCTTAGTAAATTACATTATTCAATCATAAAAAAATCTACATTAGCTCTCACCTACCTTAAACCATTTTCCTCGATCTTCGATCTCATTGTTCACAGGGGATCGGTTTAAGGATTGACAGTAACAGGAAGTTAGTTTGAGTAGGGCTCTCAAGCACTCATTAAACTCTTGACTTACGCTCATCCATATCTAATATACTCGACTTGATAGTCTATTATTCTCGTGATGATCCACGATATTTAGAACATTGCTAGCTTTCACTTCTTGACATATACTATCCCATCAGTCATACCTCCGACATCCTTAGTTAATAGACTAAATTATGAAGGCATTTTCTATCCATTCTACGTGTCATACATACAATACACTATCATTATAATACAATTTAAGTGAGAAATTACTTTTGGTATTCGGAAACTCAGACGGTAACCTAATCTCATTCTGCATCATATTTCTTCTATTGCCTTGTTAGTAAATGACCAGGAATAGCCAATAAAAAGTAAAATAAGGACTACAATAAATTGTTTTGGCCGACATTATCGCTCCTCTCCTCAAGAATCACATAATCAGCAAGTACTCGAAAGACTTGAGATCTCATAATAACACCTTATTTTTTTCATAAAAAATTCGACAGAAAAATCAATACACACAATTGAAACGAAACCTTTAAATTTAAGCATATTATTACGGTGACGATGTTTTTAGACAACTTTTAACCCACAAATACTATTAGTGTGGCAAGGACATTTCCATTCACCTATTTACCAAGACCCCATTTGGACAAGAACAAAACAAAGAAAGAAAAGAAAAAAAGTTCAAACCTGTATAAACCTTACACAATATGTGATTTAGTGTTTCAAAATTAAGCCCTACTACGCTCTGCCTTCTCCATAGCTCAAAGACGAGAAAAGCCGCGACAGAAAAGGAAAGGCGCCAAAAGTAAGAGTTAAGCGTGAATTATTTACACCAATTCTAAAGGATATAGAGAGAAATTTGAGGGGAAATTCTCATTTCCATTTCCCGTGTCCAGTAATTAGTAAACTTGGCGTGTAGTAATCGGCCAAGGTATCATGGGTATTAATAAACCACATATGATCTATTAGCTACCACGTTGAGGTCGTTGATGTGCTTGGGTAACCAACATTGTAGTAGGGGGGTTAAATTTTAATCCCGGACTATTTCTTAATAACATCCTAACCGCAACGACTCCTAAATGGTAAGGATGAAGCAATAGAAACATGTAGGCAATTATAACTTAAGTTGAAAGTCAATTGAACATTTTCATGATTAGAAGTGGTAGATGTGAGGAATATGAATCTTTTTTTGCGGAAAATGAAATCATTTATCAAATTACAGCACATTCTAGCCTCAATCTAATGAAATTGTTGATAAGAAAAATTGAACTTTGAAGAAAATGTTGAATGTCCTATTTATAAGTACATGTTTATCATAAAATTTGTGGGGGTGCTACCATTATAAGTAAAGAGAAACAACAAAATTTTGTCTTTCAAAGAGAACACGATTTTGTTTATTGCAGAAAGGCAGTACAACCATAAGAAAGAACTTTTGGTTTATAAAACAAGGCTCAACAAAAAGTTTATTTGTTCAGGCTGGTGTATCCGATAGAGAATTCTTCCGCCCCTTAAAGTATATATAAACACTCAACTCTTGAACGATCTTGATCTAACAATTTCAATATAGTCTATTCATATGAGAAATGGAACGGAAAGGAAACTATTTCCAAACTAATGAATAGAGGCCCTAAGTCGGTGGATTAATGTTCATATGCTAGCTGCCTCCAACAATAGTAAGCATGTAAAGTTATGGTCCTATGGTCGAACCAATCGGGTAGTTCAGTGAGGGTCTAAACGACCTGGAACTGAATCAAGGAGATGTACTCATAAAGAGATTCAGAGGGGTAGTACATGTAAATGCAAATTTACTTCATTCGAATTGATTTTGTAATCTTTCTTCTGAAAGTAAGTCCTCATAAATTTGAAAAAGTTATCTCTTTGTGGACACATTTTGGAAAGAACTTTGTCATAGTAGATTTGATTCAATCTTAAGCACCGTACTAAGATTGTTGATCTTCTCCCAGGAAATCATTTTTGTTAAAGTGGTTACACAAGGAAAAAGTTGAGGGACTATTACAATATAAAGCAGACTTTTTTCATAACTTAGACAATAAGAAGCCTTGATTATTTGACACATAAGAATCCACTAACACTAGGATACATCAGTCCGAAGATGTTTGATTGTGATCGTTGCGATATACGGCCTTCAAATTCATACAAAATGGATGTGGAAAATATTTTTGTAATAAAATGAAAAAAAGGAGAAGAAATTTCAACTGGAACACATTGATGGTTTTTTGTTTCCTCGTAAGCAAAAGAAAGTCTGTAAATTTTTTATGTCACTACATTGTTGACTAAAAAAAGCTTACCAAATAATGACACGATGTTTGACCAACTATATTTGGCATGATTCAGAACGTTTTATAAAGTTTTTACATAATACATCCCAAATCACAAGGTCATTGTTTTGTTTTTCTGTTGAATGACATATTAATAATCAAAAGAGACATTTCGACATAGGCTACTAAGTATATAATGCTAGAAAGTACTTCGACAGAAAATATTATAGTTCCTGATGTGATTGAAAAGTAGCTCAGCCAGTTTCAAGAGTCTTTGGTTTTCGATATTGTCAGGCGACTCCAATCATGATGTTAGCTTTGTACTTCAAAAGAATGAAGGCAAAATAGCCTCATTTGAATTAATGCCGCTAGAGCATAATATACGCATGAATATATACATTAAGTGTACACGATCGATTATAACATGTGTTATTAGTAACCTGGTCAGTCATCGTAACTCAATCAACTTATTAGATAAATGAAAGAGTTTTGAGTATTTTAAAAGGGATAATGCACAAGTAACTCCCTCAACCTATGTGAATTCTCAGGACAGACACTTAACTATACTAAGGTCCTCTTACCTACCCCCCTTAGCTTATTTTATTAATAATTTTCTACCCCTTTTCGGGCCTACATGGCACTATCTTGTGGGCCCAACAATAGTTGACTTTTTTTCCAGCTAGTGCAACGTAGGCCGAAAAGGGGTAGAAAATTACTTATAAAATAAATTCTGGGGGTAATATAGGACCTTAGTATAATGTCAGTGTGTCTCTGAAATTTCAGGCATAGGTTGAGGGGTTACTTGTGCATTTTCCCTATTTAAAAACATACTTAAAAAACTATTGCTTTCCATTAATATAGTATTCAACAGTATTGAAAGAATATAGTGATACAAATTGTATCACCGGGTTAAATGAAATAAAATCTACTAGTGGATATGTATTTACTCTTGGAGGAGGAGCAGTCTCTTGGAAATCTCACACAAAAAATCGCTCCGTCTCAAACTAAATGAACTTTGAGTTTTATCCACTCTAGATAAGGCCAATGAAGAGTTGAATGACATTGAAATTCCTTGAAAGATTGTTGGCCCAAACCTTAGCTCTAGTATCAGACACTATTTAGAGTTAATTTGTATTGATTCGTCATGGAGCATGATGTATAACAGAAGGTCTCGTCATATATATGTAGACACATAATAATCGTTAGGAGACCGAATCTCTAGTGAAATTATCATAATTGAACTGTGTAAAAGTAAAAGTATATGTGTCAATCACTTATAATTCCTACTAGGAGGGAGGTTTGATAGATTATCAAGGGCATTGTGACTAATGGCCGAGACAATGTCATGGTGGTTGTAACTCTACCTAGAAGACGGAGATCCCACGATCTAGGTTCAAGGAGATAAAACCAGTTATTATTGGTCCAAATATTATTTTTTTATGATCCAATCCATGATAACATGTTCAGTAACAAGGATAAAGACATAGGACTTTTTACCTGGTTTCTATGTTTAATACAGGGTAATCAATGGTGTAAATCACAGGATACCATTTGAAATACCTATTGTAATGGTGGCATGTAATCTGCTTCAAAGGAAATCAAGTAAGGCCCAGTTCCTACGTTAACTTGTTCAACCGAGATTGTTTCGTGGCTTAAATGAACAAATATAAGAATCAAAACAGTTCAAGGGTAGATTGTGTGACTTATGTTTTCTAGGTATACACCAAAGCTCGATGGGTTCAAAGATTCCATCTATACCACTTGATAAACAAAAAAGAGTATAAATCTGCTATATGTTCACTACAGAAACTTTAAAGAAAACCTACTTATCCAATGCAATTACCTTGCTACGAATCAATAATTTTTTAATGCATATGTTTTTAAATAGTCATTCCCTATTCATGGTGGGGTATTAGGATCAGTGTTAAAGGCGCGTTAGTCGTGTGAATATTGAAGGGTTGTGCACTACTTCGGCTTAGGTGTGTGTCTGGTGCGTGCTGTAGGGGGGTTTTTGTTACGTTGTCTACTGAGGTGGTTGTGTCACCTGTTTTTTGAAAGGTTTGCCTTTTTCAAAGTGTTGTGACCTTTGTGTGAAGGTTGTTCGTTCGTTGTGCTATAAGAGTGTGGTTCTTTACCTTTTGTGGCTTAACTAAGAGATGTTGTCTCCTCATTTTTACACTTGAATTTTTTCATTCTTTGCAACATTTCTTACAGAATAAAATTGACCGTGTATGTGTGTGATTCATTGCTGTCCATTTTGAGTTCGCTGGGAATTATTGAAGTTTGAGGTAACCGCTATTCTTTATGGTTATACGTTTTTATCGTGGAGAAGTAATCTGAAACCCTCGGTACTTGGATTAAATTTTCTTAAGGACACATAGTGAATTTTTTGACTCAGATATTCTTTGTGTTTTCTTTCATCTTCTATATTTTTTCTGATTACTAATCTGAATACAGGAGATAACAATTATAACTTATAACATATAACTTATTAACTTTAAAAGATTCAAATTTGAAAATGGAAACTTATAATATAAACTCAATTTTTTTTTTAAAAAAATAACTTTATTAACTTAATTTACAAACTTATAAGTAAGCATTTAAAAAAAAAAAAAAACTTAAAATAAATAAAATTAAGTCAAGTGACAAATAAATATTATAAATTTTAAAACTTAAATACTTTATAAATTATTAAAATTAGAAAAAAAACATTCATATTTTCGTAATTCATCTAACTCAATCAAAATTATTATTATTCACGTTTATCTCATTGCGTTCCATTCCAATTCATTCATGTTAGTTCTAGTTCTATCACGGTATAGACTGGGACGAAACGAAATAAAATTTTCATTCCTATAATTTTGGTCTGATTTATTCTGATATCGATCAAATCATTTCGGTTCGATCGGATACTGGTTCATTCTGGTCTAGTGGTCTCATTCTGATTTGGTGTCCATTTATATCACTTTGATACTAGTTTTACAACTTATTAAATGTGAAAAGTGTGTGTAGCACTCTCTTTGGTGACATGTCAAAGTGGTAAATTAAATGAAGACGTGTTACATATATATTGAAAACAATTTTTAAATAACAATTTTAAGGAGAAAAACCGACAAATCACACAATGGCATGTGCCATATTTAAACCCAAATAATTCAGAAAAAATTAACATATAGTCCACCCAGATTATCTTTTCTAGCACCCACCATTCCCAAATCCCAAACCCCATTAGCGCTACTCAATCCCTCCCCCCTCCGCCTAAATCAAATTTTTTCCGACACCACCAAATTTCCAAAACCCTCCCTCTACCCAATTATCTTACCCCCATACTAACCAACCCCAACCTCCACCCTCTCCCCAAAAATCCCACAAATCATCTTCCACATCAGTTTTTCGCTCATGCAAGATTCATCTTGTTCAATCTTCCTCAGTTATTTTCTCTATTGATGCTATATTTTCTTATAATTAATCATAGCTTGATCTACTATAATTTTAGTTATTTTTGTTTTAACTAATTATCACTATTGAATCTATTTCTCTTTGCAATGATTTTAAGTTTAGGGAGATGGTAATATGGGAAAGACACCTGAAATATGTCATACTTCCTACTTCAAAAATTGAAAATTCGATGGAAATATCAGTTGGCAAAAACACTATATTACTGGGAGTAGTCCAGGGTACTTCTAACAAGGTCTCACGAATTGTAGGATGTCCTAGATGTTGTAGGAAGAAAGTCGTAAACCTAGAGTGTTGAGTTTTTGTAAGTTCAAGTTTCTGAAGTCTGACCCACGACTTAATCGAGCGATCCATAGAAATTTAAAGAGACGTAAATGACACCTGTAGGATGGCTTCACGTAGTGTTGTATTTCGTGAAGGTGCTCAGCCTGAGCTTAAGATGTACATCACGCAGGTCCGTATACGAGGTTTAATGGATCGTAAAAAGGGTCTCATAGAGAGGTTTCAGACTTAAGTGTAATTTTAGACTCAGAGTTTAGGACTACGAATGGGGTCCACGAATGTAGCAAGGTTGACGACTCATAAAACTGTTTCGTAGAAAGTTTTTCGCATTTTGGGTTTCTAAAGTTGGTTCTACAATCAACCATTTGAGTGTCGAACTTTTAAACAGCACGCAGTCCCCGCTTGTAGGACTTCGAGCATCTATTCCCAAGGGGATGTGGTCTTTTCCTATGCATTTAATAGCTAGAATATGTCGTTTTGACTCTAATTCTATGTTCTGCAACTAACTTTCTATTCTTAAATTGACCTGAACTCTCTCGTTCTCTCTGATTCCCAAAATTCCATCCAAGTTCATCCCTTCTAAATTCTCTCAAGCTTCAAGAAAGAAGCCAAGGTTCCAAGCTTCAAGGCTTCTTTTTCCTCCATTGCTTTTGGTTTCGATCATCAAGATATGTGGGAATTCATTAATGGATGGGACTCAAAAGATTTCCAAGTTTCAAATTCAATTTCTTCAAAATTGATTAGGTTTTTATCCAATTTTTCACAGATCTTAATTTTTATGATTCAATTGTTCGATTTTAGTCTTCTACTGTGGGTGAGTGTGCGTAATATGTGCGCGTTGTGTAATTGGACTGTTTGTTTCGTTGGATTGCGTGCGTGCGATTATTCGTGTGAGTGACTTGTGTAAGAATAGAATTGCTGGGGGTGAGATGGTGGGAACTCGGTCCTATGAGAAAGTTAAAAACTTATGAATGATGTTTTATAAAACTAATAGTTTTGATGGAACTCCTAAAGGTTGTTGGTATAAGCACATGAGCATCGAAAGAAATTGTGAAAGGTTTTTCTCACATATTAAGAAATTCAACGATTGGGTGAATGAATTTTTTTTTTTATTTCGCATAGAATGATTTCATGAATAGGACCATCTTATAATGATTTTAAGCTTATTAGTAACCCCAGTAACTTAATTGTATTTTTTCATGTATGATGATACATTTATGAAGATATCTTGTTGAGATTTTACGTAGCACCGAGAGGGCCTTGAGATGAAGATCCTCCCATAAGTAAAGGCCAGATCTCTAGAAGCACTCTCTTTGTCCCTAACTATGTGTCCCGTAGGATTTCTCTTAGAAAGAAATAATAATGGATACACCAAAGCTAGAAGTTTAAGGTCATTGCCTTAGCAAGCAAGTACATCTTTTATTAGTATGGAGCAAGACCGAATTCCATGTTATAATTCACATGGTCTATATCGATTAATGGTAAATATATCACAAAATGAACTAAGTTACTTTCAAAAAAATTATGAAGCTTATATTATGATTTTAAGATGCATTCTTAATGTTCATGATTATAATGATTCTTTAAAGATTTTACTATGTTTTAGTTTGGTCATGCACATCACATTTGTTTTATATCTCCTTTATGATCATGTTTCATGTTTTTATGCATATATCTCATAATTAGTACATTGCATGTACTAATGCATAGTTGTTCCTATATAGTCTCACAATTTAGGGTTCGACGTTTCCTTTCCTCTCACTCATGGATAGATATGGATTGCTACATATTGTTCTGAATTGGTGAGTCATCATACTCTGAAGGCAAGACCATGAAGACTTTAATTTTGATGTCATTACTTTTGAGACTTTGTATGTGGTGTATGTGTTACGTCACAATCACTCTTGATGTTTAAGATTGGCTTGCCAAACCTAGTATTTTCTGCACTTATGTTCCTTTCATAATATGAGACTACTTTACCTATTCTATTCTATCTATAATGTTGTATTGTATGCATATCAAGTGAATTGTGTAGGGTTTTTTGGGGTCTTATATGTAATGTCACACCTAGGGTATACTTTGAGTCATGATGAAATAAAAATAATTCAATAAGCATTTGACACGCTGGTAATGATATGAGTGTATCAGACTCACTATGTCACATTAGAAAAAAGTGTCAAACTGGAACAACAGAGTATAACATGAAGTATCTAAAATGAATAATATATATTTAAGGTGTTTAACTAAAAATTTATTTCAATTTTAGGTGGTCACGGATAGGTTAGGCCGATGTTAAATAAAAAGGTATTCCCTCCTCTAATTTTACTCGTAAACTTGGGAATTTACACACCCCCCCCTAAAATAATTATTGATATGATTATTTTATCTTAATAATTATATTAATTGATGTTTGGTATAATGTCTTGAAAAATTATTTAAGAAACAAGTAATTAATATTAAAAGTCTGCTTTGATCATTTTTTACTTTTGATTTATAAGCTAAAAATCAAAAATTACAAAATTTTAATTTTTAGCTTAAAAATCTACTCAAAACATTTCAAAATAAGTCAATTCAAATATGAAAAATATATTATTTTTCTTAATACATACTAAAAAGTTATAAAGAAAAGTGAAAATTGAGTGAACAAGTAAAATATGAATCGAGTGAGTAACATGTAGTTGTCGTGGTCTTATACTCAAATCTATTTCATATATTTCTCTTTGTAGGTAATTTTTTTGCTTTTTATCGATATTTTATTTCTATTTAATTTTTGAATATGTGTTGTACATGTATTTCATTTTATAAATTCTTGATGAAATATATAAAATTGCCTATATTTACGAAATACTTTTTTGCATTTTTATTAAACTATGATTAGTATCTTTTTAAAAATTGTTTATCAGGTGCACCAAAAAAAATAAACTCAAACTACACAATATTTATTCATATTCTTAATAGCCACCCTGGTCAACAAGCTATGGAGGTATTTTTTTCTGCAGGAATCAACATAGAAGAGATTTATCTACAACAACTCATAATATCTTTGTGGAAACAGAAAACAACATAACATAAATAGAACAATACCAGCTATCATCATGTGGAGCTTATAGAAAATAGGAACGCCCTCAAACATGGCAATGAAATCAGCTAGGAGGGAATGGTGGAAATGACAATTAATGTGGTCAGGCAGATGGTAAAGAGTCAATTTCTATGGATAAAGAAAATGAGATGGTCATGGTAAGAGATAATTCAAAAACTAACACAGTACAAATCCAAAATATATTTAAGTGTCACATGAAAACTTTATGAAGATTACCAAGTAAAGTGTAACACTAATGGAGCATGTAGAGGTAACCGAGGTTGGAGATATTTAGAATTTTGTACTAGAGATAATCGAAGGAATTTCATATATGACAAAGCCAAGGGTATTGACATTTCATCAAATACGGAAGCAGAAACTATTGTTATCCTAACGTCTCTTTAAAATATTGCAGCAGAATAATCCAAAATGTAATTATTGAGACCGATTCACTCGGTCTGAAAAATATCACTCATAAGACTTGGAGAATCCCAAGGGAAATAGCATAAAAAGGGGAGATAAGGGAGATAATGAAGAATACTAGTGCAATTATTACACACATTTTCAGAGAGGGTAATAATTTGATAGATTTTTTGGCTAATATAGCTAAAAAAATCACAAACGGAGCATTCATATTGTTAGAAACTTAGATTTTAAATGCAGATAAATTAAAAATTAAAAGTTCCTACTCAAAATCAGAAAACACAAAATCAACCTACAATGAGTATAAGACAGACCAGACATCATACAAGCTAAAAAAGATTTAAGTTGTAAAGCATGCAAAGACTATTGGAAGAGCAAGGCACAACAAAAATTCATAAAGAGTCATAGAAACACCAGCAAGATCCCCAATATTCCAGCATATAAAAAGAGGTTGAAAAGCATAAGAAAGTATAAAGATATTATGTCTTGTAATGAAGACAAAATTGGAAACAGAAAGCTAGCTTCCAGCTTCAGTATTCAAGACTTACATAATGGAAAGGGTAGGGGTTATATAGATTGAGAAGAATAAAACTCAGCTAGGAGGCATCAAACACAGCGGAGCCGCTATCGTCTCATTCCTTCATCATCACATAAGAGATGGAGGTACCCGACATCTTGAAAACGAACAAAAAAATTGATAGTAGAAAAATTAAGAAAAGAATTACCTGAATTCATGGTCCCAATAGACTAGCTACATCTGAAAAATATCTTCAAAAGGAATATGCAACTTTTGCTTTTACAAATAAACGATCCACTGTCTTATTAACTAGAATGACACAACAACCACATAGATGAGAGATGTTAGGATTTCATTGTGTCATTAAAGTACCAATTTAATTTTTCTTTTTCCACACCCTCCAAGTTAAGAAAGAATGTCTTGTGCCCGAATTTTCTTATAAAATTCAGTTTTCTTCTCTCTTCCTTATAAGAACCCCAAGCACAATTGATTGAGAATTGACCATAATTAGTCCTTATCCACCATGGTTTATTAGCTTTGATATCAACCAAAATAATTTGATTACACACTTATATATATATATATATCAAATATTTCTCTTTTTCTTAGTGATACACATAAAAATTAATTTATAAGACATATATAATACATGTTTTATTCATGAATAATATAAATTTAATTCAGTACATAGATCAGTGTCTAGTCTTTCATTAGTTACCTTTTCCATTTATTCATAATTCTCTCTTCTAATTCAGCTTTAATATTGTGTAGAACAATTTTAATGTAAATTTATGTAATTTTTTATTTATTTGTTATTATTGAATTATTTATTTAATTCATTATTGATACAAGTTTAATTGTTGATCGCACTAGTCTTTCATTAGTTACTATTTTCATTCATGCTTAATTCTCTCTTCTAATTCAACTTCAATATTTGTGTAATACATTTTTAGATACAATTTTAATTCATTTTGTAATTTATTGATTGATTTTTTATGATTGAATTACTTATTTAATTCATTACTGATGCAACTTTTTTTTCAATTTGTAGATCATAGAATGCTCTTTTATGTGATTACTTTGCTTTCATGTTTAATTTTCCTTTATAGTTCAATTTTAATATGTGTGAAATATATTTTTAAATCAACTTTAGTTGATATTATAATTTATTATGTCTCTTCATCTGTTACGATTAGATTAATTGTAATTAATTATTGATATAAATTTTATTTATTTTATAAATCATTAACTACTATACGAAAAATAGTAGAGAGAGATAGAGAGAATGAAAGGGAAAAAAAGCAATAGAAAGAGAGGGAAAAAGAACAATAAAAAGAAAGAGTCAATTCCCCAAATGATCATCCAAGTTAAAGGAATTGCCTTAAAATATCATTTATGTTTCATTTAGGACCAAAATATCACTCAACTATCACTATTTTCCTCCAAATATACTTGACAATTCAAAAGCATCACTATCTTCTAGTTGGCATGACATGACACTAAAGTCTTTTTTAATAATAGATTAATTTAATTCATTAAACTCATTTAGCTGAAATAATGATCATATTATTTTGAATTTTTTAAATTAATTTATTAAGAATAAATTTCATACTTAAAATCTTTTATCATAATTGAGCTTTTTATTTTTTTATGTTATGCAGAATGCATTTTAAAAACGTTCTATAATCTCATCAATTTTAAATACTTATAAACACATACATTCAAAAATATTGATATACAAACCACTCTTAATTTACTTCAATTAATCATAAATTGTATAATAAATCAACTATATTAAAGTTCGATTAATTATCAAAAAATAATTATTTGGGTGCTTTGAAATCCATATATATATATTTGGAATATCTTTTTTTAAAAAATAAAATAGTAAGTGAATAATATTTATAGAAAATAAAATTTTAATCTTTATTTATCAGTATATTAATCTCATATGATATGTATACTATGAATTAAATAAGTAAATTCAATTAATTATTAGTTTATTTATTGATGTTTAATTGTATGAAAAAGTTACATTATAATATAATATAGAATATAAGATAAAAAAATAAATAATAAATAATATTTTTCTCTTTCTTACCAATTTTTTTTGTCAACCTTACAAATTTATCTAAATACTTTTATTAAAAAAAATTTAAAAAATTTTCAAATAATTTAGTTTGGAATTTTAAATTATCAGGTAATAAGTGCACATAGGGATTTTTTCATTTAATTTTGTTTGGTGATAATAGATAAAGTTTCTAGACTTTTTAAATTACTTTTCTTGTAATCTTCATAAATTCTCATGTAATTTATATACTTATTAGAGACATAAGTTTGATGAATTAAATAGGTCTAGTATTTCTTTAAAATGATTATTAATGACATGCATATCAACTAGAATTTAAGGAGACTTTTGAGGTATTTAGTATTTCTAATGAATAAAAAATATAATATTATTCACTTTCTTTTGTTTTTTTACAAAAACAAATAATATTGGAAGCATGAATTGCAAAATATACAATTAATATTATTGTATTGACCTTTAATATTATTGATTTATTATACAACTTATGATTAATTGATGTAAAATAGCGTTAATGAGTGATTTGTATATCAATATTTTTTTTGAATATATTTGTTTATAAGTATTCAAAATTGATAAAACTATAGTACATTTTAAAAATGTATTTTTCATAACATAAAAAAAGTTTAATTATGATAAAAGATTTTAAGTATGAAAATTTATTCTTAGTTAAAATAAATTAAAAATAATATGATCATTATTTTAGTTAAATAGGTTCAATTAATTAAATTAGTCTATTATTAAAAAAAGACTTTAATGACATATCATGCCAACTAGGAGAGTGATGATTTTAAAGTGTCAAGTATATTTGGAGGAAAATAGTGATAGTTGAGTGATATTTTGATCCTAAATGAAACATAAATGATATTTCAAGACAATTCTCTTAACTTAGGTTACCATTTAGGAAATTGACTCTAAAAAGAAAGGGAAAAAAACAACAGAAAGAAAGCAAGAGAGAGCAAAGAAAAGAAAGCAAGGGAAAAAGATCAACATTAAGAAAAAAAAGGGGAGAAAGAAAAGTTTAAAAGACGAGAGAGAAAAAGGAGAAAGAAGCGAGGGAGAAAGACAAATCTAAGTAAAAATGTAGTATTGTTATATATTGTTATAAATGGTAATAATCAAAGAGTATATTTAAGATAAGTAATTATTTTTAAAAAAATATTCACTCAAGTAATTAATTGTTTTACTAGATACAAAAGTCTGGTCAAGTCCGGCCTAATATATATTATTTGTATTGTTGTTATATCTTGATATATTTTGTTGTACTGGTGTTGGTTCGTTAAATGCCCCCCCCCCCCCCCCCCTAAAATACGTTTTAAAAATACTATGTATTTTGGCCCCCTCCTCATGCGATTATTTTGGACTGTCCTAATTTGAAATTTACGCCAACAACAAATAAATGGCAGTACAAAAAACCACACGAATTTTCCCCCTCCATCCCCCAAAACCCTCTCTCCCTCCACCCCCACCATACTGCCTCGCCATTTCGACACTCCACCGTTCGCCACCCCCAAGCCGCGTCCCCCCCACGTAATGATTCTTTCCTCGTGATATTTTATGTAATACGTGAATGCACTCAAGTTTACTATTAAATGTTGGATAACCAAATAAATTATAGGTGATTTACAATGACTACTGACAAATTATAAGAATTAACAATATAAATATCTTCGATGCATCATGTTAAAACTTTTAATCTTTATTTCTTCTAACCATTTTTCCTTATCACATAAATTAGACACAAATGCTGCATAAGTACTTGTCGCTACTCAGCCTAATAAATAGACAAAAAAGCTCAACCACACATTTTATCAAATTCTTACTAAAAAATGCTCTATTCACCATCGCATTGGTTTAAATTAGGACCCCCCCCCATCCCGTTCCTCGCTATCCTCTAGTCTCACCTTCTCGTGATAATCCCCGAAAAGGACCCCACTCACCTCGACATCACGCCCAGTACTTTGCATACGCCCACCAGTTTTTGCAAGGAAACACCTTTTTACACCCCAAATAAGTTTAACACTTTGCAATTGACGCCCCGTTTTTCGACGTATCAATATATTACCCTATTTTTGCTCTTCTACCCATCTTCACTTGACGGCCTTCTGCTTTCTTCTTGCTTTCTTTAGAAACCGATAAATATTAAAAAACATTATTCAAAACTTCTTCAAATTCTTCACGAGATCTCCTAAAACTTCGGCTAATCCATGATTATTTTTTACATTTTTTTAATAAAAAAGTCTACCTGAAGTGTATTTGGAACCCGTGGTTGAAAAAAGTTTGTCCCGTTATTAAAAGAGAAAATATTCCAGAAATCAATTCCAAAATTTTAAAAATTTGTTTTGATTCCGTTGTTTCTTGCTAGTTACTTTTTACATTAGATCTTTGTTGTGTTTTTTTATTCTATGTTTAAAATCTCAAATAATTTGAAGTTGTGCAGAAATTTTTACCATTAAAAATGTTGAAGTTTTGAATTTCAAGTGGTTATTTGTGTTGGTTGAGTGAATTCCACTGCTCAAACGATATATTTTTGATGACTGGATTTGTTTGAGGTATTTTAGAGAGTTTATTAACTACTGTTGAAATTTGAGATTTTGGGAAGCTTGGTTTTTTTTAAAAAATTAAAGAAATTTGAAATTTAGAAATTATTAATATTCTTTATTTTAATACTAATTGGCATGTGTAACCGGCGATGTGCGGTCATTTTATATTAAAAATTAAATCATAAAAAAATTACACATTTAAATATGATGACAAAATAATAATATGATGCAAAGTGTTCTCGGTGGAAAGAAAATTCTATGATTTGCAATTCTTTACTGTCAAAATTATTATTATAAATAATAAATTATACTAGTATTATTCATTATGTTTTTTAGATTAACACAAGTAGATAAGGACACTTGTTTAGTTGTTGTGTCCCATGACATCCTCCGCTAGACAGTGAGACACCATAGGATGAGGGGTTACAAAAACTAAACAAACTTTGTTAGTATTATTAGTTCGAGCTTGATTTGCCAAAACATGGGCTACCATATTGCCTTCCTTGAAATTATGCTGGATTACCGAATTCTGCAGTTTCCTCAGCAAGTATCTGCATTGAGAGATTAAAGAGTTAAATAACGAATCTTGATTTTTCATGAGTAGAGTAATTACCCCTGTGGAGTCCGTTATGATAACGATCAGAAACAGGTCGTGATGAAAAGCGATTTGGGGGGACCGCCTTTAAGACGACAATAGATTTCCTTAGAAGTGAGCATCGGCCCCCACACAATTTTTTGTATTAACCACTTCAAACAACTAGGTTATCAAAATGACTCCCCAATCCTCCAAAGTCTTGTTGTAGTAGAAAAGAAGCCATCAATATTGAGTTTGTAGTGATGTTGAGGAGGGGGTTTCCAATTGATTTGAATAGAAATTCTTTCAGTGGGGCAATACGACAAGGATTTAGTAGTATACATATATTCAACAGTATGAGCAAAGACTAGAGATGGTAAACTTGGATCAAAGGAGTTGTTAAACACATTATTATTTCGGTTAAGCCATAGATGCTAAATGGAAAACGAAAATAGGAATTTCCAATTAACTAGAGGATTACTTGGTGTGTGATTAAGGCCTTTGAGCTTTTGGAGCCAGTCAAGACTATTGTTAGCATCATTAATTATCGAACAAGTGAGACCTAGTTGGTTCCAGAAAACTAAGGCATTAGGGCATTCTAAGAATATATGTTTGGTTATTTTAGCACCATTAGAGCAGATCTTACAAGTGATAAACCGGATAATTTTCAGTTTTGCAAGGTAAGAACCTGAGTGAATTCGACCGTTCTAGCAAAGCCATACAAAGTGCTTAATCTTAGAGAGAGTTTGTAAATTCCAAATCCAAAGAAAATCCCTGGTATGTGGCTGATTTGGATTGGGGCTAATAATATTATAGACAGATGCCAAGGTGATTTTACCATTGTCCGTCAGGGACTAGATTGGAGTGTCTTTAGTGAAGGTGTCAATGATAGGGACGGGGTGGATTTTTGTTATGATAGAAGGAGGAAAAATAAAAGAGCAGGAATCAAAATTCCATTGCCCATTAAACCTTAAATCCCCAACTTTCTTTTTAAGAGCATTTATAGGATTAGGGCCTTCAATAAAACTTCGAAGGTTTGAAGTTGGGGTAATCCAGTTATGTGACCAAATATTTGTTTGCTCTCCCTTCACAATTAGCCATCTAATTCCTTTATCACAATACTTTTATCCTGGCATAACATTATTCTAGATGAAAGAGGTTAATCTTCAACTATGCCTAGAACTATTACGATGATATAGACAAAGTGCCCAAGGGGATTTAGGATTACTAAGTTCATGCCCCGAGCCTACACCCTGGGTCGAACTGGAACTCGAAGACCACTGTTGGCCCCCAAGCGAACCCTTGATCTGAATTACTTAACTCAGCGGAAGACTAAACTCAACTTAAGCAAGAATAAAACATATTTAAAGGAAAGAACTTCATATAATAAATCTGGACAAAATGGCACTTAAGCCTCAATAACTGATATAAACTCCAAACTAGACTATTAACTGTCTACGAAGACTCTAACATGTCTGAGATGGATGTTAGGACAGACCCCACAACATCCTAAAAATTAATCTACTAAAGCAAATGAAATGGATGTCCTCCGGAATGCAAGAAGGCTCACCACTGACTTTGGAGCTCAATCTGGATCAACGAAACGTCGCGTATGCAAGTTGAAAAGCTAAACAACACATAGGCTCTAAAAGAAGTAAGAATGAACACTTACCTTGGCTCTGCTCAACTCGTGATTTATTAACTCTTACTCAATATAGGCAATTTAAAAGTAAGTCCAATATAAAGAAATACTGACTGAAAACATGTTGAAAACTCTAAATGTATACAAGTATACAATAATTTCTGAGATGTATATAAAATACAATTATTGATGCATATGAGAATACAATAACTGATGTATATGAAAATACAATACTGCTGTAGGAGATTCTCTAACCGACAACCATCACTTAAGAGCTACAGTGATGATATAACGTTACTCGCCCATGCTGAGACCATCCTATACTGGACAGACTATAGGGACTCTTGAATACCTAATGGATCCAACTGTAAACATAAAGAGGGGTCATCTAAAAGTATGACCCTGTTCTACCATGATGACTACATGTTTAAATGGAGACTGGAGTGACTGAACTAGCATTCCCACACGCGTGTGTGTCAATACTTACTGCCAAATATATGGTATATAGAGAGAGAGAGAGAGCGAAAGAGAGAGAGATATATATATAGTATATATATATATATATATATTGGCTCTTAGGTTTTGAAAATGTATACTGATTGCTATGATTGAGATTAGTGTCAAATTAGCATTTAAAAAGCTTCTTGGAAATCATAGAGTTCCTCTTTCTCTCTTATATATACTAGCCATAGGCTGCGTGGAAAAGTCTAAGCTTCCTTTCTTCCAAAAATTTGAAACATTTAGTTTTAAGCTCTGAGAGATCACTTAGTTCCCTTTTAACTCTCGAGAAATATGAATCAAATTTATTCTCTTTGCTACCGAAACTTACTCTTATGAATAAATTCGTTCCCTATCGCATTTGAGAAACTAACTCAACCTACTGAAACCTTAAAACAGAGTTAAAAAACCGTTTTTTGGTAAGACTCTTGAACTGCTTTTACAAACTTACATTGACTTGCGTTTTTAACTTCTGGACTTGATTTTAACCTCTTGACTTTGATCTGACTTTCCGTGAATTGTATTAGATTCAAGGATATGATCTTGTGTTTATGGATTGATTTCATGATATTTTAGATTGTGTACTTAGAGTGTTGAATCAATAGGAATGATGGTACATAACTAGGAAACTCGTTAGTAGAGGAGAGAGCGAGGGAAGAACGCGGTCTTCAGGGAGTTGTGGCGCTCTGAGAGGCGCGGGGCGCCAGGGCCTGTCAGATAGAGCCTGCCTTGAGGCGCTCTGGCAGGCACGGCCCCCAAGGGCCTTCTGACGGGACCTTTGACTTTCTTCTTCGTTTTTCATGTCTAAACCTTCCCAAAATCCCATGGATGCCACCCCCAAACACTTAGGATCCCTAAATAACTCATTACCCAATAGTTTAGACTCGAAAACAGTCCGGAACCAAGAATCAAAACTACTAGAGATCAACTACAAATCAAACAATAAGAACTTCAAACTTTTCATCAAGAACTTCAATAGTTACTTTCAATTAACTTTAAATTTCTGTAATGAATCGACTTGGAGGGTGGGTGAAGAAACCAACACCGAATGATCTCACATACTTGTAAGGGATCACCCTCGTCAAAATCCACACAACAAATTTTTTTAGCGTTCTTGCGTCTTCTTCTTCCTTCTCCTCTTTTCTCCTTTTTTTTCCAGAACCCTAGCTTATTTTCTAAGTGCGCAAACTGAATGGGATCAGTTTAAACTCCAACATATTACTCCAAAAATGAAATTAATGATTTACTTAGGGAAAGACCAAAACACCCTTAACAAATACAGATTTGGAACTTCCCATGCTCAACGTCCCAACTTTCGAAGGTCATATCTCCCTCACCCAAAATATTTCTGAGCTGGAAGTTATGACCATTTGAAAATAATCAAAACTCACATTTGAAATCTGTAAATTTTCCAAATTTCCTTACTTATTTCCAAATTTCATTTTTCCTATTTTTCTTAGCTTAACCTTAATTTACTCTAAAATACGAGATGTTACAACTAAACAATCTCCACGCTAAACTGGACAACATGGTTTTATGATATGCTCAAAACTTAAACTTATCAAATTAAGAGTAAAGTGGTCGTGGCAAGTAAATAACCCAACTAGGAGGGGGGGGGGGCTCGGGATCGGTCCCACGAGGGAAGGCATAGTTTAGACTTAAATTCAATATATTATTACTATTGTTCAGTCCAATTACTCCCTTAGAGCATAAAATGATAAAAAAGGGGAGGTTCTATTCCTGAATAAATGAAAATAACTAGCGAAATAAAAGGAGACAAATTAACAGCTTCGACTATTGGAGTGTACATCAATATTAATCAAAGTAACAGGTTTCGTTGTTCCATAAGGTTCTCATAATTGATAAGCTAACTATAACAATCTTTTCTTAGTATCTTGCACGCAAAGTGATAATTATGCTATTCTAAATCCTTGGTTTGCATATAGAAAATGACCACTCCGCACCTGGTCCTGGCTACGTGTGTTGCTATCCCCAACCCTTATCTTTACCTAAATTAAGCACGTATTCGATATTTGATACGTTATTACCTCGTTACCAATCGATAAGAGCTATTAGATTAGTAGACAATAATAAATTATATGTGATAATTCTTGCGTATTATCGACCTCCTTGGTATGGCAAAGTAGTGTAGAGAGCATTAGGGCGAGTTCTAACGTTGGCTCCGTTTTTTACAAAAAACTTCTTAGACGAAAGAATTATCAATACATGCAAAGACACTATTCTAGAATTGTTATTTAGTTAGGTTACTCAAATTTACCTATGCGTTCTCACAACCCTAGTTAAGGAGTTTGAGTTACCCATAGTCATAATTACAATATTCAAATATGTGATATAATAATTCATGCACTTACTTCGATGAGAAAGAGCAGAATCCGAAAGTTCACTTGATTAATCCGCAAAAGTCACCAACAATCAATGATAAAAGTCTTAAGATAATCAATAATCTTTGAAAGAGTCTAAAAAATAATCAAGAGTCTCACAATGATCCCGAGTCTCCTAATAATCCAGAGTCTAACCTCAAAAATGAGGTTTTTTGAACTATTTATAGAAAATAAAAACCTAATTAAATAAGGACTTTATTTGCTGTAAATCTGTAAAAAATGCGGGGCGCCGGCTAGCGGACGTTCGCGACGGATCGTAGTAGGTCAGCGACGGACCGTTATGGACCGTTCGTCCCATACTGATGAAATTTCTTCTGGCTACTCTCATTCATTACCCTGACGGCAGGTGTGTGACAGACGTACGAGCACAAACGGTCCGTCCAAGGGTCTCCGTTCAAAACACTTGAACTCTTGGGAAATCTGGGTACTGGGACTACTTATATGATCTTCAGTCTGAACGACCTGGTGCAAGACGGACCATCATGGCTACGACGGTCAGTCACGTTTTTTTCGTAAACCCACAACTTGGTCGACTTCCACTTCTTCAGCAGAACTGCAAATACTCTAGACACCTCGAACCGTCACAAGCTCAATAGGTGTCTTTCGGCATTCTAGCTCAAAAAACTCCGCATTCATCTTTGGAAGATTTACCTGCAAATAAGGAGAAACGTATATAAATGAGCACAAAAAGGCTTTGTTTGCGACACACTAAATTTAAGACCAAAAAAAACGGATTATTTAATAAACCGTGGAAAACCCGGTATATAATTTATTTTACGATTTAACATCTCAAATTCCTAAACCTCCAATACTTTTGGGGGCAGTAATTGTTTTCCACTTCAGGTAGTGGATTCTTTTTCCAATACATTTGAGAGTTTCTTTAGGTAGCAAAAAATATTGCATGAGGTATTAGGGATAGAATTAAGAATGGATTTTGCTAAGATTGTTCTACCCGCCATATATAGAAAATTTATCTTCCAGTACCCAAGATTTTGCTTCATCCTATCTAGAATGTAAAGCAAGTCTCGAGGTCTAGGACACTTAATAAGAATAAGGAAACCATGGTATTTCCAAAAACTTTTGGTGTGGGTAATTCCAAACATAGTAGTAAAGAAATAAAGTCAGCACTACACTTTGCCGAAGGAATGATCTTGGATTCACTTTATTGACACTTTGTCTTTGTCCAGATAATTGATAAAATTTCTCGATACATTGAGCCGAGGACTGAAAAGAACTCAAATTAGCCTTAGTCATAAGAGTAAGGTCGTCTGCATAAAAGAGATGGGACATATGAGGACCTTGCATGGATAATTTAATTGGAGTACATAACCCAATATATACTTGATAATTTATATAGTTTGACAACATATCTATACAAAGGATGAATATATACGGAGAGAGGGGGTCATCTTGTATGATACCTCTAGATGGCTTAAAAATTGGCTTGGAACCATTGGCGATAACCTCCATAGAGGCTGTGGACGTGACACGAGACATGATAAGTTTTGAAATTTTTGGAGGAAATTTAAAATATACCAAGGCTCTATAAATAAATGACTATTCGAGTTTATCATAAGCCTTTTCTAGATCTAATATTAACATAAAATTACCTATTGAAGTGTGTTCAAGATGATTTATAACTTCTTGAATGAAAATGACATTATCTGTAGGCCTCCGACCCTTCAGAAAACTAGATTGGAAGGGCTCGATGATTTTTTGGAGATAGGGTTGAAACAATTTTATGGATTGTGTTGCAAAGCCTAATTGGTCAAAATTACTAAGATTGTTAGAATTTTTCATCTTAGGTATTATAGGACAAATATAAGTTTGATTAACAATCGTACGGACTTCACAACTTATGAAAACTTCATGAACAAGATTTTTAACGCTCCGTCCAACTATGGTCCAATACTTTTTGTTAAAAAAAAAAGGGTGTAATCCATCCGAACACGGAGCTTTAAAAGGTTGGAAGGATTTAATAACGAGAGTAATCTCTAATCTTTTAGAGGCTGGTCCAAGTCTTTAAGATCATTTTTACTAAAATAAGTTGTAAATGTTGAAGTCACACTAATCCGTTATACCTTATGGAAGGTCGTGTAAATTTTCCGAAAATACTCCATAGAGTGTTGTAAATTACTATCGGATCAAAAATTCAATTACCCTTTTCGTCCACAAAATAGGAAATTTTATTGCGATGATGTCTATTAAAAACTGAGAGATGGAAAAATCTCGTATTATTATGACCATCGTTTAAATAATTAATCTTTGATTGCATTTTTCAGTGTTCCTTTTCAACTTTAAGTAGATTATAATACTCACATCTTAGTTCATAATTGAGGTTTGGAGGAAATTGTTAGAGGGATATTTAAAATATTTTTGAATACCATAAATGGGGATTAGAAATTGTCGGACGTTTTTTTGGTATCCCTAAAAGTGTGAAATGCTCCCACTTTCCAACCTCCCTAAAATTTCTGGTTTGCATGAATACGATTTGATTAGTCCAGCAATTTCGGACTAAACCCTGAAATTTATGGTGAGCACAACAATATGATTTAAGTCGGAATAGTTTCTCCCTAGTGTAAGAATATACTTTATAGAGAATGAGTAAAATAGGAGAATAGTCATAAAGAGTCCTAGAAAGATGAATCACCCAACATTTTCATACTGAAGTAACCATTCCTTATTAGCAAAGTATTGATCAAGTCACTCAAAAATTAAACCCTCTTTATGACGGTGGTTCAACCAGATGTAAGAGAACCCTTAAACCACAAATCTAGCAAATTAGAGTAATTAAAACAATCAACAAATTTATTTTCCCTACTCATAATGAACGGTCGACCCCCTTTTTTATCTTCCTGGCAAGTAATTTCGTTAAAATCATCACCCATTACCAGGGGCCTCTATAGTTATCACTAATTTCTTTAAGATTATTCTAAAGGACATTCCGATTAGTAACATCTATACTAGCATAAATAATACTAAGTAGCCAAAAAATTTGATTAGGGTTTACCTGAACCATTGAATGCATTTCTCGATCGGAGTTTATGATCTAATTGACAGTCAATAAGTTATCATGCCAAAGAAGAACAATTCCACCCGAGCGTCCCACAGTAGAGACTTCTAGCATACTGCTGAACTGCAATTCATCCTTTAACATGGTGTGATCCTGGAGTCTAGTCTCAAGGAGGGTTAAAATGCATGGATTAGAGTTCCTAATAATATCTTTGAGATTCCTTATGAAATATCATTATGATTACCACAGATATTCCAAACTATTATAGAATTGGCGTGACTCATAAGATTAAAATTGGTGTTGCTCATTACCTCCTCAATTATGTCCTTAGAATTAGACTCAGTTCCACCGCCACTTTTGCTATCTGTGCAGTGAAAATTGGACAAAAACAATTGAGCACTTTTTGATGAGATTCAGTGGGCTTATGAACATGTAATTCTTGTCTTCCATCTCTTGGAATAGCATAAGGATTACTCCTTTTAAGTTTGCTATTTTGGTGAACGAGGGGGGTTTCACTTCCTCCATAGCATCCTCGATCACTTCGTCCTTTACCGGGGTATTTGGAGGAATTAGAGTGAAGGTTGGATGAGCCATCTATGGGTTCTCCAAACTTTGTTCCAGCGGAGTGAAGAAAGGTAGATCCTTCCTCACTGTTGTTAGTAGCGGATTGAAATGATTTGGAAGATTCCACATTTGTTTCATGTGGTGAAAGAGGGTTGGTGCAATCGAAGGAGCTAATGGGTTTATTATATTTTTCAGCCAGACCTGATTCGTGTAATTTTCCATGCCTAGACGCATCCCTTCCATTATCAGTTGAGCTAGGAAGTTCGGATTTTGGAGGATGATCAACACCTCCCGCCCCTCCAGATCAATCGTGAAGAAATTGCTTGACCTTGTAGACCCTATTCTATCCAAGATTGAGGGGGTTAGGATATAGGGAGAGCAGTAGTGGTGTACACTATGGGAGAAAGGTAAGGATTTTGAGAATGGGAGTGGTTGTCCATGGTGGAAGCACGTGGAGTCATTGGGTTCAACCTGCGTTTCTTGGGATAAAAAATGAATTTTCCTACTAGAAGGGCAGGGTTTTAATATAGGAGTACAATTAGATTTATATTCTGACATATCTCTAATGATTGAAAATCTTTTACTTCAGATTTAGAATGCACGTGGTTGGGGCTATTTAATGTTTGAAGGGAGATTTCAGAATGGGAGTAATGCATCTCATGCATGCAATTTCCTTCTTCCACCTGTTCAACACTTTGAGCCAAGTGGTTGTGGGGTTTAAATATTTTGTCAACTTATTGAGTAGGACAAGTGTCAGTCAAAGTAATAACCTCATTTAAATTAGTGGGCATGTGAATACGTGAGAAAGTAGTACTCGGGTCCTCCAGCATAGTATTGGGTGACATGGGAGACTGGCTGTTTGTCACTTGTTGTGTATCTATCACTTTGTGATGTGAAGAAACTTACACATAATTTTGGTGGTTGCAAGCTTGGTTTTTTCACAATAGAACACTACTATTGCATTGATGACTAGCAGTACAGGGTCCATGAAAATTGTACTCAGTATTCTCTAATACCTCAAATTATTCATATGTGATTAGATTGCAGTGTTATTTAACAGTGAATTTGACATAGGAGAAACTCTCCTCTCATTTTGCTGAGTAGATTGATGGAATTTATTGGCACTAATAAATAAGGGGGCAGAGAACTTACCTGGCGTGTCCTTCGAGTAGGTAGTTTCACTCCCTACGACTGACTTTGAAAAATTATTTTTATCCCTCTGTTTCCTCGCCTGGTAGTTCTTCTCAGGGACTCTTGTTATCTTAATTTAATTCTAGAGACTCTACCTCAGATGGTTGCTTAGTTTGGATAAAATTGCACTATGATTTCAAAGACCAATTCTTCCACAGGATTGACATAATTGCCCAACCTCCTCATACCATATTTCCTGCATATGACTTCTGATAGTAACTCCACCTCTATGAATAACCTTGCATATATCCCTCGAATTATTGCACTCTACATGCATCTATCTTCAATAAATGCCCAATGGCGTTCCCAATCTTTCTCAAAATTATATCATAAAACTCCTTCGGAAGATGAGGTAATCTAACTCAAATAGTTGTTTAGAAGTAGTAGTTTTATTTGCAATAAAATTTGGTGCCAATTTTTGAACAGATAGAAAATGATTATTGATGAACAAGGGTCCCATGTCCAGCACGGTATTAAGTTGTTTTTTGACGACAGTTTTGCAATAAAGAAATCAAAGTCTAGATAAATTAATGAAAATGCAAAGTAATTTTCCAAAGCGCCTTGAGTTTAGATTTTAAATTTTGATGTTGGATGCGCCCACCCAGAATTTTAATTATGATTGAGAACTTCCAATGAGCATACATCATCGTTTATCCCTTTTGTGAGATTAATTTGATAATAAATAATCAATATTTGAGAGTATCTTCCATTCACGTATATATATCATTTACATCAGGTTTGAAATACATGAAATAGAGTTTACATGATATTGAAACTCCTAAATATAAACTAGATGTCATCCAGAGGATAATTCAAAAACTATAGTGATAAAATTACAATTGTTTATCCTTAACATGATTAGGATATTGTGTATCAATAAAGCCAGGGGGCTGAGACATGTGTACAACCTCTTGAAGATCGCCATTTAAAAAATGCATTATTAATATCAACTTGTTTAAGTGGCCATACACGAGCAATGGAAAGTGATAAGACCACCCGAATGGTAGTAGGCTTCACAATAGGGCTAAAAGTTCAAAATAATCAACACCCACTTCTTGATGATAACC
This sequence comes from Solanum habrochaites, assembly GCA_027704765.1. Classification (NCBI taxonomy): domain Eukaryota; kingdom Viridiplantae; phylum Streptophyta; class Magnoliopsida; order Solanales; family Solanaceae; genus Solanum; species Solanum habrochaites. Next base: position 53,225,806 of record JAKWJA010002495.1, on the reverse strand, counting down.
TTTAGCCACAAGACGAGATTTATACCGCTCAATTTTCCCATTGGCATGTCGTTTAATTTTGAATACACATTTGCACCCGAAAATGTTGGCATGAGGAGGAGATGGCTCGAAGGACCAAATGTCATTACGAATGAAGGCATTAAATTCATGTGACATGGCCTTACACCATTCCAGAGATAAGCTAGCTTGGTTATAGGTTTTTGGTTCCATGTGAAGAGATGTCAAGGTGTTTTGAACAGTAGATAGGAATGTTCTGGGTTTAAGATAATTAGTTTGGGATCTAGTGTTCATGTGGTGTGTAGACGTTGAGGGTTGACGAAGGTAGGGAAGGGTAGAAGATGGAGGGACAGAATGGGGAGAAGGAAACGGGAGGCAGAGAAGCAGAAGAATTTGGTGGTTTTTAGGGCTGAGAAGTGACAACTTGATAAAGGAATTAAACTATTAAGGTTAGAAGAAATGGACGACGAGACAGTACGGACTGGAAATGGGTCAGATGAGGTGAACAAAGAGGTGAGTATATCAAGATTGAGAGAGTTTAAAGTGGGAGATGTTGGTTTGTAGATATTGGTCTCTATGGAATAAGGAAAATTCTGCTCATTAAAAATAACATGACGGGCAACGTAAATGCGACTTGATGAAGCATGAAAGCATATGTAACCTTTATGTTTACTGTTGTAGCCTGAAGACACACGACAAAGATCGATACTGGAGTTTATGATTGTTGTAGAGACGTATAAAATGATAACACAAACACCCAAAAAATTTTAAGTAACGAGTAATCAGGACTACAATTATAGAGAAGAGAAAATGGAGATTGAAAATTAAGAAATGGACTGATCATCCGATTATGAAGGTAAGTGGATGTGGAGAAGGCATGTTCCCAAAAATGCAAGGGAAGAAATGAATTTGCAAGAAGAGCAAGACCTTTTTCAACAATGATGCGGTTACGACGTTCAGGAGCACCAACTTGTTCATGAGTATGACAGAAGTGATGCGATGAATTATACCTAATTGTTGGACAAAGGTAGAAACATTGCGATATTCACCTCCCTAATCAGTTTGAATGGATTTAATTTTGCAAATAAATTAAGTTTCCACCATTTTTATAAAATGTTGAATGATGGTAAACACTCGAGATTTAGAAGACAGAAAAAAAATCCATACAAACTTGGAGTAGTCATCCAAAAATTGAGCAAAATATTTGTTTCCATTAGCAGAATCAATTGGAGCAGGGCCCATAAATCGGAATAAACTAATTCAAATGGAGAAGAAATTGATATATGAGACGAAGCTAAATGGAAACGACGACTCTTGCCAAGTTGACATGGGCCACAAACTGAGTGGAGCTTATTGCTAGAAAGTGGAAGATTAACACTGGAAGCCAAACGACGGAGAACGGATTCATGAGTATGACCAAGTCGATCATGTCATGTTTGGAGAAGAACTTTGACAGCCAAAAAACTTCTAGGTTGAGATGGAAGATGAGGGTCAGCAAGACGATAAAGGCCATTTAATCATTCCTCGAAGAAGAACCTTTCCCTTTAGATCCTTTTATAAAACAAGCAGAAAGGTGAAACTCAATTATGACGTTGTTATCACGAGTAAATTGAGACACACTAAGGAGATTGGTTGTAATTTCAGATCGAGAAGGAGAGGGAATAATAGAAGAACCGGTGTGAGTTATGGGGAGTTTAGAACCATTACCAACAGCAAGCGAGTTATTTCCAGAATAGTCTGAGGTGCTAGAAACATTACCAACATCCACAGTGATATGATTTGTAGCGCCTGCGTCATGACACCAAGAGGGACCTAAGAACGCCGAGGATGAGGTAGTTGCATTGGCTTGACGGCGAGGTGTATTAGTTGGCGGGTAGTGGTCATTGTACCGATTATAGCAATTTTTTGCCACATGACCAAGTTTCTCGCATATTTGGCAAATTGCGCGATTTGATGGCTGCCTATTGTCATTGCAATTGGCATTGCGTTGTTGGGATTGATTTGTTATTGGACTGGAGTTATAAGAAGGCCGAGACTGAAAGCTTCGGAGATTGGCAACATTAGCTGAAAAAGTGACATGGTTCATCAACAAGTTTTTGTTCTTCTTGTAGGAGAAGACGAAAAGGTTTCTCGCAAGTCACAGGAGGAGTTCGGAGGTGATGGATGTGCAGAAGGGGACATAAGATCGATCAAGTCCATACAATATATAAGTCATCAATTCATAATTGGCGACAGGTTAAAGGGCCATAGCAAGATTGTTGGCAATTGTACGTTTCTGTTGGACGTACTCCATGATGGAGAGACTACCTTTGGTCATTGTTTGTAGTTGGAGATGCAAAGTCATCACTCGAGCAAGGGATTGAGTTTGAAAAATATGATGAAGGCTAGTCCAAGCCTCAGTCGTTGTTCGAGACTGAATAATATGTCCAAGGATGGACGGATCAATAGTTGATTTGATCCAAAGGAGGATAACTCTATCATGGGATTTCCAAGTTTCATATTCTGGATTGGGGACATGAGTTTGATTTGTGGAGCTATCAGTTGTAGGAGATACAACCGTGAGTGCGGGAATTCGGGTAGAGTAACGATACTTTTCCGAGTTAAATACCTCAAGAGAAAATCTGATTGTGGTTTCTCATATTAGATAATTATCTTGGGTAAGTGTTAAACTGAAAGGAGGTAAGGAAACTTCGCTGTTTGATCCTCCGGATAGTGCCACAAGCAAAATGTTGGCCGAAGAGGATTGATTTGCAGAAGTCATAATGACGAAAGGAAAAAATAAAAAAAGATTCGTACACTACTTTAATACCAAGTTAGAAAAGAGAATTTGATAGTGACTCTCAATATTTGAGAGTATCTTCCATTCACATATATATATATATATCAGGTTTGAAATACATGCGATAGAGTTTACATGAGATTGAAACTTCAAAATATAAGCTAGATGTCATCCAAAGGATAATTCAAAAACTATAGTGATAAGATTACAATTGTTTATCCTTAATACGCCGACTCCAAGAAGATATCAGTTTGGTTTGCCATCTCGCAGTGTACTACTTCATTAAGGATAGTTTCATCTGTCATGATCGTGGCTTCTCCAAAATATGGCTTCAAGTGATATCGCGGGGTTTGGGGGGAATTGGATTGATGGGTGTTCATGCCTAGATCTTCTAGAGAGAGAAACAACATTTTATCTCTTATTTGAGGGGTTCCATTCCTTGTATCATTCATTCATTATGGTACAATGTTTTCATATTATCTCTATTACTTTTTTTTGTACATTATTTTCTATTATATATTCTAATTAGTTTCCTCATATAGAATTTTACATCTAAACGAAAAAAGATTATATTGTTAGTTATTGATATGAGTAGAAATGTTCTTCTTCTTTTTTTCTCAATACTTTTTGCTTATTAAAATTCTACCGTTACTTTTAAGAATTGTTATTTTTATTATATGTAATTAGATACTAAAATTTCCTTCCACTTTATTTTAATATAGAATTTTCGAGATTATATTTAAATAATTTCGTAAAATTTGCCGTATGAAATTTAGTTGATCTTTATTATATTGCTAAAAATTATTTAATTATAAAGAATACTTTTTTCTTGAATTTATCCATTAAGAATTAAATTACATGATACTAACTATTGTATGATTTCTTTATACGTCAATATCACGTTGATGCGCAGTTATATAAATTCTTTTTTTCACTAACCACGTTGCTTGCTTTATATTTTTTAAAAACTTTTTGTCAATTGACACTTTGAATTTGTGATTCCCATTTTTTTATGCTAACATTTGTATTACTTGTTTTTTAAAAGTGAATGATATAGATATATTTTTATGATTTAAATTTAAATTTATAAAATTTTATAGGGGATTATGAGTTCTACACTTTTTAGGATGGCATTTGTAAATTACTTGTTATATTTATTTTATTTATAAAAACTTGGAATTTATAAAATTTAATCAGTTATACTTTAAAATTCAAAATTTAAGAATAATTCAAATGCAACTATTTTAATAATATAAAATATACATAATATAATTTCAAATACAATAATTTAATTAAAATTTATTTTTTAGTTCAAATAGTTAATATCAATTATAAAAACTTTTTTTAAAAAAAGATTTCTAAATATTGAGAGCCTCTTAAATAATAAGTTCCTTTTAATAATTTGAAATTTTGATTTAAAGATATCGTTTATTATCAATCCAAAATGGTCCAATGAAAATAATTTTTTTTAACAGAAAATGAAATTGTGCAATTAATGAAAAGGATAATGGCTATAATTGGTACTTTTTAATAAATTCTTTAACCCTCCATAATAAGTCTGTAAATTTTATGTCAATTGAGCGCTTCCGTTAAATTTCAATGGAAGTTTTTATTATGTTACTTTTTTGTTAGATTTTGATTAAATTGAAATAATTTAAATTGTGGAGTTTTAATAATATTTTAGATTCTTGACCTCGAATATTAATAATTAAGTTATATGATATTATCTAAGTTTCTTTGTCATTATCATTCTTGTGTTTATTTTGATTCTTTTTGTATAGACTATCATGATATTTTTACTAACTTTTTCATTTGATAATTTATTTCATAGTTTAAATAATGTCATTTATAAATTTTGGCATTTGACACAGATTGATCTAAAAATGATTACTTTTGAAAAGAAAATAAATACAAACTTGAAAAGTTATTTCTTATTCTATTACAATAACTATTGTACTTTTATGTGAGGTAGCAAATGGAGCAAATTTCAATTCAAAGGTTATAGATGAAATTGCTAGAAATATTTAATCTAAAACAAAGAAGGACAAAATATTGTCAAGAAGAACTATCAAATTCAAAAAAAATTAAAATTTAAAAACAGATAGAACACAAAATTAAATTAGACAACATTTTTCAATTTTTAACTTATGATCTATAAATTTTAAAATTTGAATAAAAAAATTAATACTAAGATAAATATGAATTTTTTTTACCTTTCTTTAGCAAAATAACACTGTAGTTTCTTCAATTTAATATGTAAATGAAGTTTATAGTATACAAAAGATGATGATTGTAACTATTTTGATTTTTTAATTTTAAAAATATTTAAACAAATGTATTTAATTGATAATTCGTTTAATTTTTTTGTGTCTAATTCTAAAAAAGTAAAAACAATCCGTTTAATTTGTTTGAGTTTAACAACTATCCATCTACGGTGCACAAAAAATTATACCGGAATCTATTTTTGGAAATAGTTAATTTTTGTAATTAATATATCAAATATTATTAATCTTAAAAATAAAAATTAATAAGAGAGGTTATATGGTAACTTGGATTACTAAATTAGATTACAAAGTTGATTTGAATTCTTATTTGCTTACCAAAAATAAAAAATAAAAATTCTTTGACCTTCTAAGTTGTATTGACGTTCCTTCTTCTTCTAAACACCATTGAAGCAACTGACTATCCACCATTGAAGCATTTTGAACTAATTATCATGGTAACGTTTTTCGAATATCTTTTTTTTACATAAAACGTATTAAGTCTTTTTGCAACATGAAAAAATTGTTTACGATAATATTTTCATTGCTTCAAAATAGTTTTCTTTTCTAATTCGATCAACAACACAACAAATTAACTTAATAAACTGTATTCATGGATCACTACATGTAGTCCAGTTTAACTAGTACTCAAAGTCATATTATATCAAAACAAATTAAACATGTCAACGAAATTTATTTTTAAGTATGAAGAATTTATGTTTTGTAGTTGATGAAGATTTTAAAAAGAATACTTTTAGAATTTCAGCCAAAATTGAAAAGTTCAATACATTAGCCGTATGTGAAAACATAGTAAAATTTTCAAGTAAATTTCATAGAATACAAATTTATTTCAGTGTTATTTGTTGTATTGTGATCGAATGAGAAAAGAAAGAAAACTAATTTTGTTTAAAGGCAATGAAAATACTATCTAAACATTTTCTCATGTTGCAAAAAAGACTTAATAGTTAGTAAAAAAAAATATACGAGAAAATGCTACCATGATAATTGTTTCAATTGCTTCAATGGGGGATAGTCAGTTGCTTTCAATGGTGGTATGCAGAAGAGAAGAAGGAAAACAACTAAGAAAGCTGGAAATGAAAGCTTTTTTTGTTTTTTAGTTTGGTAATAGACAAATAAAAATTCTACGCAAAGTTGTACAATAATTTAGAATCCAAATACATATAAACACTTGTCATTATTTTTATTTTAATATTAATAGATTTGAATATATTAATATGAAAAACAAAATTAAGTATCCAAAAAATAAGATGCATGTGCTAAATTATTTTTCGTCCATACGAGGATAGTAATTTAACCGCAATGTGGTATTAACAATTTTTTTTAAATTGAAAAATAACTAGCAAACCAAATTTAATATTTAAAAATTAAAATTTTAAAATTAAAAATTAAAAATTTTATAATATTAACACGTGTTATTTTTTTTCCTCTTATTATACATAGACAGATATAATAGATTGGATGTTGCCGTATTTTAAGTATTTTATTTTAAGGGATGCTACAGTGGGATGTCTGCACACAATTTGCTGGCAGAGAACAACTATTAATTTCGTATAAAACACTCCCACCAAGTGTTGTTCTTTTTTTCCACAATCACACTGTCATTTGGTATTTGTTCTACACGTCAAGTTATCATTTTGGAGTAATATTTATCGTATTAAATTTATTTATAATTATCTTATAGATAATTTAATTTGAGCTGTAATATTTTTTTATTCTATTCTAACTTTGACTACCTACATAATTATTCATATTATCGAAGATGATGGTCATTCATCTTGTATTACTAGCACGGGCCCCGATATAAATTACTTTATTTAATTTAGAGAAAATTACGTGATTATACAAATTTATATTATTTAGTTATTCATAATTGCTATAATTTGCTAAAATTGTCACTTGTGATTAACTCTTTACATTAATAATGTGGGCTCACTTCGAGCCTATATAATTAGGCACATTTATATATGTACAATTCACTAGAATATACAAATACATATGTATAATATATAACTATCTAACCAATTATATACATATACATTCACCTCTAACCTACTCTCTGCCCTATCTTGCTCGCATCTCTCTTCCCTCTCTTGATCTCGCTTGCCATATCTACAAATAAATATGTGTAATATACAATTATCTAACCGATATACATATACAATCACCTCTCTTTCCCACTTTTTGACCTCTCTCGCTAGTCTCTCTCCTAATCTCGCTCGCCTCTTTCCTCCCTTTCCCTATCTCGCTTACCTCTCTCTTCCCACTGCTAGTCTCGCTTGCCATGTTTACAAATACGTATGTATAATATATATTTATTTAACCGATATACATATACAATTCACCTCTCTTTCACTCTTTGCCTCTCTCGCTTGCCTCTCTCCTTTCTCTTCCAGTCTCGCTCGTCTCTCTCCTCCCTATAACTTGCAGTTACAAATTGTAATTATTAAACTATATTTACTGAGAATAATTAAATTATTTTTAAGTGGTTATATATGAAAGTTCTTCTTTGATTTATGTAACATATAAATGAGATTTGAATAGTCAATCATTTTTTTTAATATAATTTTTGAATATTGTAAATTATTAATTGTTATTATTTATAGTACTTTTTACAAAAAAAATTTAGATAATGTTATTCATTCTCTCCTAAATTATGTGATGTAGAACATAGAGAGTCGGACGATTATTAATTTTTATGTCTTTTAAAGTTATTATGATTTGTAATAGTTTTCACGTCATTTTTAAATAAGATATGTTACTCTTTTCGTCTCAACATAATTTTCAGAGTGAACAAATTCTTTTTAGGAAAAATTACATAGTATGGCAAACTTCAATATATATTTAAATAATATATCTATAGTTTAATTTTTTTTATGTTATATGATTATAACTATATAATGAATAGCAAATTTAATTATATATCAATAATCAGTTTTTTATGTTAATATCATAAAATAAGAAATAGGAAAAATTATTATTACAACTCATAATGATTATTTATCATACCTTCTCTTTCATCGAGATCCTGATATACAGATTTTTTTTTGATTTCCTCATTCCTTGCCAATTCAGATCCTTTTGGTATGATTGTGAAGGGAGTTTGTGGTTCAATTCATTATACTTATATTTTTATACTATATTTGTGTTCAATCAACTGTCAAATGTATATTTAATAATACTTCTATACCTAGATCATGGTATTGTGATATTAATAAATAGTTTTTTGTGAATACAAATATATTTGGATACATAAGTAATATTTGATTCAAATTTGATTAGGCAATACAAGTATAGTGGATACATCAATACTATATTTTATAAAAAAACATAAGTAACGTCAAGCTTCAAGTATTATATGGACAACTTCACAAAAAATAGATTGGCGTTTGTTGATTTTTTTGATTTTTTCTATAGTCGAAACACTTAAACCCTTTTGATACATACACACAATTCTATTTGTTTTTCCATTTTCTTATTTAAAAATAGTGTATTCATATGTATTGTATATGGTATATGTGTATTTTTGGTTAACAATAGTGTACCATTTTTACAAATTTGTTGTATTCTTATGTAAAATTGTACTACTTTACCTTGTTTGATGTTTAATACATTAAATTTTTTATAAAACTTGTTCTCCTTGATAATTAATGCTTTAAGTTTTATTAAATAGAAACACCAATTTGAATTCAAAGTATTCATCTGCTAATTGTCCAAGTAATACATTTTCCTATTTAGTTATTGTAATTACAGATTGTATTAGTGTTATAAATAATGGAAAAAATATAAAAAACGTATGCAAAAATACAACGGAACAACATGAAGTAAACCTTTTATATTAAAATTTTATGCATCCTTTATGATTGTATTAGTGAATGTATTGTATGTATGAATATAAATAAAACAGTCTGATTAATACAAAACTTTTGTATTAGTGAATCACTCATATTTGCTAAAATATTTAATGATTAGTTGGTAATTTCATAATGGAAATTTCAGTTATTTAGAAACATAATAAATGGTTGGTACTTGAAAGTTATGGTAGCATATCATACCTTGTTTAGTAAATTGTATAAATAATAATAACAACAATAAAATAAAATCAAATTTAATACAAACATACAGTTAGAAATTGACATAAAGTGTAGTCATTTCTAGTAAATAACATATTTATAGCTATTGAACTTCAATAACCTATAAATATAGTCATTTTTGTAAGTTGCTCTTTTTTTTTGTCTTTTTATCAAAATTTAAGATGTTAGTTATTGCAATTTATAATTTTTTAGCCCTCTTAAATGATATATTTTTCCTTTATCTCAATTTATGTGGCATACGAGTCAATCAAATTTTCATGTCTTTTAAATATTTAAATTGCTAATTATTTTAATTGATACTATTTTTCATTGAACTTTCTTTTTTTTTTTTACTTTTCTTTTTTAATCGCTTAGAAAATTTTGAGATTCAATGTTAAGTCAAATTTGAAAAAACATTAAAAAATTGTTTTCACCTTTTTCTCTTTAAATTCCTCATAAAAATATAAAATAATTCTAATTTGTAATTACAATCAAATATAAAAAAAATCAACTTTTAACTATTATTTTTATTTTTAAAAATAAAATGAATTCTTTTTTATACCAATTATTTTCACCTTTACGATATTTTTATTCATGAAATATTAGGATTTAGGAATGTAATTATTATCATTTTTAATGAATAATTTACCATGAAATCAACAATGTTTAAAAATGAGAGAGCTAGAAGAAGCTGCGAGGTATGCAATGAAAGAGGAATAGAGTTAATAAATATATATATATATATATATATATAAAAGAATTGCCCAGCAATACTTTTCTGCGGAAGGAAAATAGGGAATTCAACTCAATGTATAGGAAAGTATCATTTTTGAAGCAATAAGTATAATTTATTCGAGCATAATAATAATGATATACCAAAATTATCCCTTGGTCGACAAACAAGCATGTCAACCAAGAACTACTTGCTCTAAGATTTTTATATATAGTATAATAAAAGTAAAAGTAAATATAAATAGTAATAATACGGTTTACTTTTGTAAATAAATATACTTTAAAATACTAGAAAATGTCATAATGATTGTGCTAAAAAAAATTGTTATCTGAAAATTGACTAATCATTCATGTTTCATTGTAGCATTAAAAATCAAATCGCCACTTTTAGTACTATACACAATAATTAGTGTAAAGTAAATTTCTCAAAATCATTGTAAAGTAAATCAACTTACTTAAATTGTATAACAAAATCATTTATCCAATTTTTATATTAATAAAATCATTTACTTTAGACCTTATTTTCCCTTCTCTATAAAAAATAAAAAATAACTCTAAGTGGAAAACATATTTTTCTTCACTGCAAAATCATTTTTATGTTTCTATAAAAACATAAAAGTTATCTTTTGAACCAAAAAAAGTGAGAAATACTAATCAAGTATATAAGTTAATGATGTTCTATAATGAAGTAAATTTACAGCATGAGAAAATTGATTTTAGTAAAAATAATCAAAAACACTAATATTTATTTATACAAGTGAAAACAGAGAATAATAACTACACAAATATATTCGACGTAGGATATATAAAATAATTAATTTAATTAAGGTCAAATTTTTAAAGATTGTTTTTAATTAGATTTTAAATAATTTCACACTACAATTTATGTCATACTCCATTAATGCCAGTTCAAAGTTGGTTATATTTTTATATAGAAAATAGAGAATTCCCCCACTATTTATATTACTTTATTTACCCTTTATTATAAAATAATAGTTTTAATTTACTTTTTCAATTTATGAAATTAAAAAAATTAATAATTTTTTTACTTTTATCTTTAGTATTCCTTCTGCTCCTAATTACTTGTTCACGTATAAATTGACACACAGATTAAGAGAACAATAATTGATATAGTGAGTTTACCATTTTATCCCTATTAATTATAAATTAATGAGTTAAAAAATTAAGATTTGTTATAAAATAATATATTATGGATGTTCACTACATCAAGAAGAAACATTACTTTCCTATAATCGTAATCTCTGTAACCTCCACCTTTATAACCATTATTCTTAACATTTCACTTTCATAACCTTCCCATTATATTCATGTTAATGTCATGTTTATGACTAACCTTTTGTGTGCCTCTATGTTGCACTATAAATAGAGACATAGGCTTAATAATGTATATACTTCAAGATTTGATGAAATGCTTTGATGAATAAGAAATGCTTTGATCTTTTGTCTCCCTATTTCTATTGTTCTATCTTTTATGTTCCTTGTCTTATTTTGCTTTAGTTTTACAATACGTTATAAGCACGAGTTGCTCATTCTCCGTCAAGAATCAATGATAGGTGATTTTCATGAATTATCCTAGTAGCTTTTGGTTGCATGGTGTACTCATATCCTATATACTATTTGTACTAACAGAATTTGTTTTGTAGTTATTCTAAAATGGTTAGTAAATTATAATAATTTTCATAACAATGTTGAAAGGGACTATTAAAATGTTTGAATTTATTTGAAGTTCGGACTTTTATATGATTCTAACATGTTCTAATTAATTGATTTGTTCATTTTTCTTGTATATTAAGTCAAGTTCTGATTATATTTATGATTTTCGATAATTATTTTCTTGGTAATGCGTTTGGTTTATTAAGGCATTGGTTGAGGGTAAGACAGTGAATTCAAGTCTCACCGCACCAAGTGGGTAAGACGTTGACTTAAAGTCTTGATGCACCATGATAATAAGAAGTTGACTTCAAGTACCATTGATTTATGACCAACCATATCTTTATATGGGTAAGACATTGGGTTAAAGTCCTAATGCAATATAGTGATAATAAGATGATGACTAACATAAAGTTTTATACTTTTGACTGAAAGTCATGAAATTTAACCGATTAACTTGCTCCACTCTCTTATGTGAATGTGGTAGCAGTGTATTAATTTTTCTGAAAACTGACAAGTGATTGAATGCATGAACATGGGTATGGTAAAATGTTAATAGTCATCATTGTGGTAATAAAAAAGAAGAACATTATGGGTTTTCTAAGATGTTCCTTCAAATGTGAAGGTAATTTTGTCCATTGAAATTGTATAAAAGGTTATTGGACACAATGTTTCTTAAGATGATCCTTCAAATGTGAAGGTAATTGTTAAAGGTAATTTTTATCCATCAAAGTGGTATGAGAAGTTGGGCACATTGTTGTTGGTGCAAAAAGTTTTTTAAATCCTCCATCAAAATAAAGGAATACAAAGTGGTAGTACATTTGACCTCTTAAAGTGATGTTGAGGTGAGTCACATAACGTCAAAACATGACAATGAGTTTCTAATAAAAACTTATGGAACATGTACAAATGGTTATGATCCATTTCTTGAAGAAAATGTGACTTTTGTTTGAATAGATAAGAACATGTTCATGTATTAAATGAATGTCACATCTCACCTCTACGGGAGGTTTGAGAGATTGAAAGAAAATATTTTGACACAAATGGTCATTTGGGTCATATATATTCTTTGAGAACTACACAAATAATGTGGCATGTTTTATAATGAACTATTGGAGGACAAAAGAAAGAAATAAATCTTTTCTGCAAAGGTTGTGGCTATGACCAAAATAAATGTGGTGGCAACACAAATTTGTCATTGGTTATCAAGAAATAAGTCTTGAATGTAATAATTTTAACTATGACAATAATAATAATTTCCTCCTTGAAGGAGATGGTCATCATAAGGATGGCGTTGTGAAAATTGTGATAGTATAAAAAATTAATTGATAATTCCGAATGGGCTAATTTGTTACTATATGGAGGAATGAAATTATTCATAATATTGGGGTTGTAGTAAGTCTCAAAAGAAACTTTTTAAGTTTTGGAAGAATTGAAAACAAATATTATATTGAGACTATAAATTAAGGGAAGATTTAATATCTTCAAATTACTACAGTCAAAGTGAGTGATAAATATTTACGTATAAGATTATTCATTTTTTTCGTTGTTTATTGTATACAAATATGGGCATGGTGATGAAATCACATGCATAAGTAAATTAGAAGTTTACTTGAATAAATATTATTTTGCATAATTGGTTGACCATTCCGATTCAAATGTGATGCAAAAGAAATTGAGAATTCACACGGCTATATGTTGAAGAAATAAAAGATTCCTCAAGAATTCTCTTTTGTAGCTTGTTCTCATGATAAAATAATCATTGTACCAGCTAAGGTTGGGATTTTATCCCCTAAAATTATTTGGAACATATAAAAAAGTGAATATTGACCCGTTCACTTGCCATGTGGACCATTTACTACTATGATTTAATAGATGCATCTATGGTATGATCACATGTGCATTTGTATCAACTTATAAATTGATTTTTGTAAGGTTGTTTGCTCGAATAATTAAATTAAGAGCACAGTTCCAAACTATAAAATCATGTTGATATTGCTGGTTGGTTTACCAGAAATTGTTTGTCTCCAATTATAGCTACACCATTGATTATGAGAACAAATCTCTCAAATAAAATTTGATATGAGATGAGTTTATTAACATGTATGTATCAAGCCAACAAAGTTCTCCCAACACAATTGGTTCAGGGCCAGAAATCAAATAATTTCCATCTAAAAATTTGATGTGTGCATATATGATTTTATTGTTTCACCACGCACGAAGATGAATCTCCATATGAGGTTGAGGGGGAATGTTAGATTTTCTAACATTAGGAGAAGATATGTGTAGCAGCTGAAAATTATGTGAGGGTGAATTATCTATATCCTCGTTAAAAATTGTGAACTTGAAATTCAAGAGATAATTCATATGCAAAATGGTGCAAGTAATTTGCTAAATAAATTTACTGACCCAATATTTTAATTAAGCTGCAAATGTTCCAATAAATAGTCCTTGAAGGACAGAGTCTATGGTACATCGGAAGCGTGACAGACAACGATTTCCAATGTAAAAAACTCCTTAAGGACAGGAGAGGAACACATTATCAAAATTGGTCATTGATAAATGACGCCGTTAAGCGTCCTTTAAAAGGCACTAAGAACATAAATTTCAAAAAACCTTGGCAGAAGGCGTTTAGGTACCTGAAAATGATGAAAAATGAAGAGATCTCGATAAGTTATGTCGTATTGGAATCGATATCAAAATGATCGTCGTCGGTATATTTGATATGAAGTAGCACTCAAAGTTATAAATGATTACGAGTATCTTAAACTCGAATTCTTCAACATATACTGTGACAGATAAATGATTGACACTATTCAAGTATATTTCGTTTCACTTAGAAAAGTGATGTTTATGAACATATAGTTCATAAAGATCAAAATATATTTCAGTGAGGGTACAAATGAATCATTGTGTGAAAGTATAACCGTAGGATATAAAGTACGGTTTGTGCCTCGGAGCATAAAAAAAATTTCGCAGAAATTCTGACATTATTAAATGGAGATATGTTCTCCAACGGTGGATGCAATGAGACTTATTTCAGTTAATAAATGAAATACTTGATTCAACGTTTTGTGAAACGATTGTCATATTATGATTCAAGTCATAACAGAAAACTAACAAAATAAATGACTCAAGACATAGAAGATGTGTGATTTTCTTTGAGAAGAAAAGATGAGCTTGAATAAAATTTAAAGGATCAATCTCTGAGTCATAAATGATTTGATTATGTAGATGCAGAATATTTATTTGATCCGTATAGAACTCGATCGCAAATGGACTATTTATTTACATATGAAGGCACAACTATATCTTGATGTTCAAAGAACCAAACATTGGTAACCACTTCTTCAAATTCATGCAGAAATAATATTGATCTATGAAATAAGTCGGAAGTGTGTTTAATTGGAATCATGATCTACCATATTTAGAAAATATGTGATTTTTATTTGGCAAAGTATATTTCAGCCATCATATATGAAAATAATATTGAAGAGATGATACAATCAAAGGAGATTGAACAAAGTATATTTCACCAGAAGTCTTTTTTTTACACATGATCTTCAACAAAATGATGAGATAGACGTTCAATGATCCATTCAAGTGATAATCTTGTAAACTTATTTATTAAAGATTTTCAACATCAATATTTGAGAAGTTGTGATACAAGATTGGAATGCATTGTTTCCAAGATATCAAGTAAAGTTGTTATTGGGGGAAAAAAATACGTATTGTACTCTTTTCCTTAACCATGGTTTTATCTCAATTGAGTTTTCCTGGTAAGGTTTTTAATGAGGCAACATTCAAAGCGTATTGAAAGATATGTGCTCTCTTTTTCCTTCACTAGAATTTTTTCCACTTCTAGTAAAGTTTTAATGAGACATATTATCTATGGACATTCAAAAATGAGTGTTATAAAATAATATATATATTATGGATGTCCACTACATCAAGAAGTTACTCCATTACTTTCCTATAACCATAACCTCCACCTTTATAAGTTATAACCATTATTCTTATAACCTTTCACTTTCATAACTCCCCATATAATTTCAGTTTTTGGGTTTAAAATGTTTTTTTTTTAAAAATGGTTATGGACTAACCTTTTTGTAGCCTCTGTGTTGCACTATAAATAGACGGCATTAGGATTCAATTGTATATACTTCAAGATTGATAAACAACTTTGAATCATAAAGAAGAGGAAAAGACATAATCACCCTTGAAGTTGTTCGAATTTTCAAAAGTACTTTAACTTGCGAGTGTCCTATTACCCACAAAAACTATTAAATTACAATAAGTATACCAATTTTGACTAATTTAACACACTCGTGTTGTACCCGGCATCGTGGGCGCGTGAAGGATTGTTGATACATCTTCCTACCAATGTAAAATTGTCATTTGGAACTTTCAATTTGCCTTATTGAAAAAAAACTATAAAAACTCATGTATTATTTATTATTTTTTTAACTTTATTAAGAATAGTTTTAAAATTTTCAAATCTTTTTTCTCATATTCCCTACCATCATTAGCTTACCCATATTTCTTGAGCATTCATCTCTTCCTTCATTTTTTTTTCTTTTTCTCTTTTTCCTTTTTAACGTTTTATTTTTAAACTAATGTTATTCAGTTTTATTTGTAAAAAGAATAAATTAATTTAGTGATTTTTTTCTCTTACAAATCAAGATTGGAATCTGGGAGTAGTTAAACTATGAAAAAATCAATATGAAAAGTAAGAGTTGGAGAAGGTGATGATGACTTGATAATATTTGAGTGTTTGGATTTTAATTACTTGACGATATTTATTTTCATAAATAAATTAATTGATAGTAATTTGACTAAAAATTAACAGTGCTGCTGCGAAATTTGCTCGAGTCCAAGAATTGAGGTTGCTGCAACACAAAGAGATGGAAAAGAAACAACTAAGTTGAGATGAAGAAGAAAGAAAGAGAAAAAGAAAAAGAACATAGCTGAGGTAAAGAAGAAAGAGAAAAAGGAAAAAAGAAGAATAAAAGATATACAAAAAATTAGATAAACAATAATTAAAAATTATTTAACAAATGACAAGTGTTATAGTGTGTGACATACAAATATTATGTATAAGTGGTATTGAGTGAAAAATGGGGTTATAAATTCATTTTGAAATGTGTAATGGGGGTAATTAAATAGAACCCCGCAAAGTTAAGGTGTCTTTTTAAAAAATTCGAAATAACTTCGATGGTGTTTTATGTCTTTTCTCTAATAAGAAATGCTCTCTCTTTGGCTCTCTATTCTATTGTACTTTATCTTTTAATTCTGTCTCTTTTGCTTAGTTTTACAACAAGATTTTTGAAAAGTTCTACATTTTTTAAGGGTATAATAGAGAATTTGTTCTTTTTTATTATTTCTTGATTTGTTAAAATGGACAATTAGTTTAGGACAACTAAAAAATAAAAAGTAAACAAGCAATCAGGGACAAAGGCAATATAAATAGCTGCATAAAGTACTAATAGTCAAATTTAAAGTTTCAAAACATTATTAATAATGTTAATAGTGAAAAAGGACAAATATACCCCTAATTATCGTCAACGGTATGCATATACCTTCTGTCATACTTTTTGGTCATTGGGGCTCTGTCGTCTAAAACTAGAGCATATATACCCTTTATACTAATGAGCATACACGTGTCATAATCTTATCCACTGACGAAACATTTATTAAATATCAGGTCGGCGGATAAAATTGCACCACTTGTTTTCATTTATTCATTGTTAGAGCGAAGGACATACATGCTCTTGTTTTTGAACGGCAGGGACACCAATATCCCAAAAGTATGACGTAGGATATTTGCATACCATTTACGATAGTTAGGAATATATTTGTCCTTTTTCTCATGTTAGTATAGCAAAATACATCTCTAATTAAAACAAAATTAAGGGGCGTCATTATAATATCACAGAGGGTCAAATAATATAAATTGCATGGAATAAGAGAGTGGAGAAAATCAAATATATATACATGCATACATATACACACGCTTAATGCATATTATATTGAAATAACAATCATAAAATATCATTCTACTTATAATGCTAATGAAGAAAAAGTTATAAATATCTAGGATGGAATTTTTTTTGTAAGTAATAAAAAAAGTATTACATATATGTGATATAACAAGGGCAAAATGGACAATGCATGGGATTATAGAGGGAACCTAATTATTGTTCAATTTAAAAGGGAATTTGACTTTTAGAAAAAAGTTAAGGGGTAAAAATGTTTCAACCCTTAATTATTATGTATGCATAATCAATCTAAGGGCAATTTGGTCATGCGATATGGCATTGTGATATGAAATCATGATATGGATCGTAATATGAAATCATTAGATGAAATTGAAGTTTTATTTGGACATGTGATATAAAATTTTTGTGTTTTATATATTCTTATAAACACAAGAATTTCGTAAATAGTAAAACTATTAAAATAACCCCATTGTTAATTCAATCTTACGAATAAATAAAAAATTATAAAATCGCATAGTAAATTATTACAAAGCTATTTGTTTCCCACTTAAATAATCGTTTTATCGAACTTTAATTCAATAAAAAATTGAACATAAATTGTAGTGAACTAGTCTTTAATATAATTCTCTCACATAATAATGACAATTTCCTGACCTTGATCTTGCATTTCTCGATCTCGTAACCGAGAAGACGAACTAACATTGTTGCTTTGACCTTCGAGTCATTTTTGGCGAATATTATCTGCAACTATATTTTCATGATCATGGACCATAATTTTCGTTACTTCTTTTCGCAAATAATTGTGTAACACTGCACAAGTTATGACAATTTTCACCTTGTGTGTAATATCATAATGACTCATGTCATGTTTCAGGATAATATTAAAAACTAGTACACTATAATTTATGTTCAATTTTTATTAAATTAAAGTTTGATGAAACAATTACTTAGGTGGAGAACAAATAATTTTGTGATAATTTATTGTGTGATTTTATAATTTTTATTTATTTTATAAGATTAAATAAACAACTGAAATTATATTAAAAGTTTTATAACTTATGAGATTTCTATGTTTATGAGAAAGTCGAAGACATACTTATGGTCCCTTCTCTTACAAAAAAACAAAATGAATTTAGTTCAATTATAGTAAGTACATTAGTTTGAAATTAATTTAGATTATGATTAGTGGATTGATGAGATGATTTTGTATACAACGATTAATAATGACCAGATTTCGTTGTTTTCATATAGTTAATTTGGAAATATCATTAAACAGTTTTACATCTGGTACTCCAAATAAATATGATATGGAATAGCCCAATAAACTTCTCTTAAATTGTAACTTATACGCATTAAAATACAATATTTAAAAACATTTTTCTTATATGATCATGTACGTAATACAACCAATTGCACATGAAATTTTAATCAACCTTGGCATGTTGGTACAATCCGCTTCACAAAAAGCCATCAACTACAAACCGGATTAATGTGCTTCATGGACAATTTACACAATAGCACCAGCTGGCTATGTATCATATTCAAATATAATCTTCTTTATGTATCCAAGTAATAAAAAGACTGATTTTCTTGTACATTCTTTGTTCACATACGATAAATAAAGTTTGTGCTTTTACTTGCGCATGACAATTAGGAGTATTGGTAGAAAGATATACTCTTGTCATCAGATACACTGGCAAGCATACAAGACCTAACATCAATCCTTGATGGCGGTCCAAAAGCAACAGACCATACCTGGTCTGTGTGGTTAGTTAATGTCTGCGTAGCTGCTCTCATTTTAAGATCCCACAGCTTAATGGTCTTGTCGCTTGAACCTGTTGCAACGGCTGCCCCATCTGGAGAAACATCCACACACAAAACCCAACTCGCATGACCTGACAAAGATGTGAGAAAGGTCTTTCCCTCAGCATCATACACATGCACATGACCATCATCTGATCCTGAGAAAAGTATCCTTGATTCATGGAGTAAAGGTGAAAACACAAGAGAGCGCACAGGCATGCAATGGCCTTCCAAGAAGTGGAGGAATTTCGCACGAGCTACATCAAAAACAGAGATTGTTCCATCAACTGAACCACAGGCCAGAAGCCTCCCATCAGGATTCCATGCAACCGAGAGGACAAATTTCTTGCTGCCACTTCTCTCGGATGGTTGCGAACCTCCTTGACGCGGAATAGACAATGTGGCAACGAGTTGCCACTGAGTGGTGTCCCATAGCTTGACTGATGAACTACCACCTCCAGCTGCTGCCAAAGTGCTACCCTGAAAAATGTGGAGACCCATAATGCGGCTGCTTAAAATCGATCAGAGTAAATATGAGTAGAGAAAGTGATAATGTTTGCAGTATAAACCTTGAGCATCACATGACAATGAGTCAAGTAGCACACACAGGGAGAGAAGAAAATCCTGATTTATGATGAATAAAAAACTAAAGACAAACAAGAGAAAAAAAATTGGAAATAGGATGAAAATAATTTGTGAGCCGCATCATCAACCAAGGAAAAAAAAAATCACTGTTGACCTTATACTACCAGAAAACATATTAAAACATAAACCAACATTTTATATTTTATAAGTTACAAAGATCACAACAATTCATTATCAAGAAATATAAAAGATTCCATAGGCAACATCAGTCTTACGCCCCAAAGGCCTAGCTCGAGTGGCAAAAGGTGGAGGCTTAGTGGCTTAGGTCGCAGGTTCAAACCCCACATTATGCAAAGCAAAGCCTGGTATTTAAGTGCAGAAGGGTAGAGGGGTGGGCCCATTATCCACCAAGTTTAGAAGGCTGTGATTGGTCCAAGGGGCAGGTCACAGATGGATTTCTTGGTTATCAAAAAAAAAACATCAGCCTTACATCTTCTCTCAGTGAAGTCTAACAACTATCATAATCAATTGCATAAACAAATAAAAAAAGATGATTATAATTCAGTACTGTTCCAAGTATGAGCAAAATCTTCGGTACCTCACTATGTTGCCAAAATAAAATATCCAAAACCACCAAGATACTTTTAAAATACATTGATGACAAAACAGCATATCAACTCTTTGGTGAGAATTTTTATTAACATCTAGCACTTGATCAAGTATATATACGCTTCATCTCAACGTCAAGTGCTAGACATGCACTATCTTCATGCAAGGAAACCAATATGAAAAAACTTCGATCAAACTGTTTAAGCTAAGCAACCTATTCTCAGGAAGGGTTTTGGTCCCTCCTCCTGCTATATCTTTTTTTGAGATCAAGCATTTTTTGGCAAGAGTTATCCAAGATACTTCATTTTAGTTCCATCCATGTAACTGACTATATAAAATATCGCATAGCAGCAATGATAAATTTAGTAACCAGTGAGTTTCATTAGGTGATAAAATTAAGAGCATTTATTTCTATTCTAAAGCCATGATAATGAAGGGAAAAAAATATGATGTGGCATCGACTCCAGGTATTCTAAATGAAGGTGGCAAGAGATTCAACTATCAAACTTAGCTTTTCACGTTCGATCCTCAACATAATATCCTTATAACAATGCAAGATAGATGAAGTAAATTTATTAGTCACCAACTCTTCTAATTCCATCTGGTTGCTCCTGATTTCAAGTTATTATCATCCTTGTTTACAAATCAGTAAAAATAATTTCTAACTTTAACTAGTGAAACAATTGGATTTCGTGATGTTATGGGTATGTCTGGTATGGAGGAAAATATATTCTAGGTTTTCCGTGTCTGGTCGATCAAAATTTTTTAAGAACATCTTCGGAAAATAAGTTCCTTAAAAATGAGGAAAATGACTTTCCCAATGAAAGTAGGAAAACCAAATTCCATGAGTGGCATGCCACTCCACTTCACACCCCACACCCACATCCCACACCCCACTTCCATAGCCCCCACATCCATTCCCTACCCCACCCACATAGTATTTGCCTAAAATATATGTAAATATACCTTGGGACAAATTTTTCGGCTTACAAAAATAAGTATGAAAATAATTTATAATTTAGGAGAACATTTTTCTTTCTACCGAATACACCCTATATTAATAGTAATTTAACAAATTAACCTTTTAAGATAGTTGTTCATTGATTATTTGTTTGTTAGGTGTATTAATCACAGCTCTAGAAACCTATCCCTAGCAAACTGACTCATATAAAAATATAGAACCTTACAAACTTAACCCTTCCCCATAAACCAAAGCTATACTCCACTTATTACCAGTCACTGCCAACCAAATCTCAACTCCTTGGACTAACATTACTTACTACTTAAAAAAACATGTAATCCTGACAAAATCACATAAGAGATCTTTTATGCCTCAGTGTCTTACATTTCTTTTATGGTCTTATCCCAGAAAGAGTGTTTTTTCCCTATATTTAGTAAGTTTTCGATTCCAAGGCAATCTTAAGACCAAAAATTGATAAGATTACAAGATTAAAAAGTTTCTCTCTGTTTCTTAAATTGCAATGGAGGGAGTAAACAAAAACTACCCCTAGGAGCTGGTAATGAATTGTTGAGCAAGATACCAATTTTACTCTTCAGAAACAAGCTTCAAGTATTCTGCCTCAGTATGCTAAATAAGGCATAAATCCATAAATAGATAAAAGTTGAACACAATTATAGACAGTCAGAAAAGATTAAAGCTTCTACTTCTTCTTCTGGTATGATGGTGATATCTCTTTAACTCATTAACTGGACTTAAAACTATACCGCTATTAGAATGCAAAAAGCAATTTAATTTTTCAAAAAAAGGAAATGTGTTGCTTACATCGGGACTAAATTGCAATTGCCAGACTTCAGATGGAGGAGCTTCGAGAGTAGCGATGGTGTTATTAGTATCAACCTCAAACACTCGAATGAAGCTGTCTAGAGAAGCAGAAGCGGCGATTCTCCGATTGGGATGAGCAGTGACTGATACAACGCCGAGGCAATGACCGGTGTTTGTGTGAAGGCAAGTGAGTTTGGTTGGGTCCCATAACCTAACAGTTTCATCAAGCCCTCCTGTGAGAAGTAGCGCCGGTTTATCGCCGTCCGATCTGACCCACGCTGCCGTCCAAAGGGAGTCTTCGTGAGCATTTTGGATACTGTCTAGTGGAGCTAGCTTCATGGTTAAACCCTAGGACATTGAAGGTCTCTCTGGTCACTTTCTTTGCTATAAATAAAGTGAAATCTATTTTCCTTATGCAACCTTCAAATTTCAATAATTACATATCTGGTCCCCTTCCCTCCTATTCCGGAGTTCGGAGCCTAAAGGAGGGCAAAAAGAGTTGATAAAAATTTCAAAAGGGTATATCAAAATTTTTTTAATCATAACGTTGAAATCGCTACTGACATAGCGATTTATTTTGACGGCGTTAAAGCAAAATCGCTGCTCAAGCAGCGATATTGCAGAATTTTTATTTTTATTTTGAAATTGGTGCCTTGGCAGCGATTTTTGCTATTGTTTTTCTTTTTAATTTTCTTTTGGCAGCGATTAGTGAAATTTAATTTTTTATTTGTGTATTTTAAATCGCTGCATGATTTTAGTGAATTTTTTTTAAAAAAATAATGAATTGAAAATGCAGCGATTTTAGTTATTTATTATTATTTTTTACTTAAATCGCTGAAAAAGCAACAATTTATTTTTTTAAAAAAAATTGTGTTGTATAATCGCTGCAAATACAACGACTTTTATTATTTTTTTCTTCTACAAATTTTAGTGGATTTTTTTAAAAAATTGAAACTTTTTTTAATTATTATTTTATTTTATAAATATTTACGATTGACAATTTTTTTTAAAAAAATTCATAAAATTAAATAACATTAAAAACTAATTTTATAAAATAAAATTTTAAAAAAAAGAACTTTCTAAGTTAAAAAGAAAATAAAAATTTGTAAAAAAAAATATAACTAACTAAAAGGCGTTGCATTTGCAATAATTATACAACACAACTTTTAAAAAAATAAAATTGTTGCTTTTGCAGCGATATACTTAAAAATAATAATAAATAACTAAAATTGCTGCAAATGCAGCGATTTTCAATTCAAAATTTAAAAAAGACAAATTTCACTAAAATTGCTGCAAATACAGCGATTAAAAATACATAAATAAAAATTAAAATTTCACTAAAATTGCTGCCTTGGCAGCAATTTGTTAAAAACAAAAAAAACTTTTTTTAAAAAAAATATAAAATCGTTTCAAGGGCAAGCAGCATTTCCAAACTATAACAATTTGTGGAGTATTGCTGCTTGAGTAGCGATTTTTCTTTAACGCCGTCAAAATAAATCGATACGTCAGTAGCGTTTTACCGTTTTGGTTAGAAAATTTTTTGATATACCCTTTTTGAATTTTTGTCAACTTTTTTTGCCCCTTGGGCTCCGAACTCTCCTATTCCGATACGTTGTTAGCGCGATTTGTTAATTAACTGAAAGAGTTTGTAATTGTCTCTATTTTTTTAGAAGAAAGTTATATTTATTCTTAATCATATAATTTTTTTAGGTGAAACAATTTGATGGTCTTTTGTATGTTTTTATATTGGCATAAATACATAAATATGTCCTTTAATTTGGTTTCAAATCTTTTTAGGTGAAACCATTTGATGGACTTCTGTATGTTTTTATATTGGCATAAATACATAAATATGTCCTTTAATTTGGTTTCAAATTACATTTGTACCCTTCAACTTTGATTGTGCACAAATAGACACTTAAACTTATATAAGGTTGAACAAATAGACACAATGTCTACATGACATCCTATATATCATTTTTCGTCATATGTGGTATTTTACGTGTATTGTGCTACGTAGGACTCATGTGTCTACTTGTTCAAGTTTATACAAGTTTAAGTGTCTACTTGTGCGTAAGACTGATCAACGAAACAAGACGTACCGGTACCGTTCCAGTTCGTTCTGATTCGTCCCGTTTCGATTGCCTACAGGACGGGACGGGATAGTCTGAACCGGTACACGGAACGGGACAGAATCGTGATTTTGTACCGGTGTACCGGTTCATCCCGGTTCTGGTCCGATTCGGTTCGATTCCGATCCAATTTACTTAATATATATTAATTTGTTTTTATATTTTATATGATTTATATTAATATTTTCTATAAAATATCATTTTATATTTTATATTTATATTTTATATTTTATATAATTTAGATATACTCTTACTAATAGTTAGAAATGGAAATTATTACGTTGTTACAAATTTAAATAAATTTAAATGGAATATTTTTCAATTTTGTAATTGTTTTATCCTTATTTCGATTTATTTTAAAAAAAAAAATATAACTTTTATTTATTAATATTTACAAGACACAAGTTAGAAAATAAACTTATTAAATAAAATTTAATGAATATAAGTAATAACTATAAAGATAAACTTCAAAAGCTTTAAATTTTGAAAAACTTTCTTAGAACTTTACTTGCAAACTAACCACACAAAAAATTAATAACATGTCTTTAAAATAATGACTTAAGTAAAAAAATGTAGTATAAATTTAAAAAAACTATTAATTGCATACTTAAAAAAAAATTAAAAATAATAATTATATTTTCGTAATCCCAAAAAATATCGTCCGATACCGGTTCGTTTCGGTCCGGTAAATCGGGTTCTGATCCGTTGACCAGTCTTACTTGTGCATACCCAAAATTGAAGGACAAATGTGAAATGAGGTCAAGTTAAAGGGCACGTTTATGTATTATGCCTTTTATATTCTAAATCATTCTATTTAATTCCTTACCAACTACATCCTTAAAACCATCAAAACACAATAATCGATGATTCATCCACCAAACAATGTCTTCCATTGTAATTTCACTAAAGTTATCTCTTTGACCTTAACTTTAAAACCGTTTATCCAAAATAACTACATGTTCTTTCTCAAAAATCAGAATTTGATCCAACTATATCGAGTGTCATTGAATCAAATGAAAACCAACAGAATGATTCTTCTTTAATATACATATAAAATACTTGAAGCACAACTAATAAAACCGGAAGTAATGCAAACTCATAAGATATCACCACAAAGCGTCGAAGTACCTCAAATAGACTAATAAACCTTGCACTAAGTTTGTCCTTTCTTCAAACTTCATGACACCATCCATGGGTGTTACCTTTAGCAACACCTTCTCTTTAACTATTGATTTCAAATCATGAGCCTTCTATCTGCGTAGTTCTTTTGCCAGCTCTAGGCTATAAGAAGTCTATCTTGAATAACTTTTGGGCGAAATGGTCTGGTAGACCTTTGTACTTGTATGTGTTTGTATTGTGAACCCTTCTACTTAACAATTTACCTAGTAAACCATTAAACTTAATTAAACGGATATTTTCAAACCCCTCTTATCATGTGTTTAGCCTTGACTAGATGACATGTCAGATCTATATCACATAAATTAATTAAATTTCATAATTATCTTTATTATTTAAATAAAGTTTTATAAATAAAATATAAAGGAATAAATTTTGAATTTATTGAATTTTGGGACTCCACACCTCGGATTCAACAGTATAACATCTAAATCCACCGGCGAGAGTCGTCGTCATCACCGCTTTTCTTGCCGGCAAGACCTGCAGGTCTCCATCTTCGTTGCAAACCTTACTATTTTCCTTTCCTTTTTCTCCAACCTCCACAAAATTAGTAACCCTAAGCCGAAACACCATCGACACCCTTGGACCACAGGGGTTTTTTGGTTTTTGTTGTGTAAAAACACAGCGCGACTCCTTCTCATCTCTCCGTTGTACCTATAAACCCCCTCGCCGCCTCCCGTTTTGGTGAAAAAGGATCAGCGTCGCCTCTCTCTCTCACTTACTCCACTTTGAATTAGTAGACTCCGACGAGCACCACCATAAAATCAGCTCGCTTTCTTTGTAATAACAACTTGATTTGTGGCGACAAAGAGGTGTCAATATCCTGCTTATGGTGATAATAAGTGTATAGAAGAAGGAAAATTGGGCAGGAATGGGGATGACAGCTGGAGTTGAAGAAGAAGAAGACCATTTTTAGAATTTATTTTTTCTTTTTTTAATTTATTATTTTAGTTTTTAGTTTTTTTTAATTGAATAATTTATTTAAAACTATTTTTAAAATTTAAATATGAAGTTCACTCGCCTTCACATGCGTGTAGTCACACTCTTTTGCCAAGTCAACTATCTTCATGCCACATAAGTCTGGTCAATGGTCAGAGATGTTTGATATATTGTATTGTATTGAGTTTAAAGGTTTAGTTAATAAATTATTAAGTAAAAGGGTTCATAATTCAATTTCATACAAATATAAGTGTCCACCAGATCATTTCATCTAACTTTTATCGCACCCCATTTTCCTCGTAAAAGATTAGTCATTGACATGACAACTCTTTTAGGATTTAAAAGAGTGAAGAGTCATCACCTAACGAATTAAGATCATTAAAACATCATTCTAACTAATTTGCATATAACAAATCCACTTAGTAGTCTACATCACTAGAAAATGATAAGGATTCCAGTTACCTCAAAAAGGAAGGTGTGAAACATATGTTAAGATCCATAAATGTGCGTTTCAGCTGAACTTATTTATTATATGGGGTTTACATAAGAGACAATGGGTGGATGAGTTTACTAAACAAAAAATAGCTATGTGATTAGCATATAAACCTCTAATTAAGATAAGTAAATAAATTAGTGTAAAGTCAATTACTATCTAATATATACAGCTAGGCAGAAGTGATTAAGCATGCAAACTTATTTATTTAATAAACAACTAAAAATAAACGTACAACATGATTATGTATTAAGAAAATCTAGATAATATAAAATTGTTCAAATAAGTGAGAAGAGAGAATTTTAAATAGCGAAGTAAATAACTATCTATCATTTTTGTTAAAGTATAAAATTAATTACTACACCCAATTAATTAATCGTCCAAATCAATTTACAAGTGAAATTATATTTTTATTACAATAGTATAATAGAAATCTTGAGATATAAATTAATTTTTTTTTAAAATCAGTAGTATTTTGGCAATTTAATAAGATTCATAGTCACACTTTTAAAATCTATTAAAAATAACAATATCTTAGTTTATTATATTGCTGATTTATTATTTTTTCATTTGCTTAATTTGAAAAAATACAATTAGTTGATAACATAATTAAAAAAAAGAGGGGAGAGAATATTTCAAATAAGGTATAGTAACTGAAATTCCTCGTCAATTACATTCCAAATAAAAATCGACATGACTTCCCTCTCTTACTCCTCAAACTTCCAATATCAACTTTTAACACTCCATGAATAATACTCAATCTATGTCAAATTGAAGTTGATTGATTTGAGATTTTTGTTGTAGTGAAGAAGATTTTAGAATGAATAAAAAATGAGATTGAAATAAAAAAAAGACATACAAAACTTGGTGGCATGTAAAGTGAGATTGAAATGCAAAGTGAGACTGAAATACAAAGTGAGAATAAAATATATAAAAATTGTTGCATACGTTTAGAATAAATACAAAATAAAAAAGAAATACAAAACTTATTGGGATACAAAGTGATGTTAGAATAAAAAATGAGATTGAAATACAAAGTGAGATTCGAACAAAAAGTGAGATTTAAATACAAAATGAGCGCAAAAAATATAAGATTATTGGCATACATTTAGAATGAATACAAAATATTAAAAAAAATACAAAAGTTGTTGGCATATTGTCACGACCCACACTATCGTGATTGACGCCCACACTAACCCTCCGGTGGAAGAACCATTAATATTAATTAGCTAACCAATGACTACACAACTTAATCAAACTAAGACATTTAAAGTTACGGAAGCAGCTTTAAATGTTAAAGAAAAAATAGAGTTCCTATAAACTCCAAAGGTCAAATCAACAAATGCGAAATAATACTAGATACTAAAAGTCAATGTACCAAACATCTAAAGTTCAACTAGTCTAAAGAAAATGGGTACAACCTAATTAAACATAAGAAAATTCTAATGTACTAGTCTAAGTCCGAAATGAGTACATAAACAAAAAGAGAACTCATGACAACCCCGAGGAACTGACTCACCCTTGAATTCGATGGGTCGATCATTGATCTTCTAAACGAGGTCTGTCAAGATGTCATGTACTCAACAAAAAAGGAGTAAGTGCAGTATCAGTACACAATTACATACTAGTAGGATCACACAAGTATCTCACTAAATGCAACATACACAAGTATTTACAACATAATAATAACATGCATTCACCAAACATTTACAATATCAACATCATTTACGAACAACGTACAATTTCATAATTTTTAAGATATACAATTATGTCAAGTCAATGTTCCTCTCATTGAATCCACACCCAAACTGTTAGTGTACCCATGCGTGGTAACCGTTTCAAGTCAGTGTGTTAGATCGTGACATCCGTTTCAATGTTTATGTTGGTACGTGACAATCGATCCCAATTAGTGTGTCGAAACGCAATACCTGATCCATTCAACAAGTCACAATCACAATCACAAGTATATTCTCATAATCATACAATCAAGTCATGATTCATTACATTCAATTATCCCGTCTATTCTCATTTACGATTAGAGTGATCAATAATATAACATTCATATACATTTATGTATATAATGAAGCAAGAACAAACATATATCACACATCATGAAATCACAATCATCGTATACTTCGAACAAATCTTGAATTCCTTAACAAACCTGACTCTTTCCTTTCCGGATTCTTTCCGCTTGTTCTTTGTCTACAAACAATCAATATAATGCGACAATCAATAAATAATGTCTAATTACTGATTACAAGTAACTCTATCATTCCTAGATTAAATCCATGATCTCAATATCCAATTTAGGACTTTTCCCACCATCCAAACAATTCTTAAACCTTTCCCCAACAATAATTACCCACGAAACTAAGTTCTACAAATTGAAAAATGGATTCGGGGAGTGAAAACATTGTCGTTAGCCTCAAGAATGGTGGAAAACTGTAAAAAAAAACACCTGGCGTCATTCCATAGCTCTCAAAGTCGAAAAGTTCAAAATAAATATGTTTTTGAGATTTATTTTCAACTTAATTTGCGACTAAGCCGCTGCAGTGGTCCTCACGCCGCTACAGCGGCCTCGCCCTTGCGGCACAAATCTCACCACAACGACTTGCATAGAAACAAAGAGCTAATTTAAGAGTTCCAAACCTCATTTCACAACACACCTTCATCCCACGACACTCAAAAAATACATATTCACGCTAAGATCAGATTCAGGAGTTCTACTCACCCGAATTTGATTTTGTAAAATTGTACGGATTCTTTAACATCTTAGCTATCTACTCATGCAACCAATCTTCACCAGATTTCCCTATACTAACATGACTCCAATTTCATCCAAATTTAAACTAAGCTAGAAAATCTCAAGTTACTACGAAAAAGTTTTCTGGCCTAAAAAGTTTCCCCGTTGACTTTGCTATAACAACGGGAACAAATCTTTATACATACAAATTGAGATTGAAATACAAAGTGGGATTGAGATACAAGTGGTATTAAAATATAAAGTAATCACAAAAAATATAAAACTTGTTAACATATAATTAGAATGAATACAAAATAAAATAAAAATATAAAATTGTATGAAGCCTAATTAGAATATCATATAAATTATGTCCTATAGTATAATATAAAATGAAACAAATACATACTTTGAAATAAATATCACCTACAAAATACATACAAGTTGCATCTAAAAATCAAAATTAGCAAGATACCACATGAATTTTTTAATGAATACAAAATGCAACATGCCATAAAAACAATTTCAAAAATAATTTGATAGTTTAGATAAAAAATGCAACAGGCCATAAAGTTGTTCTTCATCATTTTAATTTTTTACAATTTCATCTACTTTTTCAGTACCATATTTGTTTTTGGAATGTTGATTTATTCCTCATGTGCGTAGGGTTATATTAATTTTTAGATATGCCCTGTTCAACCATTTTAAACGTAGAACCTACATTTTTGAAGAATTCTTAATGTATACATGAAGGTTAATGTTGATTATTATTATATCTTTAATACGAAAATAAGTAACAAGAAAAATCAAATCATACGATTAAAATAGCAAAAAATTAAAAAATTCACAATATATCAAAAATCTCAAAAGTTATTTGATGACAGTGCATTTACATGTATCAGTGGGTGAAATTCTTTTGAAAAGATTTATAAGATTTCTTTAAAAATAAACAAATTTTGAAGAGAGATACTATGTAGTCTGGTTAAACGAGGAAATGATATGTTACTTGAAGTGAGAGAAAAAAAGGTAAAAGCGTTAGAGAGAAAAGAGAGAAAATTTGGGTAGAAAAATTTGAAACACAAAAATAGGTAATGAAGTCTTTTTTTTTTCTTTTCACCGTGTAATGGAGTCAAAATAAAGCAATGATGGGCTTAAGTTGAGAAATAAAAAGGAGGGAAATGAATTATATTAGGATACACTTATGTTGGATATTTTTCAAAAAACATTTCAATTAATTAGAGCCAAATATGGCTCATCAAGTTCAATTGACATTATTTTGATGACTAAGTACACATATGTCATTGAAATTGATGTCCAAATTTGCACTTGGCATCATCACGTAGGTCATTGAACTCCAAGTTGTTGATTTTCTTTCTCTCCAAGTTGTTGCTGTGAAGAAGTCTTCCACCGCCTTGCTCCTCTCTCTATATATTACTTTAGTATTGAAGGCAAACAACTTAGGAAAGTAGTAATACTTAGTCAATTCTTAATATCTTCTATTGACTTCCGTTTCACAGCCGCTCCTCTCCTTACAGTCAAGTGGCTTTCACTCTGAAGAAGTGGGAATAGGAGTCAATCAATGACAGAAAAGATTGCCTAATGCCTTATCTCTTCTGGAAAGAGTTCGCTTTCTTTTGTATTATTTATATTTTGTTGATTTTTATATCCTCTAATTTATTAGGAAAGACTTGTTTAATACTAGAAAATATTTCACACTGCTAAAATAGTTTTTTAAGATAGTGCGTAACGGCTCAAGTATTATATCTATACACACATACATTACTTAAGAATATTATTGTAGTAATATTTATCATAATTCTTGTATTATCATTTTTATATTATAATTTCCCCATCTATTATATATTTTCCAACAATCTGAGAACTATATATGACAAATAATATAAGTGTTGATACTACTGTTAATATTTATGAGGGTGCTACCATAGCTGCTACTGTTCCAATCACTTTGCCAGAAGTTTATGGTATATCAAACTACAAAAAGGAGTAATTCAAAGAAAATGAATCAATACTACAAGCAAATTTAGTACAAAATCAAAGCAGTAATAACAAAAGATATGTTAATAAGTTTCAAGGGTAGAAGTCTTATAATCCTAAATTTTAAAAAGAAAAAAGAGATTCTTCTTTTACTTGTGAAAAATCATGTTATTATGTCGCACTGTGTGGGAAGAAATTAAAAAATAACAAAGAAAAGTGTTATTCTCCCAAGGCTAATGTAGCTAAAAGAGATGAAACTATTGCATGTTATTTCTCAAGTAAATATTGCACATATAAAATAATGAGTCGCAGACTCTGGGTCTAATCGACACATCTCTGCAAATCAAAAAACATTTGTCTCATATACATCAATAGGATATGACAGTGAAGTAGTCTACTTCTAGTCTCAAGAACTATTAAATTCTTGGGTAAGGGTAAATTTCTCCTAAAACTTCGTTTTTTTTAACCCTTATAGATGTGCTATATGTTATTACAATGCGCACAAACCTAAATTAGTAGCCTTGCTTAATAAAGCTGGAGTGAAAATATTATTTGAATTTTCAAAGATAATACTAACAAAAGTAATGATGTTGATTTGTGGAAAAGACGCTAATGTTAAGAGCACGAACTTTTGTACAGTAGTGTTTGTAATATTGTGAGTGAAAAAATATCTACTTCTGCTTACATGATTGAAATTATTTTTTTATGGCATGCTATATTAGGATATGTTAATTTCTCTTATATAGAAAGTATGCGATTACTTGGTTTGATATCTGACTTAGATTTAAATAATATTAATAATCTACTTACATGATTGAGATTATTTCTTTATGGCATGCTAGATTAGGATATGTTAATTTCTATTATATAAGAAATATGCAATTACTTGTTGATATAACCTTCAGACAACTCCGCAGTCCTATACATCCGTCTTCCCGAACGCGAAAACGCACGGAAAAGGAAAGGAAAGAAAAAAAAAAAGAGATAAACAAGAAACTAACAAAAACATACGAATAACGGGACCAGACGCGAAGAATAGGGAGAGGAAATAGGAAAGAGAAAGCAAACCCTAGAAAAAAAGAGACCAAGAAACACTACGCCAGAACCAACAGGCCGAGAGATATCCAGGCAAGGAGAGAGGACGAGAAACACCTCGGGGAACCCCACAAGAACAAAAAGCCCCCAAGCGACAAAGCACAACAAGGTTCTCGAGACCACACACCGTAAACACCGCTCACAGTTCCTTTCAACCAACACACCAAAACACCACCGGCACAGCTACCTGTCATCCACCCCCGACCAACGTAATCCGCATCTCCTCTTATTCACACTCCAACCCACATCAATCCTAAACCATCCCACCCGCCTTCCACTCCAACCGCCCTCTTATCCCCCCCCATTCCCCCCCACATATTTGTAATCACGCTGCACTTAGATTTAAATAATATTAATAAATGTGAAATATGTATTGAAGATAAAAAGTCATGTTTTTCAATAAATAGAGAAATTGAATTATTGTTTTTAATTCACATTGATTTAGGTTATTTAAAACAAACAATGACTAGAGATGGTAAAAAATATTATGTGACCTTTATTGATGATTTTTTTTAGATTTACTAAGCTATATTTACTTAGATATAAAGATGATGTTTTTAATGCCTTCATTTCTTATAAAACTGAAGTTGAAAATCAACTTAGTAGAAAAAGCAAGAGAATTAAATATGATAGAGGTTGGAGACTTTATCTTTAATGCCTTTTTGAAAAGAAGGATTATCAGAATAAAACTCCAACAGTACTCTCCAAATTAGTGAGTGGCTGAAAGTGAAACGTATAGAGAACATTAAAAGAAATGATGAACTCTAGTTAATAAGTTTTAATGCACTTAATAATTTGTGGGGTCGAAGCTATATTATCTACATGTTACTTACAAAATAAAATTCATGAGAACTCTAGAGACTAGGTCAAAATTTCATAGGAGCGACTTCACTCCACTTCTCATATAGGTGAATTCATCAAGTTTATACTACTTTAAATACACTATTCATAAGGACTATTAAATCATTAAGAGTATTCATCCCTCATAAATTAGTAGCAGTTCAAGCACTCTCTATGAGTGTGCAGTGTCAATATCGACTTGTTATTACCCGTTTGAAGCTACTTCACGGGATCTCCAATCACATATGTTGGATTACCATATCTATTGACAATCATATTAGCCGTAACCCCATTTCGAGGTTTGAAGAATTAATTTTCTTCCCACGAGTTTAGTCAGTAAATCGACCAAAATAAGTTCTGACTTCATATAGTCAATGAAAATTACTCCATCTCTCAACAGTTGCTTGACGACATCATGTCTCAATTTCATGTGTCAAATCTTACAATTATAAGATTTATAATTTGCTATAATATTTGCGGCTTGACAATCACAGTGTATAAGCAGATGAGGCAATTCATCATTTATTATTGGGATATTCACTAAGAAATTTCTTAGCCATTCAACCTCAGAATCAGTCAGCTCCAGAGTATACAAACTCAGACTCCATAGTCGATCTAGAAATAATCATCTGTTTACCTGATTTTCACGATATTGCACCACCACCTAAGGTAAACACATATCCACTAGTAAATTTTGTCTTATATGAATTGGAGATCCAGTTTGCATCACAATATCCTTCTAATATAGAAGGAAATTCACTATACATGATATCATAATTTGTGGTTACTCTCAAATATTTCATTAGTCAATTCAATGCAGACCAATACTTTTTATTGGGATTATGAGTATATCTACTTAGTCTACACATAATAAAGGCTATATCAAGCCTAGTAAAATTCATCAAGTGCATCAGACTCTCAATAATCTGAGCATATTTATATTGAGCAACTGGTCATCTTTATTCCTTTTCAGTTGAGAGTTAGCATCATAAGGAACAGCCACAAGTATTACCTCAAAACATTCAAACTTCTTAAGAAGTCTTTCCATGTAATGTTCTTCTGACAACACTATACCATCTTTACTCCTTATGGCTTTAACTCCCAAATATAAGCATATCATCAACATATAAGCATATTATCACAGTCATTATCTACCATTTATGTATAAACATATTTATCTACTTCAATAGAAGAAAAAATATCTTTAATCAAGACTTGATCAAATTTTTCATGTCACTGCTTAGGAGATTGTTTAAGTTCATAAAAATATTTAATTAATTTACACACTTTATTTTTCTTGTCAGGAAATAATACATTCTTCATGTTGAACCATACAAATTTCTTCTTCTAAATCAGCATTTTGAAAAGTTATTTTTACATTGATTTGGTGGATAAAGATCTTAACAATTGATGCTAAGACCATTAAAATTTGAATAGAAGAAATTCTAGTCACCGGTGCAAATGTATTAAAATAATCAATACTTTCTTTTTGGAAGGAACCTTTTCCTACTAACTGAGCTTTATATTTATCTGTAGATCCATCAAGATTAAGTTTCCTTTTGAAAATCCATTTATAACCAATAAATTTTGCACCAGGAGGTAGATTAGATAAAATCCATGTATTATTTTTCATAAATGAATTATTTTTAATTTTTATTGCTTCTTTTCAAAATTTAGCATCAAAAGAAGATATGACTTCAGAATAATTTAATGTTTCACTGTCAACAAGAAAGGTTTGAAAATTATTTCTATAAGAAAATATTCTTTTCTAGGCCTTTCACTCCTTCTTAGTTCTTCAAATTAGAAATAGACTCATTATTTCTTGCAGCACGTATAAGAAATTTTTTATCACATAGTAAAAAAATATGTTCAAAGAATTCAACATTTTTTTGTCTCATTAGTAGTATTACAATCAAACACATCACTCTTTAAAACAAGAAATATATATGTAGCACTATATTCAACATATCCAATAAACATGCAATCAACTGAGATTAATTGGTTCATAGAAATTTTATATTTCACGAATACTTCTATAAGTTAAATTTTATTGATCTAAGTTTGGTTCATATTCCAAAAGACACCAAACTTATTATATTTTGATCATACAAAATAAAACAAGGCTTGTTCTTTATTTGAAAATCTTTTCAAAGTATATGAGGAATTGTTGGATATATAAAAAAATATTTTAATTATTCGAGTTTGGCATTATTATGATGACTAAGTACACATATGTCATTAAACTTGATGACCAAGTTTGCACTTGACATCATCACGTAGGTTATTAAAGTTGGTGTCCAAGTTGTTGATTTGCTTTCTTTCCAAGTTGTTGTGAAGAAGTCTCCCACCACTTTTCTCCTTTCTCTATATATTGGTTGGTTTAGTGTAGAAGGCAAACTTTCACGTCTCGATCCTACACTTTGAGCGGGACTAACACTCGAGAATCATTATTGGCCCAAAACAAACCCTTGATCTGGCTTACTTACTCAGTGTAAAACTTAAAAACAAAAAAATATAACTCATGCAATAAATTAAGAATAATATCTTAATCAAAACGGCAGCTCAAGTCTTAAACGTATAAAACTGAAATGAATAAGACTAAAGAACAATAATTATCTATCTATGAAGCCTCTAAGATAAAGATGGATGTCAAAACAAGAAACCCCGCCCATTAAAACAAATGAAAACTAGAAAGCAATGTAAAGAGGAGCCATCCTGAAAGAAAGGAGGCTCGCCAACTGACTTTGAGTGCTCAACCTGATCAATGAAGCGCTAGATACTGATCCTAGTTACCTATATCTACATAATCGGACAATGCAGGACAACTGACATCAGTATATTGAATGTGCGAGTATGTGAGTTGGAATGTTAAACATTTCATAGGCTTAAAAAGATTAAAAAAGAAACACTTATCTTGGCTTTATTAACTGATGGATACTTCAACTCAATATAACGCAATTAAACACATGCAATATATAGAAAACTTTAAGTAAATAAATAAAAACTTAGTTCGCTAAAGAAAATGCGATAACAAACTCAACTTTAATCATATAATAAAGTAATATAGTTTCTTTTAAAGTTTCTCTTACCGAAAATCACCACTATAAGCCTCAGTGGTGATACAACATCTTGCCCATGTTGACATAACTGTTCTATACTTTGTCGTCTTATATAACGCCTTAACTAAGTTGCTCCATTATTATATGATAAAAAGCACTTAAAGAATCATCTAAAAAGTATGATCCTTTACTACCCATGATGACTACATGGTTTATGGAGACGTGAGTTATCTAAACACAAACTCATCTAAATATCGGTGCTTAATACTACTCTCAAAATACTCAGCTCATATGCTTAAAAATATAATTTCTTTCTTTGGTTTGAGATAATTACTCAAAACTTAACTTTAAAGCTCTCTTGGAAATCTCAGTTGCCTTTCATGCTCAAATATGAAAAAAATTCCACTCTTGGAAACATGTAGTTCTTGTATAATCTTTGAAGAATGAACTTTACTCTTACTATTTACTATAGCTAGCTCCAAGGCTCTTTTGAAAATCTCAACTTCCTTTCTTGTTTAAATGTGAAAACATTTACTCTTTGGAAATACATAGTCTTGATTTACTCTTTTGAAGAAATGACTTCAATCTTTACTCTTTACTCAACTCTAAACTTAAGTCTTAGAATAAAGTTAAAACATTTGTAAACGACTTTTGGAAGACTATGAGTTTCTCTTGATTTGACTCTTACCTTCTCTTGACTTGACTCAACTTTTCTTGAATTGAATTATGAATTAAAGGTTCAAGATCTCATATTTATAGATGATATAATGATGTTTATATGTACCTTAGAGTGTTGTAATCAACTACAAAACATAGGTACGTTACTAAGGAACTAGTACGAAAAGATAGGGGAAGAATGGGAAGAACTGCGTTCCTGGCACTCTGAATGGTGCGGAGCGCCAACCTTTAAAATTCAAAAAACTGACTTGGGGCCCTCTGGCTAGCACGGCTCACAGAGGTCAAAATTTAGAAGCCCCATTGTGGGGCTATGAGAGGGGAGGCACCCCGGACCCCTTCCCACATGCACTCTAACTATTCTCCTTCATTTTCAACTCTAAACCCTCTCAATCAACTTAGTTCTTTACCCAAACACTTAGAATCAACTAAACCATCAATATATACAAGATTCAACTCAAAATTACACACCCAAGTATGAATAAAATCTCAAGAAAACTTCAACAACACAACCCACAAGAATTCAATTGAATTTCATCAAGAACTCAAAGGATTTAATTTCAAATATAATATACTTTGCTGAAATGAATTATGATTTGCGCGCGGGTGAACTAACCAAACGCTGTGATCTCACATACTTCATAGAGATCACCCTTGACGAAATCCACACGCTTTCCTCCTTTCTTATCTTTTCTCATTTCTTACTTTCTTTCGCCGGAAATTCTAACTCTAATTTAAAAAGCGTATACACTAAAATTTCAGATAGACCCTTTGATAATTACGAGAAACTAAATTAAAATAATAGGCTAAGGAATAGACCAAACTATCCTTCAAAAATCTGGTTTTGGACTTCCTTTATTTGAACAACCTAACTTCCAAAGAGCATATCTCACTCATACAAACTCTAAATTGCGCAAACTCGGCGGCTCTGGAAAGATAATTCAACGATCTTTTTTATGGTATTTGGAAATACACTTAACTTAACCTAAGTTAGGATTTATAGTCTTTTGAAGTTGACTAAAACTCATTCTAAACTTAACTTAAACATTCGTCCTCGAATGAGATTACTCTTACTAGGCTAGGTGTGTAATATCAATCATGTATTTCATGCACCGAACAAGCACAATACAATAATGACATGCCAACTTATAAATCAAAAAGTACTAAGAAGAGAATTAGACCTTGAATGGAATTTCTCCGAGCTTAAAGAGATGTTTATATTTCTTCTTCATATCTTCCTCAACTTCCCAAGTAGTTTCCTCAACAAATTGGTTTCTCCAAAGAACTTTGACTTATGCTATCTCTTTTGTCCTCAACTTGCAAACTTGGGACATCTTAATATCTAAAATCAGGAATCTCCTCATAAGGACAAGATTATCATTGATCCCAATTATGTGGGTAGTAGTCAATGAGGATCTCCCTATGCACTCTCAACATGGAGATGTGAAACAGTAGATGAATCGCTGCTAACTCTTGTGGTAGTTCTAACTTATAAGCTACATTACCAACCCTTTTGGATATTCTGTAAGAGCCAATATACCGGGGACTAAGCTTCCCCTTTTTACCAAATATCATAACACCCTTCATGGATGAAACTTTTAAGTAGCCCAATTATGTAATTCAAACTCTAACTCCCTTCTCCTAACATCAGTGTAGGATTTGTGACGACTATGTGCCGTTTTCAATTTCTCTTGAATCACTTTCATATTCTCCATTGCTTGATGAACTAAATCTATCTTATCAACCCAAATTCACCAAATTCAAACCGTCCAATAGAAGATCTGCGTCTTCTCTCATAAATAGCTTTATAAGGAGCCATTTGGATGCAAAAATGGTAACTATTGTTGTATGCAAATTCTATAAGAGGTAGGTGATCATTCCAATTACATTTGAAATCAATCAAAAAATCCCTAAACATATTATCTAAGGTCTGAATTATGGTACGCTCCGCTTGCCTATTGGTATGAGGATTAAAGGCACTACTTAAGTTTACCTTTGAACCCAAGCCCTTATGAAATGACTTCCAAAGTTGTGTTGTAAATTAAACACCTCTATTTGAAACAATGGAGACCAAAACCCCCTGAAGTCTTACCACCTTTTAAATGTATAACCTGGTATAACCCTTTGCTTAATGGGTATTTTTTACCGGAAAAAGTGGGCAAATTTTGTCATTTTATTGACAATCACCCAAGTAGAATCATGTTGCCTCTGAGACCTTGGTAAACCTTTAAATACATATTAATTATCTCCCACTTCCATTCTGGAGGTTCTAAGTTTTGAACTAAACCACCGGCCTTTGGTGCTCTACTTTAACTTGGTGGCAATTCGAACACTTGGCTACAAATATGCAATGTTCTTCTTCGTACTACTCCACCAACACACCTCTCCCTATTGTTCAAAAGCTAATACTTTTTGTTTATGAACATTTGCCTTAAATTCAAGCAAAATAGGGTCTGGTCTTGCTTCTCTTTTAATTCTGTCACTAATGATGATTCAACCCCATTCATCACCACTACTTCTCCTTCTGTGGAATCCATTAGGCAAACTCCCATGCGTGCGATTCTATGCACATATCTTGCTAGTTCTTTCTTTTAGTCTCAAAATGGGAGGTACTACCCATAGACAACCTTTACAAGGCATCAACAACAATATTAGCCTTACCTGGGTGGTAGATACTCATGTCATAATTCTTGAATAATCTAACCACCTTGTTTGTCTGAGATTAAGCTCTTTCTGAGTGAACACATACTGAAGACTCTTGTGGTTAGTGAACGCATACACATGAACACCATAAAGATAATTGCACAATATTTTCAAGGTAAATACTACGACAACCAACTCTAGATCATGGGTTGGGTAATTCTTCTTATTAACTTTCAATTGTTTGGAGGCATAAGCTATAACATTGTCATTCTACATTAACGCACAACCCAAACCAACTCTGGACGCATCACAATATATAATAAAGTCTTGCATACCTTCTGGTAAGGTCAATACCGGGGCAGTAGTCAACCTCTTTTTCAATTCCTGAAAGCTTTTCTCACAAGTTTCAAACCCTTAAGACTTAAATCAAAGGGGATGAAATAGATGAGAACCCCTCTACAAACATCCTATAATATCCAGCCAAGCCCAATAAAATCCTAATATCGGTTGGAGATGTGGGTCTAGGTCAATTCTTCACTGCCTCAATTTTTATGGGTATCAATTATAATTCCATCACCGAAAACTATGTGACCCAAGAAAGCCACAAACTTAAGCCAAAACTCTCATTTCAAAAACTTAGCATATAACTCCTTATCTTTCAAAGTCTTGAGAACTATTCTGAGATGGCTAGCATGATCTCCTTTATTTCTCGAATAGATTAGAATGTCATCAATGAAGACAATAACAAGCATATTTAAATAAGATTTGAATACTCTATTCATAAGGTTCATATATTCATAATGTCCATGAATGTTGTAGGTGCATTGGTCGAACCAAAGGACATGATAAAAAATGCATACTGACCATAAGGGGTTCTAAAAGTTGTCTTTGGAATGTCACATAAATTTACCCTTAACTGTTTGTAGCCAAATCTAAGGTCTATTTTCAAAAAATAGGTGGAACCATGAAGATAATCAAACAAATTATCGATTCTCGAAAGAGGATACTTATTCTTTATGGTAACCTTGTTCAACTAGCGATAATCTATACACATCCTAAGGGAATCATCTTTGTTTCTCACAAATAAGACTGTAGAACCCACGGTGAGACACTTGGTCAGATGGAACCTTTACCTAGGAGATCTTTCAACTGCTCTTTAGATCTTTTAACTCTGCTGGTGTCATTCTATACGACAACATCGAGATAGGACGAGTATATGGAAAAATATCTTGCCGAAGTCTATTTCTCTCTCAGAAGGGACTCCAAGTACATCATCTGAAAAGACTGTTGGAAACTCTTTTACTACTGGAACTGACTAAATAGGAGGTATCTCAACACTAGATTCATTAACTCGGACTAAGTGATAGACACAACCTTTGGAAACTAACTTTCTTGCCTTAAGGTATGAATTAAAATGACCCTTATGCACTACTGAACTACTTTTCCATTCTAAGAATGTCTCATTTGGAAACTGAAAGTTGACAACTCAAGTTCTATAGTCAAAGAAGGCATAATAGGCATGAAACTAGTCCATACCTAGAATGACATCGAAATCTACAATGTCTAACTCAATTAAATCAACCATAGTGTCCTTGTAATTGATGTAAATAATAGAATCACGATATACTCTCTCAACTAGAATAGATTCCCCAACAAGTGTAGAAACACAAAAGGGTTCAATGAGTTTCTTAAGAAGAACATCAAAACTCTATGCAACATAAGAAGTCATAAAAGATAAACCTACTCTGGGTCTAGTAAAGCAAAAAACATCACGAGTAAAAACTTTGATCATACAAGTGAAAACATCTAGAGAGTTTTTTTACTTTTGGCGACTAGTGATCGCATAAAGGCAGTTTGCTCCTTTGCCAATACCAGAAGTAGCTCATCTAAGTGTATCCCTATATGGTGGAGCAACTGATGAAGACTGGGCCTTATTTACTTGATTCACATTACCTTGTAGGGAACTCTTTCATGAAATGACCCTCTTGTCCACACTTGAGACAACCTATAGAGCCATAGCAACACTTACCTAGGTGGTTTCTACCACACTTAGCACATGCAGGAGCTCAGTTACCTCCTCATTCTACTCTACCCAGAGTTTGGGAAGGTTTATCTATGAAGTGCTTAGAATTCTGACTACTGTACTTACATTTGTTTCTTAGTGTAGGTGCACTAGTAAATAATAGAGAGTCCCTTCTTCTTATGTAAGAAGGAAGACTGGTTTTCATTAATC
Source organism: Solanum habrochaites (assembly GCA_027704765.1). Taxonomy (NCBI): domain Eukaryota; kingdom Viridiplantae; phylum Streptophyta; class Magnoliopsida; order Solanales; family Solanaceae; genus Solanum; species Solanum habrochaites. The sequence goes on along the minus strand of JAKWJA010002495.1, from coordinate 53,183,473 downwards.
ATTTGCTTTGCGGATTCATTCCCTAATGTCTTAACCCTCTTGTTCTTAAACTCTTCTCTATCCATCAACTTGTCCTCTTCAACTTATTGCACATGGGTCATCAACATTGCTATGCCTATGTCACCTATTAGCATGGCTGTCTTACTTTCCTTATTTGACAGATGAGGCAACCCAACAACAAATAAACTCACCATGCTCCTAATGTCGGCAACCATCTCTTCGCTTCTCTTAGCTCACGGGGAAAGAAACGTCCCTTGAAAACACCCTTTAAAATATCGCAACTCGCAATTTGATAAGCTCAAGCATGATCAAAAAGAAACTGTATAAAAATGAACTATATCTCACAAAATGAGTATGAATGAAGTAAAGGGATTTCCTAAATATTGAAGCCTCTTAATTATAGATGTGGCGAGCTTCACACCGATAACTATGACTCTATATACACTGATTCATGAACTCTCTAGGACTCTTGAACTTTAGACTCTGATATCAAGTTTGTCATGAATCGAGCCTACACCCTGGGAAGAACTGGCACTAGACAACCACTGCTTGCCCCAAGCTAACCCTTGGCTTGACTTATTTTCTCAGCGGAAGTTTTAAACACAAGAAAATAACTCATGCAATAACTTAAGAAATAATATCATAGCCAAAATGGCAGCTCAACCTTAAACGTATACAACTAAAATGAATAAAGTTAATGACTATAACTATTTGTCTATTAAGCCTATAAAACAAAGAGGGATGTCGGTATAAGACCCCCATTATCTTAACAACTAAAAACTAGAAAGCAATGTAAAAAGAAGCCTTCCGAAAAGTAACAAGGCTCACCAATTGACTTTGAGTGCTCAACTTGATCAACGAGGCGCTAGATGTTGATCCTGGTTACATGTATTTGCATCATAAGACAATACAAGCAAACTGACATCAGTACATCAATGTACGAGTATGCGAGTTGAAATGCTAAACATAACATAGGCTTGAAAAGAGTCGGAAAGAAACATTTAATTTGGCTTTACTCAACTCATGGATAACCCAACTAAATATAATGTAACAAAACACATGCAATACATAGAAAACTTTTAAATCAATAAATAACAACTTAGTTTTGTTAAAGAAAGTGCGATGAAACACTGAACTTTACACATATAATAAAGTATTATAGTTTCTGTGGGAGTTTCTCTGACCGATAACCATCCTTATGAGCCTAAGTGATGATACAACGTCTTGCCCATGCTGCCAGAACTATTCTATAATTTGACGTCCTATAGAACACCTTAATTAAGTGGATCCACTAGTGTATGCTAAAAAGTACTTAAAGAATCATCTAAAAAATATGATCCTTTACTACCTATGATGGCTACATGGTTTATAGAGGCGTGACTTATCTGAACTCAATTTGTCCCGATATCAGTTCTCAATAAGACTCGCAAAATACTACGCCAATATGTTTAAAAACATAACTTCTTTCTTTGGTTTGAGATAATTACTCAAAATGTAGCTTAAAAGATCTATTGGAAATATCAATTTATTTTCTTTCTCAAATGTGAAAACATTTTAACTCTTCAAAATACTTAGATCCCGTAGAATCTTTGAAGAATGAAATTTACACTTACTATTTACTAAAAACTAGCTCAAAGGCTCTTTTGGAAATCTATGTTTCCTTTCTTGTTTGAATGTGAAAACATTTACTCTTTGGGAATACATAGTCCCGATATACTCTTTTGAATAAATGACTTCAATCTTTACTCTTTACTCAACTCAAAACTTAAGTCTTAAAACAATGATAAAACATTTGTAAAGGACTTTTGGAAGACTCAATGAACTTCTCTTGACTTGACTTTTAACTTCTCTTGACTTGACTCATAACTTTCCTTGAATTGAATTATGGAATCAATGTTCATGATGTCATGTTTATGGATGATTTCATGATGTTTAGACGTACCTTAGAGTGTTGGAATCAACTAGAAAACATAGGTACGTTGGTAAAGAATTACTACAAAATAATGAATGGGAAAAACTGACGTCCCTGGCGCTCTGAGAGGCATAGGCCGCCAGCCCTTGAAATTCAGAAACTGACTTAGGTCGCTCTGGCTGGTGCAGTGCCCTTAAGGTCAAAATTATGAATCCCTTCGTGGGGATATGAGAGGGGCGGTGCCCCAAACCCCTTCCCAGGTGCAATCTGACTTTTTTATTTCGTTTTTCAACTCTAAACCCTCCCAATCAACTTAGTTCTATCCAAAACACTTAGAATCAACTAAATCATCAATATATACAAATTTCAACTCAAAGATACACCCGAAAGCATGAATCAAATCTCACAAAAACTTCAACAACACAACCCACAAGAATTCAGACGAATTTCATCAAGAACTCAAAGGATTTAATTTCAAATCTAATATACTTTGTTGAATTGAATCATGATTGGCACGTGGGTGAACTAACTCAACTCTCTGTTATCTCACATACCTCGTAGGAGTCACCCCTTGACGAAATCCACCCGCAAATCTCCAAGAAATGGACGAATCTTGGACTTTTTCCTCCTTTCTCTTTTCTTACGTTCTTTTTCCAAAAATCCTATCTCTAATTTCAAAAGCGTATACACTGAAAAATTCAACTAGACCCTTAGATAATTTTCATAAATGAAATTAAAATAATAAGGTAAGGAAAAGACCAAACTACCCTTCCAAAATCCGATTTTAGACTTTCTTTATTTGAACATCTCAGCTTTATAGGGCATATCTCACTTATACAAACTCGAGATCACGCAAACTCGCCGTCATTAAAAAGATAATTCAATGATATTTTATACAGATCTGAAAAACACACATGACACATCCTTAGCTAGGAGTTTTAGTCGTTTGAAGTTGCCCAAAACTCATTCTTAACTTAACTTAACTTAAACAAATTTTCAAATATTCATTATTTTCAAAATTCACTATTTTTAATTCTTAACTTCTTCCTAATTATTTCAATTTACGAGATGTTACACGAACAACTTAGCAGAGGAATAATTCTTAGGACAAGCCTAACACGACTCAAGGATATATACTATATATCTATATATATATAGATATATATATTTTATATATATATATATATATATATATTATATGTATATGTATATGTATCACGATATAGACAAGTAAGGGGACCTCTTTATGACCCAGAAAACTATTTTTTTTCTCCATTTTCAATTTTTCCCTTCATTCTTTTCATTAATCAATTTGGTTAATATAATAAGAATAAATCCTATCATATTTACTATATCTGGTTATGTATTATGAGTTTTAAAAAAATTAAATTTATGTCATGATAAAAAAAATGGACATGATGACACATTTTTTTTCTCACTAAGACAAGTCAGCATCAATCCAACAAAAATGAAACAAAAACGCAAAATAGTAGAAACAAGAACAAGATAAAGGAAAAAAACATATTATTCTATTAAAAACCCCTTAAATTTGATTGTCACGTGTATAAGCCACTAATTACATATGTGAGAAATTAAGAAATAAGTACAAATCTCAATTTTTGTTTCTCAAATGGAACAAAGTGTAAGAAAAATAAAAAGAGGTCTAGCCGAATGAAAAACAACTCTTCAAGTCCTTGACGATACTCGAGATAACGAGAAGGAAAAAGAGATCACAAGGGTCCGGGCTCGAAACCTACACAAGTGTAGAAACAAAAAGTGAGTACCAACAACAAGGTACCCATCATGCAGTCTACTAAACAAAGAAACTAGCTAAAAATTGAATACCCCTTACACTCTAATTGTACCTCCTCAAACTACAACCTGCAAAAAATTAGTTCAACCTAGCAATTCTACAATGCACGTCTCACAGACCTAATATTCACAGTCTAATCTTCACAATTCAATAATCAAACAAATTAAATAGTTCGATATCAATGACAAGTAGCTTCATCAATCACATTCCACAAGTAAGTCATGCATAAGCATCGAGAGCATCAAGTTGTAATGACCATCACTAGTCGGAACCATTTCCCATCGGCTTTAAAACACTCATCGGTAAGAACCTGAGCTTAATAACACTCGTCGATAAATACCTTGACATAATAAGACTCGAAGACAAAAATCCCAGTATCATAACACTCCCATCAAAGACATCGACATAATAACACTCGCCAACAAAAACTTTGGCATCATAACACTTGCCAACAAAGATTTCAACATCATAATACTCGTTGGTAAAGACCTCATCGTAATGACTCATTACATGTATCATCATGACGTTTACAATCAATCTATATAAGCAATATTAAACCACATGATAGCGACAACAAATCATACAATTCAACTCTACACTCATCCTTTCACAAGCATTTAATCAATCAATCATCAAGGTCATAATAAGACAATTCACATTATCATGTCCATCGCCTAACCTTTTTCATATCAACATTTTTTCATTCATTTTCGTTACTCCCAACACACAATCAACGAAGGAAGGATATAAATTTTACTAGAATAGAAATTTGAAGAAACTACTTGCCATAAGTCAATCAACAATCATTCCAATACTTGAGTCTTTCTATTCTGAATCATTTTCAAAGCCACACAATCTATAAACAAACAAGTATCACAATCACTTTTCGGAAACAACAACACCCACATTCATTGCCTTGAAAGGTGGGTGAATTAACACAATAACCAATTCCAAAAATAAGTTTTGAATCTCAAATTTAATACTTGACAACATTACTCAAGACTTTAGGAACTCATTAGGAAAAAATGATTTTGAAAAAAGAATCAAAACCACTTCAAAGTTACTTTTTTATCAACTTTGTGTTTCTTGAAGATTGCCCAAAATTTTCATTTCAAAGCTTGATTGGAACAAATAAATCCATAAATAAAAATGGAAAGTTGAAGATTTAGAGTTAAGAATCGTTACTCAAAAATGTTTACTCCAAAAACCTAGTTCAATTGCCTCCCCAAAGCTCTCAAATTCAAAAATAGTGAAATGAAGCTTGAACACAAAATTTGTAAGCTTCTTAAATCTCCTTATGGATTTAAACAAACTTCAAAATAATGAAATGAGAAATTCAAACAAGCAATGATTTTTAATGGCTACTCAAGAAATGGTGGTGATATTTCGTATTTAGAAAATTTCAAGAAAATTACAATGTTATAATATGTATGTATGTAGATGATATTTTGATCTTTGAAATTGATATTGAAAGAGTAAAAAAGAAGCAAAATCTTTTCTAGTTTCTTAATTTGAAACGAAAGATCTCGGAGAAGCTGATGTAATTTTGGGTATTAAAATCAGGATATCATTGAATGACTTGACTCTTACTCAATCAATTTATATTGAGAAAGTCCTCAAGAGGTTTTACCACTTTGACGACAAACCTGCCCTTACACAATTTGACCCTTGCATCAAACTAATGTGAAACTCTAGAGATTGTTGGGGGTCTTATGTATGTCATGTATTATACCAGATTAGATATTGGTAATGATGTAAAAGCTTTGAGAAGGTTTACTATTAATATTAGAGTTGAATATTGGATTGTCATAATTCATGTTTTAAGATATTTGAAGGGTGCGATTAATGTTGGCATACCTTATTTTACCTTTTCGGATGTTCTTGAATGCTATAGTAATGCTATATGGAATTTTAATCCAAATGACTAAATCAATTACTGCTTGGATTTTCAATTTGGTTGGAGCAACAATCTCTTGAAAATCAAAGAAAAAGACATGTATTACTTACTCAACCATAGAGCCAGAATTTATGACTACGCCTTTTGTTGGAGAAAAAGTTGAATGATTGAGATCTATGATGATAGTCGGTACCACATTTAACTATCTATTGTGATAATCAAGCTGCTATATTTTGGGCTTCAAGTGATTGCTACAATAGAAAGTCGAGACACGTTCGTTTCAAATGCAATCGTGTGAGGAGATTATTGGGGGAAGGCATGATATTACTTCAATATGTGAAGTCTAGATTTAATTTAGCAGATTCTTTGTCTAAAGGTGAGGCAAAGAGTTAGTGGTGGAAACTTGTAATGGGATGGGAATAAAGGTTGTTGTAAATTAATTGTACTTTGTGGTAGCCCTAACTAATGATGTAATCTTGTTTTCAAAGGGAAAACAAGTAAAGTTACAATTATGAACCACATCAATAAAATTTTCATTTACAAAATAAAGAAATAAGTAGATGTGCATGATTGAGATTCTTTTTTTTAATAAATTTATAAGACCAATCCGATTTGGAGGGTAGGTAGATAAATATTCCAATATCTACAAAGATAAGGATGAGATTATGTTCTCTTAAGAAACTCTATACATAATTTTGATTGGAGTTTGTAGAAATAATCTGATAGATTTATCGATTGTACTTTGTACAAAGAAGGATGAGTTAATTATCTTAAATGAATTTCATAGATATTTGGCGAGAGAAGGAGTTACTATGATGAATTTACCGCACTAAGTACGAAGTGGAGTCCGCTTCAATAAGATTTTGACATGAAAATCTTAAAGCACTTGGCTAAAAGGATTCTATCACATGACTGTAAGGTGTCATAAAGTTTGATTTTCACCGAAACATAGTGATGTGCGTGGAGTATTTTTCTATTTCATTCAATGAACCACTTAGTTCAAGATTCGCTCACTAAGTATTCAATTATTTAGAAAACTTTCACTAGCTAATGGTTCAAGTCCAAAAGACACATTATTGATACATTTTCCTACATTAATGTCTCAATATTTTTTGAATTTTTCAACGATAAAAATTTCTGAAATAAATGGGGGATTGTAAGAGTCAATATTTCAATTAATTCTGAAACAAATTCATCGGTTAAATGTTTTGAAATATACAAAATACATGATGTGAATTGTGACATTCATTTTTGTTTTAATTCTACGTTACAAGTTTTTTGGAAGATACTTTTCAATTCTACGTTATGTTTTTTTAAAAGATACATTTTTGTTTTCAATTTATGAACCTATAACAAATACAATTTAATTAAAGACTTCTCTTGCAAAAATTTTGTCCTATAAATTGAGTTTCTTTTGGTTGAAAAGATAAGCACTAAAAGAAATTACAAAAGCTTTTGTGAGACATTAATCAAAAGGTGATAATACCAAATCAAGAATATAAGAACAACATTTTTCAATAAGGCTTATTTTGTTGCTTAATTGAAATCGCGAAGATAGAGTTGTTATTTATTCAATGCTCATGGGAGAGACTCCAACTATCTTCAAAAAACATATCAACGTGTCTCTATACCAAGCAAGTTTTATTTTGGATTCCTTGTATTTTTGTCATTCTTGTTCTAACAACAATATGAGTGTATGTGTGAGCCATTTGTATAACGATAAGGGTATATACGACTCACTATCATAACGAAGATTATAATGACAAAATTGAGGCGTATATGAGACCTTTTTCTCTCTTCTAAAAAAAAACTCTCCTTACCAACTCCGTGATACTGTTTTTTCCTAGCTTTTCATGTAATGAATCTTTTCATTTTGGTTTAATTTAACATTATTTATCTTCTCATTATGTGATTATTGTATCTTGTATGTCATCTTTTATAGCATGATCTATAAGTGCTAGCTTCTTTATTTTAAAAAACCCCAGAAGGGCTGGCACTATAAGTGCTTTCTTCCTCTTCTTTAAATTAGTTTAATTTAAAAATTCGTAGTTCTTTCAACTTGTTTTCTCAACTCGTGAAAGAAAAAGAGCCACATATTCTATATTTGAATTTGAGTGCTCAAAACCAATATATTATTTTCTACTAAAAAAAGTATGTGTTAGGTTTATGTTTGGCCAACTTTTATAATGTCTTTTTCTACTTTCATTATCAAATGAGAACTGTCTTTAGAAACCACTTAGAAGTAGATACGAATATACAAATGGTCACCTTCTAAATAAAAGTACATATTTATGGGATCATATATATGGTACTCTTTAAAAGTTGGATGGCTTTGGACATAATTGGTGTATGATTAATTAATTGTTACATGCCCACTATATATTAAAGTTTTCGATCCTTTTAGGCTTTTTATTTTATTTAAAAAATGTGACACACTTTGTATATATCAAAAGTCAATTCAATTATGTTAAAATGACTACATCACATCATTTGGTGCCGGTTGATGAATAATTTTAAGATATTTGTTGAAATCTTGTTTTGCTTTTGTACATTACTTCCTATGATCCTTTTTTAGTTAGTAGAAATTATTATAAAAAAAATGGAGAATATATTAATATGATTAATAGAGATAAGTAATAGATTGAGATCATATAAGGATAATTTAGTCAAATTATATTTTAAATTAATATTATTGATAAGGGTGTGCCAAAAAAACATGTGACAAATTAAAAAGGACAGTGTATTTCATTAAAACCTAATTAGTTGAGCAGTTCCAATATGTTAGTGCTAAATGACATGCAATTGAACATCTTAAAGGTGCAATTCTCTTTATTTATCACTCATGTAATAAAATAAAAAATATAAATTTGTCATGGTCATGGTCTTGTCTTCTCTCAATTATTTCAATGAGAGAAGATTATTAATTAGCATATTTCATATTTGTCAATACTACAAGTCATCACCACCTTAATGAAAATTAGCATTATGAGCCAAACTTAAAAAGGCTAGTTTGTATTTTAACTCAAAACTAGTCGGTTGTCTACTTGGGTTGTTAAAAAAAATCCATTTTGGTCAAGTACTAATATTAGCACAAATGACAATTATAATTGCAATCATATCAATTATGCAACTAATTGGTTTGGACAAGTTTATGGAAAAATTATGCTTGATAATGATATTGTTTGTAATGAATCATGGAGTTTTATGAGTGTGGGAAAAGAAATCTTCCTACGAAACATAACTATTTCGTTTGAGATGATATACATATATGTCCCATGATCCGAGAGGTAGAGTCGGGGCATTTGACACTTATTCAAAGCACTGGAACCATTAGACTACAACAGAAATATGTTTTCATAATTAATACCCAGATCTTTGAAATATCATTCTGTTCCAAACAAAAGCAAAAAAAAATGTTTCAAATCCTTTTATGTTTACAAGGCTCCAACTGAACACCAAAAACTAATCAGAGCCAACTCCAAATCATATATTTACCTCTATAAAAGATTTCTATATACTCTTATATTTTGTAGTACTAATTTTAATGTATAAATTAAAAGTATGCAATATAATACAATAAGGTAGAGAAAAATGGACCAGCAGCCTACAAGTAGTAGGCCTGTTGACATTGGGCCTGTTGACATTAGGCCTGAGCTCAGCCCAGTGCACTCTTTTCACGCATTGAATTCATTTTCTCCAATCGCCACTCATCTCGCAGCCGAGCAATGAAAGAGTCCGCTTTCATGTTCACATCCGGACTCGGGCAACTGACCGACGGCCCCGTTAAATCTTCACTATCCATTGTCTCCGACGACGATCTGACGGGCATTTCGTCAACGTCAACGTCTACGTCTTCAAGCTCCGGTGAGCTGCAGCGAGAGCTGATCGCGGTCCGTATCCTGACGAAGTCACCGGAAGGGACGAAGTTCATCTCCCGCATTTTGAACGGCGGCATAGGAGGCGGAGGTGGCATTGGTATCAAAGGTGATTGCGAGCCACTGTTCAAGTTATCTTCGTAGTAACTGGCCACTGGTTTTGTTGGCAATGGAGGTTTGCTCCAACTGGATGAATGTGAACGTGAAGGTTGCGTTGGTGGTTCAGAATGCGTTGAACTTTTTCTCCGCCTTGATGTTGAAAAGTGTGCTTGTGGCGGAGGTGGAGGAGGAGGTGGTGGTGTTTGAGTCGAAATTGATGATTTGAATCTCCTGCTTTTGGTTCCATGTTTGAATAAATTATTGAGAATGGAAGAAGGTGGAGGTGGTGGTGGAGGAGGTGGAGGAGTCGATGTTGATGTTTGCTGGAATCGCTTACTTTTGCTGCCTGTTTTGAATAAATTGTTGAAAATTGAATTAGGAGGGGGAAGCGGTGGAGGAGGAGGAGGTGATGGCACATTGGAAGGATCGGAATGTATACGCTACTTGTATATTTCTTGAACAGGTTGAAACACATTAGACGGACGGTGCGAGGTGGTGGAGGCGGGGAAGGCGGCGGGGCTTTTGTGTTGCCTGGGGGCAGCACTTGATCTGCAGATGGTGGAGAATCGGAGACACTCACAAAAGTATCTCTCTTCTTTGTTCTCCTCCTGTTTCTCTTACTCTGATTGTACAATGAGGCAATAGCTGTGGCTAATTCCTTCGTGCCACTCTTTCTCCGCTGAAGCTTCTGAGGCTTTTCCACCGGAGGTGATAGCTCCGTTGGCAGCGACGGCGGGATAGGAGGTGACGGTGGTGGAGGCTCTTGTTTTTCGTTGTGATCAACTTCAGCTTCATTACTCTGCATTTCAGCCTTGTCTTTGCGCGGAACACTCTGAAAGGATCTTCTCCGTTTCAAATTCGCCTGAGATGCCTTTGATGAGGTAATCGGAGGAGGTTCTTCCGGCAATAAAGGTTCAGGTGGAGAAGAACGACTTTCAAATGTATCCACCGGAATCACCTTAACGTCAGGTTCTTCTCTCTGCTTCTCGCTTCTCTGTTCTTCCCTCTGCCTCTCGGTCCGCCGTTGACGGTGAGTATCGTATTCCGATGCTGTAGACCGGTACAAATTCACACCAAAATCATCATAAAACCGAGAATGATTCTGACCGGTTTCCCATTGCGGCACTTGTCTCAGATCAGGATAGGAGCTACTGCTTCTTCTCAGACGATTGACACTAGTTTCAGGTAGACCAAAATTATATGTTTTGTCATCACTAGTCTCAAACCATCGATCATTAGAAACAGTAGGCGGCATATGATGATCATTAAAATTAGAAGAAGATTCAGTTGTTGAAACATTCCTATTTCTTTCAACAGCTGAATTATCATCATTTTTTCGGGCAAATATGCCGCAAAGAATAGCAAACACTACAAGCAAGATATTAAAAGAGTCCCATCCCTTTTTCACAGAATTAGGTCGAAGAATATGGCTAGTGTGGGTAAGAATAGGAGGAACCAAAAAGAACAAGACGAGGAGAGCGAGAATGGGTATGAGAAGGATGAGAATTACGGGGTTGATGATAGGAGGAGAAGGTGGTTGTCGGCGGCGTTGACGGAGGAGTGTGGTTGTTGGTTGGGACCAGATAGGTGGAGAGTCTCCATCGAGTTCCATGGAGTGTTAAAGGTTTTTTTTTAGCTTTAAAGGTGGACAGAAGAAGAAAAGCTTTAAAACCTTTTTGGGAGGGAGAGGGTGGCCTTCATTAATGATATGATTGATCATAGAATTTATAGAAAATGTTGGCCTTTTATTCGAAGTATTGTAAATAATAACAACAATGTAAATAATAATAATAGGTTAAAAAGTAAAGAAATATCTGAAAATTTATAATGAAAGGTTTGTTTAAATTTTGAAATTTGAAATATGTCATATAAATTGGTACAGAGGAAATACTAAATATAGAAATAGCTAATTCTTCTTGAAATTAATTAAAAAATAAGCCTTATAAATTGAGACAAGAGTGATTTTTTCATGTTAATTTGTTAATCCAAATTTAATTTAATACAAATTCAAGAAAGTAAAAATGATTTTTAAATTATGAAAATAAAATTGAACTATGAACAGTGTATAACATCTTTTTTAATCTCTAGAATTTTAAAACGTATTTTCTAAAAAGACAGTTTTATAAAAACGAATTAAAAAAAAAAACCGGAACTATCAAAACATTTTCAACAAAAATCTTGGCTGTGTTGCGTATACGGGTGTGCTGGAGTCTCCTATTAATTTCCAACAATCATTAGTCTCTAATTCTCCTTTTTCAAATATCCCAATAGCTAAGTTTTGAATAATTTCAATTGAATTATATCATGTAACAGAGAATTTGAGTCGTACTCCAAAGTCGAATTCAGAATTTGAAGACTTAGGTTGCATTAATATTACCTTAACTCAAATATAAATTCTAAGATAATTTCAACTCTGATTTCGAAGATGGTTTCTCTAGCTTATATTAACACTCCACACGTACACGGTACACCCCTCCTAAAGGTATGGGTCCGCCTTTGCTCATGGTATAGTGGTTTTTTAATTTATAAATGGAATACAAAGTAGAATTATTTCTCTTTTAAAACAAAAGTTACACAAATTAATTAAATTTCTTTTTTGATCAAGAATTGTGAAGACATATGTTGGTATAAAATGGTGCATTTCATATTTATTTATGTCATTTGTTGAAAAGTTGTTAGGTTAAATCTATGGTAGGTTACTTGATAATATGTTTAAGAATGCAGTATGTACCTAATCCTAACACTAAACTAAAGAAAGAAAGAAAGCAAATAACTTATTTTTTGCATAATATTTTTGTATATCCCCAAACTTGTGTCATAATAAAAGGCAGATGTCAAACAGTTGTTGGTCAGAGGGGGGAGCCCTAATTTCCGGGGAAGGAATACTGAATAATATGTGTATATATATTAGAGAGAAGAATAATGTTTTGTTGGAGCGTGGCTGTAATGATTGAGGTTTCAAAACTTTATAACATGAAAAATACCAAAGGACACCTTTAAATCAAGTACTACTAATTCATCTCCTCCAACTTTATCTAAACAATCAACAAAAGGACACCCCTTTCGGGGTGGAGGTCCCCTCTTCACTTTTTTTACCCATCCCCTTCATATTTCAACATAAAGGAGTACAATACTTATAGTAATTAATGACGTGAGTTAAAATTACGATAAAATTTTGGAAGAGCGTAATAAAATAGATATGGAGTAGCTAATTGAATTCTTTAACGTGGACGTTTAAAATGTTTATAAAATGAAGAGGAAGTACAATGATATTGTTTTTATAAGAATAATAGGGGTATTTGAAATTGCAGTAAATTACAAGGGTATTAAGGTGTTGAGCCATGCCATATAAAAGTTTGGGAGAAAACGGTGGAGATGAGAATGAAGAGGAGTATCCAATACTTAGAACTAATTCGGATTCTTATTGGAGAAATCAACTAGTGAATTCATCCATCTAGTAAGGAGATTGATGGTGCAATATAGGGAGAAAGAGAGTGGTGTGTATGGTCTTCATTGACCTAAATAAAAATCATACGACAAAACTCCCATAGGTATCTATAGAGATATTTAGAGACTAAATGTATAATTGTATCTTACATTAGGAAGATTAAAGACATGTACAGTAGAATAGGAATCCTAGTGAGATCAGTGAAGAGATTTAAATAACATGCACTATGAAACTATTATAATTTATTTATTTTATTTTATAAACAATCTTAGGCTTATATTCTATTTAGAGACAAAAATAATTCTTTATTTGGAATCTATTTTCCTAATTCTCGAAATAAAAGTTATAAAATAAAATAAATAAATTATAATAGTTTTATCCTATTTTTTCAATTGATATAAAAATATAGTAATTCATTCAATTTTTCTTTACAACAATGTGAATCCTAGGTAAGATCTTATCAAATTTAATTTAGAAAAACTTATTCCATAGATACAACTGATTAGAGCATTATTTTATTAAAAAAATTATTGACAATTAGAAAAGAATCAAATATTGTTTTTTTGGTTAATTTTATTGATTAGAATATTATTTTTGCTGGTAATAAAGTGTCTGTTATGTTTTAATCGAGGTTAAGGCAATACTCCCTCTATCTCATATTAGAAGTAGACTTTCTATTTTATATGGTAATTAAGAGATTAGTAATTGATTGATCAATTTTACTATTTTCCCCTTTGTTCATACTAATAAGCCTTTTGAAAAAAGAAATTTTGAATCTTTAAAACTTGTTTAAACTTACAAATGTCATATTAATTGTAGAGATAAAATGAAAAAAAATTAATTAATTCTTTCAAATTTAGTAATTGATCAAATAATATGAGACAAATATTTTTAGTAATATATTGTCTAATTTGAAAAGATTTATTACTTTAAAATACTTAAATTCCTTAAAAGAAAATAATAATTTATAAAATTACTATTAATGAAAAATGAAGCCTCTAAAATATTAATGCCTAAAATTATTGCTTTAGCTGAACCTTATCCTTCAACCAACATTTAAATTAATAAATATATACTCTTATTATACTGGGTCTAACACGCTAGATCGAGCGATCATCCAAACTTGCTTGCTAAAATAGTTAAAATGTTAGATGACCCGAAAATTATTATCATAAAAAGAAATTCCAACATGAATTGTCTCAAAATCAAATGGTAGGTCATAGTTTAAAGTAAATTGCAATGGTTCATGTATCAAAGTTTATTTATTTGTTTGATTTTCAATGCAGTATTCGAAGCTCATATTTTAAATTTTGATTAAATTTAGATTACATAGTGTAGAATCTATTTGAGAGTAACGCTATTAATATAATCGTGTCTTCATATTCAGTATTCGATTTGAAATCTCTGATTAATATTGAACCAAGTTCATTACTGTATCAAAATTAGGGCGGGGTGAATGTCAAATCAAATCCAGTACGTATGAGATTGACTTTTTGCGGTTTACAAGTCCATTTGGTAGTTAGGCTAAATCTTTAGGTCCACCTATCACATTAATTATAGCATGCAGGAAATTATACTCTCATACAGTAGAATGTTTCCCAAAATAATATATTAATATTCTGTTTTAATTTGGTTATTTTATTTTAACTTAATATCGAGTGTTATCAAAGTTTTTATATTTTGTGATCTTTGAATTAAAAATATCTTAAATATTAAGGTGGATTAATATTGGATCAAATTTAAGCAAATGCCAAGAAAGAAGTAATTTATTTCTGATTTACGGAATTTCTGCAGAATTACTCACTGTATACATTTAAGTACAGATATATTACATCAATTTAAAAGGTATTTTTGAACGACAATTATAATTAGTTTTTTCATCAAACTTTTAAAAAATATTTTTAATGTGTTTTTTCATAAATTGTTTTGAGAAAAAACTATGTTTTTTCAACTACTCAAAATCACTTTTTCTTCTTTTAAAAGATTTGTCAATCACCTCCACTTTTAAAAGAAACAATTTTTTTAAAAAAATAAATTAATAAGCACTATTGAATTTGAACTATCTTAATTAAGGAGGATATAAATATTTAATAAAATTAAACTCATTTAATCTTAAATTTTGAATCCTGAGCTACATTAGAAAATTATCTTTACTATTTAGTTTAGTGTGTTGATTCAATTACTTTGTCACGAAGTGTATCCATTTCATTAAATAATGTGTCAACTCTTCTTCCACTTTTTTCATTGAAAAATTATTTAAAAATTGTTCAACTGGCGCAGACTTCTCTTTTAATTTCAATAACTTCATCATATTGACAAAAGTTAAAATCTTTTTTGAAAGGGTCGGAAGGAACTATTGAGGCAACTTGAATGGTTTATCAAAAAAATCTATTATGATGGAGTGATAAGCAGTCTTTTATATTTAACAGTTAAGGTCTTAGATCTAAGTCATTTTAGATATAAAATCGTCTTTGTTAGAAAATATATTTAGTCAGGCACTAATACCATACACTTAATAAAAAAGAAAAAAAAACTTAGACTGGTTTAATTAAGAAGAATATTGCCAAACTTTGAAAGATTTGAACTTTTGCTTTGATACATAAGAATTTTTGACTTTTACATCTTAGTGCACCAACGTTTCATGCACCTCATCCGACTTTTTTCCTTAAATACTCATTTGTAAAACTAAAAATTTAAATTTTCACCAAAAGCGAAAAAAGAAAAAAATACTACTAGTACTTTAATTAAAGGTCTTGCCTTTATTTTGCCATGCATAAAAAATGCATGTGACCTACTTCATAACAGTTGTTCATCTTCAAAACCATGCGCACCAAAATAAATAAAAACAGAGGTCGCTAGTTTTTATTTTTTTCTAAAATAAATAAATTAAATAAACATTGACAGCAAAGTTTGAATTTGCACCTATTATTCATAGATTACAAGGGTAATTGAGTTAGAGCCCGTTATTGGCTTAGAAAGTACTTTGTATTTGCTTAGAAAGTACTTTGTATTTAAATTTATTTTTAAAATAAATAGTTATTTATTTAAATAAAAATGTTGTTCATGCTATAAAATTAAGCTCATAAGAATATTATCATAAAGAGACGGAAGACCAGAGAATTAAGATAGAAGCAGAGGAGTTTTCTTCTTATTCAGTTGGTGTAAGTCTCTCTGATGTCATACAATAGTGAAATAAACATCCTATTTTCATTAGAGTGATAATCACTCAAAAGTCCCACCATATTAAGTTATCATAATAAATAGAATACTTCTTATCCCAAATGGTTCTGAATCTAGTGAATCATGGATGGTTGTTCATGTAACCAACCTTATGGACTATCCACTCATTCATGAATTATAACACGCGGGTCCCCCTTGGAATGTCCCATAGATAATGTGCCTCTGTAAAACCTTACTATGAAAATCCCGTGGGAAAAACTTTTAGTGAAGGAAAAAGAGTACACATATCTTTTGATACGCACTATTTGTTTGCCCTCATTAAAAACGCTGTCCAGGAAACCCAAGTGGAAAAAATCTTCGGTCAAGGGAAAAAGAGGGCAACGCTTAGTATACTCCTCCTGTATTAAACATCACTTAATTTCTTGTTATGATTTCTCCAATCTTCGTACATTGGTTGGTTTGATATATTCTTTTTCAAAGAAAACCACACTTATCTTGAATATGGTGTGTCATTTATCTCAACCAGACGCAACTTATCGACTTTGTTCATGGAGGACTTTTTTCGCATAACAACATTTTGCTTCAGTGATCGTCAGGTGGCCTCCACAGCAAACACATAGCCTGCTTGAGACGAGCTTATCGTAGTCACTAATATTCTACATCCTGCGTAATCAATCAATTTTTTTCTTGGATTCCCCGGGATAGAATACACACATAAGTATGGTCCTTCGAGAATATTCAATCATGTGCTCAACACTATTTCAATTTCCCTTTTATCGGGGAGAACTGAATCTTTCCAGTAAATTTACTGCAAAATAAATATCTTGGTCAATATTGTTATGTAAGATGCACTAGTGGTCCTGATTGCACCAAGATATAGTTTCATCACCATAAACTCTTCATCCTTCTTTTGAGATCAACCTGAATCATCATTATCACGTGATCTCATAATCATGGGGTACTCAATAAATTCGATATATCCACAAAAATTGCATCAACATTTTTCAGTGTATATGAAATGGTTAGACAAATAATTTTATTTTCAAATTATCATCTTAGGTCA
This sequence comes from Solanum habrochaites, assembly GCA_027704765.1. NCBI lineage: Eukaryota > Viridiplantae > Streptophyta > Magnoliopsida > Solanales > Solanaceae > Solanum > Solanum habrochaites. The sequence continues at coordinate 53,166,186 of JAKWJA010002495.1, read as the reverse complement.
AGACAAAATTTTGTCTTACCACCTTTTCATAAAATACAAGGACAATTAGGGTCTTCTTTTTGTACCCTTTTTCTTCCTTGACTATTTTTCCAATCCATATAAGAATTATTGAAGCTTTATTGGAAAAGTTCTTTCAATTCTATATTCTTCAGACACCTCGATGTTTCACGGATTTTCATATAACCTTCATTGTCCCTAGCTAGACCTTACAAATTCATTTACATGCATCAAGTTTTTCATATGTGGCCAATCAAAACAAACCTCATTGCATCCCCAAAGGAGAAAACATCTCACTATGTCAGGATTTTTTGCTGATAAAACTTTATGCCCAGAGGATTAAACCGTGTTTTGATATCTTTACGGTTATACTATCACATAAGGATTTATTTCTCACCCCACTGATCATATACCCTTGATTTTATGGATTACCATTCCAAAATGTCACTTTTCTAAGTGGAAACAATATACTTGATTTGTGCATGTACTTGGCCAACCATTTATCTGTCATACTTATGACATATTTTGATTCAGATCCTCATCACATTTATATTATTGAGCGCTCCCTCATATCAAAGGATACCGGCGACCGTTATTTGATATCGATTCCACAGACTACTATCGAGATCTCTTCATCTTTTCATTATTTCAGGTACCTGACCTTTTTTCAGATTTTATGAAGGGTTAATGTCAATGTGCTCTTTTATAGCACTTGCCTCTTATCATGACCTATTGATCATTTGGCTCCTTCCTTCTTCAAGGAACTTTATATTTGGAATCGTTGGTCTATTAACGCTTCCGCGATCATAAACTCTGTCATTCAAGGACTTCACATTGAGCATTTGCAGCTGAATTAATATCATAGGGTCAGTGCATTCATCCGCAAATGATTTGCAACATTATGTCAACTGAATTATCCCTTGAACTTTAAGTTCCATATTTATTTAACTGAGATCGAGATAATTCATAATTAACATCACACACTAATTTTTCATATTCAAATCATCTCTCCCCCTAATTGTAGAAAATCTAACATTCCCATTCCAACCTTATTTGGAAGTTCATCTTTTGTTGCGTGGTGGAGCAATTAAATCATCATCGCACATTCACCTTTAGATGAAATTATATGGTTCCTGACCCTGACCAATTTTTACATAATGTAGAAAAACCTTGGTTGGTTTGAGGCTAGCTGTGTGGCTACATGTTTAAATAAAATTATCTCGTCCAAAAATCCTTATTTGGGAGTTTTATTCTCATAACCATGATGTAGCTATAATTGGAAGGCTACAATTTCCCGGCTACATCACCCAGCATTATCAATATAATTTCATAATTGTAACTGTGCGCTTATTTTAACAATTCTAGGAAACACTTTTACAAAACTCATTTGTAATTGACAACAAAATACAATGTGACCATCGCATAGATGCATTAATCATATTAGTTGCAAATGATCCACATGACAGGTGGAACGGGCCCATATTCCACCTTCTATTGTTCAGAAAATTTTAGGGGATTACAGTCCCAACCTTATCGGGTACAATGATCGTTTTAGCAGAGAACAGAAACACAAGAGAATTCCTTGAAGAATCTTTATTTCTTCATCATATAACTCACCTGAATTCCCTCAATCACTTTGCAAATCACATTAATCGGAATGTTCAACCAGTCCCATGCCAACTGATCTTTATTTTAGTACACCTTATAAGTTACTTTTACATTTGATTTCATCAGCATTTACAGTTGTTATGGAAAATCAAGAGGAACAAGTAGGGGTAATCTTTTACATAAACATTGTAATAACCCTCCTCGGTTGTAGTGATTTCGTAGTCTCAATATTTATTTCATCATCCGAAACTTAAAAGTTTCTTTGACTTACTACAACCCCAATATTTTCCTCTGATTAGAGCCACACTCGTTAGAGCTTGCAATTAATTTTGTTACTAATCACATATTGCATGACACACATACCTATGGTGAGCATCTCCTTCAAGGAGGAATTATATTATTATTGTCATGGTCAAAACATTACGAGCAATAACGTCTTTCTTGCTTTACTTTTGTTGTACATAGGTACTCACCAATGACAAAATTTTGTATTGCCCACACAATATGACCATCAACCCTTATAGCCAAGAACTATTTCTTTCTTTTGCCCTTTCGGTAGTTTCATACCATATGATGTATAAACGTAACATACAATTCGTCATTTCTGTCAATAAAAATTTATTTCTTCTCAATTTCCGTATAGATGAAATGACAAAAAAAAATTGTAAATCTTTTTTTTTCCAACACATTCCATACGGTGAAGTGTGGCATATATCCCACCCATAATGATTTATCCACATCTGGACTCATCCTCTTATTGTAATGTTCGAGATTCACGATATTCATCCACAAGTCACATTCTCTTCAAGGAAATAGAATAATTATTTATAGTACTTTCATAAATTTGCATTATAAGCACATTGTCATGGCTTGTTACAATTCATCTATGTTCTATGACACACCTCAACATCACTCTGAAAGATTAAGTGTACCATCACTTTATCTTCTTGTAATCATGATAGAGGATTTATAAACTTGTCAAGTATGGGTTGACAACATTCACAAGTCTAATGATCTTTCATACGGTTTTTTGATATAAAAATGCCTTCACATTTTGAAGAATTTTTGAAGAAACTCAGTAGTGCTCTTTTTTATCATTACCACAATGATGACTTATTAATACTTCTGTCCCTCCACGCGCCCTTATTCATGGTCATTAATTATTTGTCATCTTTCAGAGTAAATCATTCACTCTTCACTGCTACCCTACATCATATGATTGCATGAAGCAAGTCAACAGGACGTGTTGTTGCGGCTTTCAAGAGGTTATCACATGTTGCTACCACTTCTTTTCAAGGAATGGAGCAATTCAATGATGAATTTCAAGACATTTCATCAATAACATATATTATTTTTTCTTAGTCATCATTTTATCATCGCTATGTGCATTGCTTCAAACTCAATGTCTTCTCCATATAAGGCGTTGTTAGCCATAATTCTATGAGACTTGAACCCAATCACGGTTCATCAAACCTCTAATTGTGCCTTCCCCTTATGGTGCGATAGAACTTTGAATCTATCCGTCTTATCCCAAATATTTTTGATTTAGGTGCATCCGACTTTAACCTGATGTCTTACCCTTTTGGTGCGATAAACTTGAATCCATTTGAATCCATCGTCTTACCCTTAACCAAAACGTAAATAAATGAATGTACAACGGATTTATTCTTTGCGAGTCTTTCAAAACAATCAAAAAAACATTCAAACTCATGCTATTTAATTTTATACCCTCTTCCTATTTAAGAAATTTTGTATGCATTCCTATTCAACCAATAATTGTATATGCCCTTTGGTTCCTGATATTGGTTAGTCATTGAATACTATTGTATTCTAAATCACAAAATATTTTAGAACATACATACCTGATTTTAAATGCATATAAACTTTGATCTTCATAACGAGATCAACCAAAATATGACTAAAGAATACAAAAAGCTCCATCTCATTAGATAGAAGACTCGTGCATAACGTGTTAATAAAATTAAGTTCATAAGATATAATAATAAGAAAGAGACGAGACAAGAGAAGTAATAGAAAAGTATGAATTTTCTTCTTATTCAATGTGTGTAAGTCTCATCTGTATGTCATTACAATAGTGAATGAACGAATCCTATTTATAGAGTAGAAATCAACTCCAAAGTCACCATATTAGTATCATAATAACTATACTACATTCTTATCCAAAAGGTTCATGAATCTAGTAAATATTGAGGTTGTTCATATACCACACAACCTTATGATTATCCACGCATGCAGAATTATAACATCTCACCTAGATTTTAATTTTTGACTTAAAATAAGTTATTTTTGACTTAAAATAAATTATTTTTGACTTAAAATAAGTTATTTTTGACTTGAAATAAGTCTTTTTGATAGTTTTCAACACTCCAATAAGTCAAAAACTGACTTTTAAATCAGTCTAATCAGTTTTTAAGTCCATCCAAACATGTTTTTAGTATGTTACGAGATATCTAGTGGTGAGTAGTTTTATGGTGAATTTAATCAAACTTCAATATGATTATTTAATTTTGAAAACATATGTATTGAATATTGAACCAAATAATTAGTTTGGTTCGAACTTTTTCAACTTGGACCCGTTTGATTCTATATTTTCAAAATAATTTCCCTTTATTCAATGCAAATAAAAATTAGTTTTATATGAGAATCACATTATCAAAATATTTCTATCTCAAATGAATATGTTAGGCAATACACACCTATTACAAAAAAAATTAGGACGTAATTTAATCATCACTTCTCACAACATGGTTCAAAGGTAAATTGACAACAACAGTTGAATTCGGAAAAGCTTTTAAAAATAAATAAAGAAAACAATGCACAAATTGAAAAATGAATAATGATAAAACATAAGGAAATAAACATCTGATAAGTTAAAGAGAAAAAAATCAATGAATTTGATTTAAAGGAGTCTAAAGAGGCAAGGAGTTCAATTGAAGAAGAAGTTTCACTTGAAGTAGAACTCTTCATGATACTACTGAATTGAAGAGTTAGCGTTCGGCCACAATACAAAAGAATCAAATTTGATTTGAAGGAGTCTAAAGAACCAAGGAGTTTGAATTAAAGCAAAAGTTTTACCGAAAGTAGAACCCTAAGTCAAGAGAATTCAAGTCAATTAGAAGTTTGAAGTGAACAATAACTCTATGAAGAATTGTGCTTAAATAGAGGTGAAGTCGTCCATAATAGATGTGCACTTATTGAGCTAAAGGGACAATTGTATTCGGAGGAAAGGATCAAAACAGTCTTTCTTCTTTGGGTAAAAGCTCAAAGTGATCCTTGAGTTTTCACATGAAGCATTAATAGTCCCTCATGTTTGAAATATTGGTGCATTTTTGTTCCTCCTTTAAGATTTTATCTATTTTTTTGCATTGATTTATCCATAACCTATGTATGGGATGTTCAACCGTCATTTTATAGATTTGATTAGAAATCAACACTTCATATCAAAGAATATAAAGAAAAGACCCTTGTTTGTTTAGTCGAAATCGTATTGTTGGAAGTTCGAGAGGTTCATCACATAATTTCTCACGCGCATAGTATAATTTTTTCTTTTTCCTTTCCTGCAAATCATTATTAAGAGTCTTAGTTTAGCACAGTAATATTTTTAGTGAATAGAATAAAGTGTTTTTCTTATCATATTCTCTCAGATAGAGTTATTATTTCTATTAAATATATTAAAAGACGATTGGACATTTCTTATACAAAATTTTGGACAAAATTGATGTTAAAAAATAGACAAAATTTTAGGATAAGATCAAAAGTGCACCAATATTGCAAACATGAGGGACTATTAGTGCTCAATGTAAAAACTCAAGGATCACTTTGAGCCTTAACCTAAACATGAGGGATTATTTTGAGTCTTTCCTCATTGTCTTAGCAAGTGCAGTAGTATGAAAGAACACATTGAAAAACCACATCCTAATACATATTTTATGTTCTAGGAGATCTTATTAAGTCGTGGTATTGATGTATTTTTAGTTCAGTGTGTTATAAACTAAATTAAAGTGTTGTGTTCATGTTGGCCTCGAAGACTTGGAAAGACATGTCTTGGGAGGTTTGTGTTGACGTTTGAAAATTATAGTTCGTAATTTCTTAGGTTACATAGTTTTTTAATATGTTTGTGTTGAGGCTCAATTGGAGTTAAATAATGTAGGCGTACATGTCATGTTTTTTACACATTTTTTAGTCGGTGTTTTCACATAAAATGTGTGTTTTTACTTATTGATTTTTATTGCTTTGTTGGAACACGTTAGACAATCAGTTTACACTTAGGCGAAATCAAGTACATGTTTTCTTCTGTCAGTGTTCTTAAGATCCAACTTCTTAACAACACATCTTTCTTCTCCTAATAATCAATACTTCTAGTATCTTCTACATCCTTCTCAACTACTAAAAATTTCTCATCAGCGTGTCCAGTAGAACAAATACTTTTATTTGGTTCATTCTCTCTGAAGAAATAGGTTAATCTCAAAATCAATTGAGATATTTGTGTCATCCATATAAGATAATTTGTTGGCTTGAGTTTAATAGAACAAGACGCAATAAGATGGTAAAGTGAGGAGGTTGATAGAGTATTGGTAAAAGATGTCATTGCAATTTGATATTGTAATTATTCTAATTTTTATATTTAATACATTAAAGAGTTGAAAATCTTTAAAGCTCTGATATCATGTATAATTCCCACGTTAAGTATAGAGAAAAGTCATATAATTGCTACACTAGAAGTCCTATTACAATTAAAATATATTATTACATGAGCAGTATTAATAATATAACTAAAACACTTTATCCTAGTCAACTTTAGCCCCATACATGATACATCACCTTAGTCGTACATAAATTATGATTTGGTGGTTTGTAATAAGCACATTAGTTATAACTTTCTTCAACTTCAACAATTTTAGATATCATGGAGGCCTCGATGGATCGTCGTAACATTCAATGATTATAGATATCGCGGTGGCCTAGAAGTAGACATACATAATATTTGGTGATTATAGAAAATATGGTGATCTTGTCAGCCCTTTTAAGGACTTGTATTTTCAATTATGAATGACTGAATTAATTAATGTATTTGGTGCAAGCTTCTCTATTTGTAGCCTTGTTGTGCAAGGGCTTTCGATAAATTGAAACATATTTGTTTTTTTACCGAATCTAGCTGTTGCGCACTAAATCTTTCAGTTGATTTGGCTCAAGATCAAGTATGTCACAAGGTGCTAGTTGCACCTCCCAAGATGAGAGCATGAATCCTTGGTATCAAGAGAGATCATGGATCAAACCTCACCTAGTCATTTATCAATTGATTGAGTCGGTGCAACGAGTGTGGTATTCCAAAGGGATGCTAAGGGTTCTCTTTCACATGTTCCCTTCTTAGACGAGTTCGTCACATAGAATTTATCTAGTGTGCTTCGCATATCTTGTGCAATAACAAATTTACAGTGCACATCACAAAATATTAACCACATATCTTCTTAAAGAAATTTGGAACATAATGTGTGTGAGGGTGTGTGTGTGGAGTAATTAATAATGAATATATTTGTTAAGCAATGATGATAAATAAAGCATGAGTTACTTGTGAGATTTAAGAGTCGACTAGACTTTTTATATGACTTTCAGATATTTTAAATAGTTAATTATTGTGATTTATTTGTTTTCACGTCATTTCAAAATTACAAATATCTCTTCTTCCAACTCTATTTACGTGATAGTAATACAATTTTGAGAGTTATTCAAATATTGAAAAAATGACCAAATGAGCCTCCAATCCATTATCGAATTTTTAATTACACACTCATACTTTACGGGGGTTCTATTACTCCCCTTAATTATTTAAAATTGAAATCATTATCTTTCTAAAAAGTCATAACCACATTTATGTTGATAAGTGAAATCCACGCGTTCGACACATGTAATTTTTTTTTATCCTTTTTGACTGATTATTTTATTTCTTTTTCCTTTTTATTTCTTTCTCTCTCTTCTTGTTCAGCTTCCTCTTCCATCCTTCAATTCCCTCTTATCATAGGAGCCACAAGTAGCTTGAGAAGCGGAAAAAAATTATGGTAGTAATTAGATGAATGACAACCCTCCGCGTCATTTCTCAAGAGCAAGGGTTCAATAAAAGGAATGACCTAAAAAGTAAATTATTGGTCAAAATTTTTTTCGATGAGGATATTTTGAGATTTTTTAAAAAGATCCACAACATTATTAAGTTGTTTGAATGAATTTTATTAACTGAAAAAAATTGTTACAATACCTTCAAAATGATATTTCACTGGTATTTTAATGGTTTATAGTTGATTTTGAAAACTGGGATAAAATAATTTACTTAATTTTTTATTGTGTGAAGAGTAAGAAAAATATTTATATCTCGTCACTTTTAAATGGTGATGTTAACTAACACATGATTGGTTAACTGGCGGACCTGTTGTTATAATTCTGATGGCTACCATTGGCTCTTATTCCTTTCAATTTATGTTTGTTTCACACAGTAAGAAGAAAAGAGACGAGATAAAACAAATAAAGAAAAAATAAAAATGAAAAGAATTTAAAAAATAAAATTTTAATATATTTTTTTGATCTTCACTCTGTTTGAGAGAGTGAAATACATTTACTTTGCCATATAAGCATTTAGGGAGGTGATAATTTCAATCCGGTAATATATTGGAGGCTCAATTGACCATTTTCTCATAATATTTTATATCTTTTAAAATTTAAGTATTTTAGATTGTTAATTGCAGTAATTTATATGATTTTAACATTATTTTAACTACAAAATTTTTAAAAATAAATAATAAATTAATTAAGATTTAAAAATTATAATTTTTACATAAATATGTCCTTAGCTAGAAGCGAGCTGATATAAAAAATATTTGTTTCTAACCTTCTCAAATAGTATTATTTTCCATATTCTATCTCACAGAAAGAATACAAAAGATTTTTCAAATGACTTAATACGAATTGCCAATCAAGTATTGAAGTAGTTATATGTATCTTATTTTCTATCAAAACTCATTGTATCAGTGAGTGAACAAGCAATGCAGCTTCCTATGGCTAGCAGAATATAAAAGGTGATTGAAGGAGAGAAGGAGAGAATGAGAGAATAATGTGTTTGATGAATTCAGCCAAAAGAAGTTACAATTTCATCTATCACACTACATTATATACATGTGACTAAGAATCTTCTAGAGTAATCAAAGAAGAATAAAAATGTGTAACTAACTAAGTAACTAACTAACTGAATTATTAACAAACTATTAAGCTAGATAATTAAGATTTGTTATAATTCTCAATACCCCTCCTCAAGTTGGTAGTAATGATCTTACAACCAACTTGTTCAAAATTGCAGCATGTTTGATACCAGTTAGAGATTTGGTGAAAATGTCTGCTAGTTGTTCATTTATGGGCACATGTTGAATCGAAATGAGCCCCTCCTGCAGCTTATCACGTACAAAATGGCAATCAACTTCAATATTCTTAGTTCTCTCATGGAAAATAGGATTGTGTGTTATGTGTATGGCAGCTTGACTATCACAGTACACAACAATAGGAGAAGAATGAGGTATGGTTAACTCCGTGATCAACCTATGCAACCAAACCAATTCACCTACCACTTTCCAAAGTGACCTGTATTGAGCCTCTGTAGATGACAATGATATTGTTTCTTGCTTCTTAGACTTCCAACTAATTGGGCTATCTCCAAGCAAGACCAAGTATCCACTTACAGATTTCCAGGAATCTGGACAAGTGGCCCAGTCTGAATCACAATGTGCCTTCATAGTACAATCAGAATCATTTGACAAGTAAACTCCCAGGGTAGGATCTTGTTTTAGATATCTAAGCAAGTGAAAAGCTTCCTGTAAATGAGGAGTTTTGGGGTCTTGCATAAACTGAATCAATTGTTGAACACTAAAATCTATATCCAATCTGGTGTTAGTGAGGAAATTTAGTTTCCCAACAAGTTTCCTATAATAAGTAGGATCAGAAAGTGGAGTTCCTTCCTTGGCCCTGAGTTTAATATTAGGATCAAGAGGAGATGATAAAGATGTGTAATTGAAACAATCATACTCCTTTAGTAAGTCTAACACAAACTTCCGTTGTGAAACAAGGACCCCTCCTGCAGTGTCAAGTATTTCCATACCCAAAAAATAATGAAGTTTACCAAGATCTTTAATCTTAAATGTCTTATCTAGGTACATATTTAGTTAGTGATCGTCAGTTGGGTCTGTGCCTGTCAAACTATGTCATCAACCTAAACTGGTGCCACAATAACCACCATAATTGGAATTTCTGTAGAACAAAGAGTAATCATAGTGTGAATGTGTATAGCCTCTAAGGGACAATGCTTCAGTCAACTTAGCATACCACTGTTTGCTGGCTTGTTTAAGGACATATAGAGACTTGTTAAGCTTACAAACTAAACCTGGTTAACTTACATCAAGACCTTGAGACACTGACATATACACTTCTTCATTTAGATCACCATATAGGAATGCATTATTGACATCAAGTTGGAACATTTCCCAACCCTTTTTCACAGCACATGCCATCAATGTTCTCACAGTCGTCATTTTAACAATAGGTGAATATGTTTCTGTGTAATCTATTCCAGCCTTTTGAGTATATCCGTTAACCACCAATCTAGCCTTGAACCTCTCTATGCTACCATCAGCTTTATGTTTCACTTTATAAACACACTTACATCCAATAGTTTGTTTATCCATAGGTAATTTGACCAGATCCCAAGTTTCATTAGCATGTAAAGCATTAAATTCTTGTTCCATTGCCTTTTGCCATGCAGGACTTAATGTTGCTTCTTCATAATAACATGGCTCACTGTCACAACAAATGCTTTCAACCAAGACTTGACTTTTAGAAGCAATGACATCAGAACTTATGTAGTGGTGTTTATCAAACAATACATTAGGTGACAGGTTATTTTGGTTATTGTTGGGAATGGTATTGGAAACAGAATTGGAATTGGTTTTTAGATTAGGGAGTGACAGAACATAATCCTTTAAATGATAAGGTGTCTTAATTTCTCTATTGGATTTTCTTTGTGGTATTGGTGGAATTGATATTTCAGTTTGTGCATGTGGTGATGAATGTGTGGACTGAGGATTAAGAGACAAAGTTGTATGATCATCAATTACATCCAAATGATTGTTTAACAATGTATCACAAGGTTCACTAAAATCAGTAGAACAAGTTTTTAAAACAGAAGGAAAAAATGTTGTTTTCTGAAGATAAAGTAAATGGAAAAATGTTTTCATGAAAAACCGCATATCTTGAGATTTGTATTTTCCTTGTGGCAAGACTCATTACCTTGTACCCTTTAATTCTAGAAGGATATCCTATAAAGATATGGGGGGTGGTTCTTGGTTCTAGTTTTGCTGTATGAACTTTAGGTAATGTGGTGTAACAAAGACATCCAAAAGATCTTAATTGACTATAATTTGATTTTTCCTTATAGAGCATCTCATAAGGACACTTATTTTGGAGAAATGTGGAAGGAAGCCTGTTGATAAGGTATGTCGATGTAAGAATACAATCACCCCAGTACTTGGTAGGTAATTTGGACTGGAAAAGAACGCTCTAAGCTATTTCAACAAGATCTGGGTCTTTCTTTCTCTATCTATTTCGATGTGGTGTGTAAGGACAACTCTTCTGATGTGTGATGCTTGGCCTGAAGAATTGAGTGTTTCATCATTATTATTGAACTCAATCCATTGTCTTGACCTGATGCATTTTATAGTTGTTTGAGAAACGGCTTTTCTATCATATTACTAAGGTTTGAAGAACTTGTATGATGGCTTATTTTGGTGCTCAACAATATGTCCAAGGTAAGCTCTACTGTAATCATCCACAATGGTAATGAAATATTTTAATTATCATATGTCAGAAACATGATAATGACCCCATAACTCCATAATGGAGAAGATCAAAAATAGTCTTAGAATGAGTTGTGCTGTGAGTGAATGGTAACCTGACTTGTGTTGCCATTGGACATATGGTGCATGTAAAGGGTTGTCTGGTAGAAAACTTAACAGGAATAGTAGGTATATTTCTCATTTTCACAAAAGGTACATGGAGAAGTCTATTATGCCACTGTAAATCCAACATCATCTTTAAGAGATTCAAGAGATGCACAATTATTCAACATATCTGTATTATTGGTAGATGAATAAACAGAGATTACAGGAAGTTTTCTAGACTGTTGAACACATTTTTAACAGATGATTCATTACAAATTGAAACTGGAAAAGGAATACACCTACAACCATGAGATAGACAACTACAAACAAAATCAGTGGCATCAGTAGTATTTTTCAAGCATCTCCCACACATGTAGTAAATGCCATCCTTGCTACTACCAATTGCCTGAGGCCTCTTCACTGAAGGGGCCTATAATATACAAGTTGTATCAGTGAATAAGATCATGCTCTTCATTGAAGAGACTAAAGACTGGACTGAAATGAGATTATACTTGAAAGAGGGAATATGCAATACTTTGTTTAAGACCATTTTAGATATAATATGTACATCACCATACTTTGTCACTTTGACCTTGTATCCATTAGGAAGTGAAACAAGTATAGGATAGGGGTATATTTAAATGTTTTGTTAAGTAAGGATTTATTATATTTCATATGGTTTTTTGAAGGCTCCTGAGTCAATGATCCCAAATCAATTACTTTGATCTAGAACATTGCATGAAGCGATAACCAAAATCAATGAAACGTGCATAATATTGTACCTGCAAATTTGGTTAGGTTCAACATTAACTTAGAACCATCTCCTGAACTAATCAACTGGAACTGCTCGTAACAAACTCGTAGAGACCATACTGTTCTTGTGTGCTTACAACATTTGAAATTACTAACTTTCTTGTTATCATTCTTCCATGTGCATTAGCTATAATCTTTTCCTCTGAAGTTCTCTGATTATATTTTTTGCCTGAACTGTTGTGCTTTTTGTTCTATTGTTAAGAGTATTATTCTTTGGAGGATATCCATGTAGTTTATAACACTTCTCCTTAATATGACCTTGTTTCTTATAAAAATCACAGATCATTACATTTCTATTATTATTGTTGCTTGAGTCATTGTTACTTGAGAAATTTGTTCTATAGCCTCTACCACCTGGTGATCCTTTACCAACATTCACATTCAATGAAATCGATTCCATAGGTGTACGACTAGTAGACCTATATTCTCTTTGTTTTTCCTCTTTAATCAACAAAGAAAAAGCTTGTGCAGTGGAGGGAAGAGGATTCATCATGAGTATATTACCTCTGATTACAGTGTAAAATTAATTTAACCCCATGAGGAATTGTATTAATCGCCTATTTTGTTTAGATTTATGTATGCTATCCTTGGCACCACAAGTACATGTACAAGTGCATATACTCTTTGTATTCAAAGTATTTAATTCTTCCCACAACTTCTTCAACCTTGTGTAATAGACAGTGATGTCTAGAGCCCCATGTGTTAGATCATCAATTTCCTTCTTAATTTGATACAATTTCGCACCATTTGTATGATGGTATCTGTCTTCTAGTTCCTTCAAAAATTTAGAAGAATTGTTGACATATTCAACACTATCTGCGATCTCCTCGGTAAGAGAATTCAATATCCACGAAGTTACCATATTATCACATCTCTTCCATAGGCGATATTGAGGAGAGTTTTCAGCTGGCTTCACACAACTTCCATCAATGAAAACTAACTTGTTCTTCACAGACAAAGCTCGTGAGATACCTCTTCTACAGGATCTGTATCCAACCCTATCAAATTAAGCTGGAACAAGTGATATTCCTGGATTGTCTGAAGGATGAACATAGAAAACACTGCTTGTATCAATTCTAGCAGCAGTTGCTTGAGTTGTAACTTCTGTCATAATAAAACAATGAATTCGAAAGCAGAAGCCAGATCAAAAACAGATCTCAAGGATCTAAAGACGAGAGAAATCGATGTGGATCTGATACCATATCAAAACTCACTGTATCAGTGAGTGAACAAGCAATGCAGCTTCCTATGGCTAGCATAACATGAATGGTGATTGAAGGAGAGAAGAAGAGAATGAGCGAATAGTGTGTTTGATGAATTCAGCCAAAAGAAGTTACAATTTCATCTATCACACTACATTATATACATGTCACTAAGAATCTTCTAGAGTAATTAAAGAAGAATAAAAATGTGTAACTAACTAAGTAACTAACTAATAGAATTATTAATAAACTATTAAGCTACTATTAAGCTAGATAATTAAGATTTGTTATAATTCTCAACATTTTCTTGTTATGCAGTCAACTAAGCAACATATTTCGTATATACAAAATTTCACTTTTACATCAGTTCCCTATTCCTATTCACAACCAAACAATCCTCGGGGTTATTTGGTTTGAATATACGCCTTGTTGGGATTAATTATACTTTAATAAGTTATACTTGAATTAGTTATGCTGAAATTAATTTGTATTGCTTGTTTGGTTTGTAATATTCAAACTTATATTCATTGCATAATTTCTAAGAACAAGTTATTTGTTTGTAAAAATATCCTCCACTATATATATGTATATATATATATATACATATATATACATATATATACAATGTATACATCACACAAAACACACACCCACACCACACACATCACACACACCCTACACACACACACACACACCAACACATATATATATATATGATAATATCTTATTTTTCTTTGCAAGTTTTAGTATTCATTCTTAAATAAAATTCCATTTTAAGTTTATTCAGTAAAAGAAATTTTATTATTAGAGTTATCTACATTTTAATTGATATATAAAATATAATATTTAAATGAGCAATAAACTACTTAATTAAAAATATGTAACTTAGTAGTGTAGTGAACATTTGAAGAGAAATCAAATGCAAATAAACATAAGAATTAGACAAATTAGTTCTTGTAATATATTCATAAATAAAAATGTATTTATAAGATATAATTTTTAATAGAAAAAATATATTATCATAAGAACACCAAATAATTAAGGATGTGAATGTTATTCTAAATATTGTTAAAATTATGTTAATATACATGAATGTAAAGTGGTGTATAAAAAAGAATTTGGGCGGATATTTTTGTTATTTCATATACTTTAATTTATTTCAAGATAAGTTATCCCGATATTACTATTCCATCCCAAGTAGGGATAACTTATTCCGGGACTAATTATTGATCATGGGATAAGTTGCCCCGGCCTCTGCAACCAAACAACATATTAAAGGCTACTTAAGAGTTATTCCAAAATTAATTCCTTTTATCCATCACACCAGACGACCCATAATTGATTACTTGGTTATTTATTAAGGGTGTTTGGACTTTGGTATGAAGAAAAATATTTTCTGGGAAAATGTTTTTCATGTTTGGTTGGCTTAAAATTTTAGAAATTCCAAATCAACTCATTTTCCTCAAATTTAAGGAAATTGACTTCCCTTAAAAAATTAAGGAAAATATTTTTCAAACTTCTACCCCGACCTTAAATTATAATTTTTTTTCTTATTCTACCCCATACCCCGACCCTTCCCATCCATTTCTTTTTTAAAAAATCAAATACTTTTCATTTCTATCCCCAAAACCAACCTCACCCCCTTCCTCCCACTAAACAAAAAAAATTAAAATTAGAATTCTCTTACCTCACTCAACCGCGGACTATCATCCCCTCCCCTACCCTCCAAAAAAATTAAATTATTTTTGAAAAATATTTCAAAATTTAAAAATTTCTATATTACCACCCACCAACACACCCCTTAACCAACCACCACCACCCCCCACCCTTCACTTACCCCCTCAAGCTCCCAGCCCCTACCCTACCCTTACCCCCCTTCCATCCTTCATTTTTTATTAAAAAAAATGTAAAAATGTTAATTTTTTTTATCTTTTTACCCACCCCCTACTCCGACCCCGTCCAATCTCACCCCCGCATTAAAAGTTCATTTTCAAAGATATCAGGTTCCGAGTTTGCAAGTTGAGTCAAGTTGGGTCTTGATCGAAAGTTGGGTCCCGCATCGACTGTTGGGATCAAATCTCGAATTGAGATGTTGGATCGTTTCCAAGTCCAGTGTTGGGATTGGGTCCTTGTTTGAATGATGTATTTCGGGTCGAATGTTAGGTCAGATCTCAATGCCTAATTTTGGAATGGTCTGGGGTCGTGTTCTAGATTGAATGCTAAGGTCGGGTCTTAGACCGATTACAGGGGCTGATTTTCGGGTCAAAACTTAGTTTCCTAGAACATATTTTTTACACTCTAAAATAAAAGATATTTTCTAAAAATATTTTTCATTCGCCAACCAAACACTAAAAAATATTTTTCAACAAGTCTTTTCTACTCAAAAACCAAACATGAAAAAATAAATTAGAAACCCACTTGTTTTGATTCCAAGAAAAATCTTTTTTTCTAGAAAAATGATTTCTACAGAAAACATTTTCTTTATACCAAATACACCCTAAGTGTTGATGCGTACATTTTGGTTGGTTGTTACCCATTGTATTGTACTACATTGTTAGTTTAAATTTGGTTTTGACTGTTATTTAAATTTTATTGTACCATATTATTAAAGGAACATGTAAGAGTTAGTTACAAGGGTAATTAGTTAGTTAGATAACTATGTAGTTAGTTAAAGTATGATAGTTAGTTAGAGTTAAGTCTAGTTAATAGATCTATATAAACTAAACTCGAAATCATACTGTAAGGATTTAATAGAATGAAAGTTTGACAGATTGTAAATTTGTTTCTTCTTACCCTCTTCTTATCTCATATCATCTCTTCTCAAATAGTCTAATTCATTATTATTGCATCCTACTACAAGTTCATGGTATTAGAGCCAGCAACAACCAATTAACTAATTGAAAGGGTCAATTAGCAGATCAAGGATCGAGTCATTTAATTAAATTTAAGAAATTGAAAAATTCTCTGTAGTTGCAATGACAGTATATGGAGATTAGTCTACACAGCCACAAACAGTCAAAGCTGGGCAGAAAAATGAATTGACAACAATCATCCTCTGTTTCTTTCTCCAACTGATGTGAGTGTACACAAGTCATATCGTTTTAGTTAACTGGGGTTGAAAATTACTCGATTTGGTGTCGTTCAATGAGAGTAGCCTTGCTAGGAAGGAATAAGTTAGGGATGGTTGGTTGTTCTTGTAAAAAAGAAGTGTTTTCTGAACAGATGTGGAACCACTGGGAGAGAGTTAATGCTGTGGTATTTTCTTAGTTGATGAATTTGGTGGAAAGAAGTCTACTAGGAGGAATAATGTATCCCTCACAAGCTCAAGAAGTTTGGGATGATCTTTATTAGAGGTTAAACAAGGTTGATGGTTCTAGAACTTTCAATCTGAACAAGGAAATTGCTACATTAAGCCAAGGTATTGCTACAGTTTCTTCATATTTCTCTAGAT
This sequence comes from Solanum habrochaites, assembly GCA_027704765.1. Lineage (NCBI taxonomy): Eukaryota > Viridiplantae > Streptophyta > Magnoliopsida > Solanales > Solanaceae > Solanum > Solanum habrochaites. The sequence continues at coordinate 53,149,126 of JAKWJA010002495.1, read as the reverse complement.
TAAAAAATATGTGGGAAGAGTTCGAAGTCCCGTGTCCTGGGTGTAACTGCGAAAAATCCAGAGGTTTTAGAGTGCACTTACAGAAGTTAAAATTGTTTTAATTTCTAATGGGGCTTAATGACTCCTATAATCAAGCAAGAAGTCATATCTTGCTCATGAATCCTATGCCTTTTGTAAATCAAGCGTACGAAATGATAATGAGTGATGAAGGACAAAAGTCTATAAGTACAAATGCTGGAGTTTTGGGGGCTAATCCTGAATCAGGAGGCAATAATTTTGATATGGCTATGCTCACAAGGAATGGGTATACAATATACAAGAAGAATTATAATGTCCAGTGCGAGTTTTGTAGAATGAAAGGACATACCAAGGAAGTGTGTTAAAAACTAGTAGGTTATCCAGCTGATTATAACAAGTTCTTAAGAAAGGAGTGCAGACATGAAATAGTAGCTATACTCCTAGTGCAGGGCTCATAAAGTGATTACTGGTGATCAATTCTAAGATTCTGAACATTGTGGTATAATGGGTGATGCGTTTGGGAATATGCCTGAAGGAAATAAGATAGACAATAGAGGTAAAGGAATAACATGTAAATCTGATGATCCTTCACATAGCAGAGAATCAAAAGTAGGATTGTATCTTTTTACCAAAGAGCAATATAATCATATCGTGAACCTATTGAAGAATATGAATGACAACAACATTGCTCCAAATTCAAAATGTGTATCTTCAGCAAATGTAGCAGGTATTGATCAGTCTGATTATTCAGTTAAAAATATTCAGAAGTGGATAATTGACACTAGAGCTAACAATCATATGGTAGCACATGTCAACTTGTTAGATAAACCTGATATAATGTCTAGAGGAATGTTTTTACCTACTGGAGCTATAGCTAAAGTTGCTCACGTTGGATCTAGTAGTATTAATACAAGAACATCTTTGACTAATATGTTACATGTTCCACAATTCAAGTTCAATTTAATGTCTGTTTCAAAGCTTACAGAAGAGTTAGGATGCTCGGTAAGTTTTTTTCCTGATATTTGCCTCTTTTAGGATCTCTCCAATGGAAGGGTGAGGGAGATTGGTAGAGAGGAAAATGGTTTGTATATTCTAACCGGAAGTACAAAGTTGCAGCAGTCTCAAAACAGTGGATGTGATTTTTCTGTAAAAGAAAGTCAGGATCATGAGGAGGCTGCAGATGTCAAGCTTTGACATAAAAGACTTGGACATGCTTTCTCAAGTTCATTGAACCAGCTTATTTCTGTTAAAACTGAAAAAATAGCAAATACATTGAATAATTGTGTTGTGTGTACTTATGCAAAACAACTTAGAAATACATTTCCTACAACTTGTATACAAACTTCAGCATGCTTTGATCTTATACACATGGATGTTTGGAGTCCATACAAAGTACTTTCATTTGATGGTAATAGGTTTTTTCTCACTATTGTGGATGATTTATCAAGATTAACTTGGGTATACCTGTTAAAGATGAAGGCTAATGTGCGTGTGATTATTGAACAAATCATTGTGTATGCTAAAACTCAGTTTTATAGGTGTGTTAAGGTCATAAGAATATATAATGGAACTGAGTTTGTTAACAAAGTGTTCAAAGATTTGTTTAAGAAGTGTGGCATAGTACATGAAACTACTTGTGCTTATACTCCTCAGCAAAATGGAGTAGTTGAGAGAAAAAACTGACATCTACTAGAGGTAACAAGGGCTCTAAGGTTCCAAGCTCATAAACCTATTAACTTGTGGGGTCTGTGTGTATTAGCTACAATACATATAATCAACAGGATACCTAGCTCAGTTTTACTAAACAGATCTCCTTATGAGGTGTTCTACAACAAGAAGCCTAGTATCACATATTTAAGAGTTATTGGATGTCTATGCTATGCTAAGGTAATACAAGAACAAGATCAACTAAAGCCAAAGTCTAGGATGACAGTACATATGGGATATTCAATGACTCAGAAAGGTTATATTCTATATGATTTAGAAACAAGAAAGTTAGGAGTTAGTAGGGATGTTGTGTTTAAATTTTCCTTTCAAAAAACAAATATGAGGCATGTAACAATTGTTTTGTTCCTTGCTAATGGTGTATGATGTGATGGATAGGATAAAATTAATTATAACACATAGGAACACCCTACCTACCTGAAGTTCATATACCTAGAAATGAGGATAATAGACGAGTGGAAGTTCCTGTGACACCTGATAGGGGTTCAAGGAGATTTGCTAGGGATAGAAATCCTCCTGTCTAGTTAAAAGATTTTGTTTCATTAAGTGTAAATGAAACAATAGACTATCCTATGTCTGAATATGTTGCATATGCTCATTTGGCACCAACATATCAAGCTTATATTGCTTCTATTCAACATCCATAGAACCTAAAACTTATTATGAGGCCATTACAGATCCTAGGAGGGTAGAAGCTATGAAAGAAGAAGTTAGTGCATTACAACACAACAACACTTGGGAGGTAGTGTCTTTGCCTGAGGGGAAGAAACCTATTGGGTACATGTGGATTTACAAAATAAAGTACAAAGCTAATGGTGAAGTGGAAAGGTCGATTGGTAGCCAAGGGGTATCGTCAGAAATAAGGAATTTATTATCAAGAAACCTTCTCTGTAGTGGTAAAAATGAAGACTGTAAGATCAGTACTTGTTATTGCATCTAAAAAATAGTGAAACATAATCAAAGAAATGTGTTTATGCCTGTTTACAAGCCAACCTGTTTGATAAGATTTACATGGATTTACCACAAGGTTTTCAGAGTCAGGGGGAGACTAAGACTAAGACAGTGTGCAGACTCAAGAAATCCTTGTATGGATTGAAACAAGCTCCTAGGCAATGGAATGTTAAGCTAACTGAGGCACTTCTTAAGTTCTAATTCCAACAAAGTCAATATGATCATTCATTATTTACAAAAAGGAATACAGAAGGCATTACAATTGTTCTTGTATATGTGGATGATACGCTCATCACAGGAGATAGTTTGCCAATGATCAAAGAGACCAAAGGGCACTTAGAACAAGCATTCAAAATGAAAGACTTAAGAGAGCTAAAATATTTCCTTGGCATTGAGTTTGATAGATCAAAGGAAGGTATTCTAATGCATCAAAGGAAGTATGCATTAGAGTTGATCTCTGAGGTTGGTCTGGGGGCTGCAAATCCTGATTTGACTCCTATGGGTGCAAATATAAAGTTAACAACAAAGGAATATGATGATCATGTGATCAAAGCTCAAGCAGAACCTATGGCTAATCAAGAATCATATCAGAAACTCATAGGTAAACTTTTGTACATCACTATGACCAGGCCATATAGCTCTTTTGTGTACAGACTTTGAGTCAATATTTACAAGCACCTAAACAGTCTCATATGAAAGCAGCAAGTAGAATAGTCAGATATCTGAAAAAAGATCCAGGACAAGGAGTCTTACTGTCTAGCAAAGACAAGTTTGATATATCAGCTTGTGATGCAGATTGGGCTGCATGTCCAAACATAAGAAAGTCAGCGACAGGATATGTAGTTAAGCTCTGAGATTCGTCTATCATTTAGAAGTCTAAGAAACAGACTACTGTGTCTAAGAGTTCAGCAGAAGCTGAATACAGAGGTTGGCTTCAACAGTGGCCGAAGTGATATGAATAATTGGATTGATGAAGGAACTTGGTGTAGATGTTACTCTCTCAGTTAAGGTATACAGTGATAGTAAAGCTGCTATGCAAATAGCCGCAAACTCATTCTATCATGAGAGGACTAAGCATATTGAGATAGACTGCCACTTTATTAGAGAAAAGATTATGCAAAGAGTAATTTCTACCAGTTATATTCCTACAAGCGATCAGCCTGCATATTTGTTAACCAAGAGTTTATTCAGGATGCAACATGAAGTCTTGAGTTTCAAGTTAGGCATTAAAAACATTTTTAGAGCACCTAACTTGAGGGAGAGTATTGAAGGAACAGGTAAGAGTTAGTTACAAGGGTAACTAACTTATAGAAAGTTAGTTAGTTAACTATGTAGTTAGTTAAACTATGATAATTAGTTAGAGTTAAGTCTAGTTAGTTGATCTATATAACCTAGACTCTAAATCATGTTGTAAGGATTGAATAGAATGAAAGTTTCACAGATTCTAAATTTGTTTCTTCTTACTCTCTTCTTAACTCATCTCGTTTCTGCTCAAATAGTCTAATTCATTATTATTGCATTCTGCTACAAGTTCACATATCGTTTAAATTCATCGTTAGGTAACAATGAAAAAACTCATTTATGACCTCCGCGACCATAATTGATCTCACTGTTATCCCACTGATATTTCTTCTCATTGTATCCTTATTTAGTATGTAGATAATTTATTTCCATCTTTTCCCCTACCAGGTGGTTATAGTATCGCTTCCCGTACCCACTTTTCTTTATCTGTTTAGCAGTCAAATATAAAAATGTGGTGACATACCATGTCACGAACAGAGAACATACAACCTATACACCATAGATAAAACTGAACAATATAGTACGATACGATACAACACAATACAAATCAATACGATATATTATGAAACAACATATTATAACTATCTAAATATCTGATTAACGGTGAAATAATTTCATCACTGCATTATAATCGAGGTGGCATTTCTATTTTCTATATTAGAACAACAGCTCGAAGTAGGGTCTGAGAAAAAAGGACGTGGGTGTGAAGAAAAGACTTGAAGGTAGGGTCTCTTTTCTTTAAAGTTTAAAAACATAAATATTAGGATGGGATTGAAATTTGAAGGAGAGAGAAGAGGTTGGAAAACGACAATTATCCCTTTTTCTAGGCTAAAACACCATCCGGACGGTGGCTATGGGGACTACATAACATAACATAACATAAGGGGTCCCTTTTAATTATATAGTATATAGTTTTATCTAAATCTCTTTCTCTCTCACGTGATTTTTCTATTTCCACTTCAATCATTCATTTTCATCTTTTTTGTCATTTTGTTACTGCTCTAATGGAGATTGAGAAGAAGAAAGTGTTAGAATTCGAAAGTGATTTATGACTTAGTGTGGAACTTTATAGTTTACAAATTACAATGCGATAAATTAGATAACAAATAAAAATATATTAGAAGATATAATATTATCAAATGGTAAGGTCAATTGACCTATATAATTAAAAATTAATAAAAACATAAAATTCGCATAAGCAAAAATTTTTTATTGACTACACGTGGATGTTCTTGTGTCGTGCACTTCTGCCATGAGAATAAGAATTATCTTCGAACTTTTCCTCCGAGGATGGAATAACCTAAATTTAGAAGAAAGTTATATTTTCCTTAACATAAAATGTATGTAGGTGACTTCATCAATATCTGACGGAAATAGAGAGGTTGTTTTTAGAAGATCTTATCTTGACTATATCAAACAATTGAAGTAAACGTTAAGGCGTCAATAAAAAAATCAATATATATAGTATATAAAATAAAAACAAAATATCAAAATAGTGTTATAAATTAAAACAAATTGTATATGGTATTCAATCATCAAAATTTAGTTTTATAATTTGATTACGCTATAGCTAGGGATTAATTAATGTCCATGTATTTTATTGTTTCAGTATGTTTTCGTTAAGATACATACTTTGTGGTGTTGGAATGTTATTGGAGTGTAGTTTCATAGATATCTCCATCTTTTGTATATTATGAAAGCACGCAACTTATTATGATCTATCACTTTAATTAGGCGTTTGATTAGATTAACTTTTTCTAAGATTGTAACTTCATGATTATTTAATTACTAGTCGATCATTAGGATATATACGCAGTTTATTATCTAATATGTTTCTTAATTATTATATTATATAGTAGATGATCTAATCATGTTCATGAAAATCATACTAACTACATACGGCAGAGTCCTTCGAAAATTTATAACACTTTTAATTAATTGAAATCATGATTCACCGTGAAACAAAATATATGATATATATATATATTGACTAATATATATATATAATATATAGAATATATAGATCTATATCTATATATATATCTAATATTTTATTATATATCTATAATATATATAGATATATATATCTATATATAAAATGTTCTTTCCATTTATGTCGTGTAGGGATCGTGAATTCCACTCCTTATACTTCAATTAAATAACTTACACAAATTCAATAATATATTCTATTATTCCATGGCTTAACCCCACTAAGAAAATTCCGATAATTATTACCGACATTATTTTTTATAGATGTTCGGGCGGGGGAGGGGGGGGGGGGGGGGGGGGGGGGGGGATACACTACTTAATTTGATAAATGTTCCGAAAAGGGTAGAGATGTGTCCGAAAGGTATTGTGATGTATTTGATAGTAGATTTTTGTAATTTTTTAAATAACAAAAACTTTTAGAAATTGTAATATCTTAAGTTGTATAATTACGTAATTTTTCCGACAAACAAACAAATGTTTTCACATGCCTATTCATGATCTGTTAGATGATTTCTTAAAGAACTGTTTGGGTCAGGGTTGGTTGGGGGCTTTAGCGGAAAAAAAGGTATTTTCAAGGAGATTTTGTCCGTTGGTTTATGTGGTGACTAAATCATTTGCTATACAAAAGGAATTAATTTTATTCTATAAATGTAACGACTGTTTCGGGCCGTTTTGCAACAGATGTTATTCGGAAAACTGGCAGAGGTGTACGGAGTCCCACGCGGACCTCCAGGGCACGACTGACCGTCGTTGAGGGGTGTCGTTCAAAACACTTAGAAACTGAACTTGGTACTGAAAATCGACTCTTCTGCCGCCCGACGAAATGGCAGGACGGACCGTCACAGGAGTGACGGCCGTATACGTATTTTGATGGAAATTGTCTCTTCTGACTGTTTTTTTGCGACTGACAGCATGAAGGACCGTCGCAGCAGCGTCGACTGCCCCGTCACGTGCTCTTAACAGCAATCCCAGTTCGGGTCGGATTCATTTACAACGTTTTAAAGGACGTTTTTGACTTTCCTGCTTTAAATTATAAATTAGGGGGTTAATGTTAATAATCTAATTACTTGGGGGTTAAAAGAGGTAACCTTAAGTTCATTGTGGGTTTATTATTTGCCCATCTTTTCATTCTTACTTACATAATAATTAGTGTAGAAAGAAAGAGTGTTTTGAATAAGAAAAATAGAAAGAAACAAAGACATAAAGAAAATAGAGGATACGATAGAAAGAGAGGCGAAGAAAGGACAACAAGAAATTGAGGAATTTGCTTGCTTGATCACGATTCTTTCGGTGAGGTAGTGTTATGGTTTCTCTTACGATATTCTAGTAAACTCTAATAGTGAATGTAGGTATTTATAGTATTGTAAATCCCTCTATATATGGCTTATTGTATGCTTGGCATATTATTATTATGAAATGTGATGAATTAACACAGCATGATGAGCTATGAATCCCAAATCTTGAAAGAACCCTAATTTTCGCTGATATATTATATAATTAAATGATGATTCCTTAGTAATGAAAGAAGGCTGATAAATTCTATAATGAGAATGATGATGCCTAGTGGTAAAAGAAGGTTTGATGAATTAGGGATATGGGCACGTGCCGTGCCCAGTGAGTCCGTCTCTCCTCTTCTTCTCGAATTGTCAGTCCACTGACCCCCCAGATAGAATATGATTCGTTGCCCACGTTCCGTACCAGGAATTATCATCTTAGATACTCGGAGTTGTCCCACGTTCGACACCTAGGATATAATAGGATCGGTTGCCACGTTCGCGGTACCAGGCTAATATGGGATCGGAGTATCCCGTTCACGACCCCGTAGGATAGAATATGGATCCATCGGGTGCCACGTCCGGTACCAGAGGAATAGAATATTGAGGATCGAGTGCCGTTCCTGCAACCAGATAGAATAGCGGATTCGGATTGTCACGTACCGTCCACAATGAGGAAAAAGATACATGGAATCTTGACAAGATAAATTACTATACTCCAACTAATGAACCGTCATTCCCAAATAAGTATGTATTGGGCTTGAGTCCTCATGTGTGAACTCGTTTTAGCTTATTGATGAATCATGTTGTTTATTGCTACATGTTGCAGTATTGTATTGATTTACATTATTTATTGATATATACTGTGTCCTATTGTGGAGTTGGGCCGATGATATCTACTTCAGTACGTGTGTTTTGGTAAACTGTACCACCACTCCCTCGCTTTTCATGTTTTCCTCTTGTTATTTGTTGAAATGCAGAAAACGTTCTGTCACCTGTTTTTCCCCAAACACCCTCACCAGCAGATCTAGCCAGTCTTCACTTCAGCGGAAATTCAAAGGTGAGCTAATGCTTCTAGATTGGACTCGGTTCTCTCTTCTTCAAGTCTTGATGCCTATTGAACTTTCCGGCATGGACTAGTGTCTTTTTAGTTATTTTTGTTCTTAGAATACTCCTAGTTTAGTAATTTAGAAGATAGATGTTTCTTGGGATTATGACTCCAGATTTGGGGATAATGATAATAGTATTGAATTGCTTTTATTAATGAGTTTAGTCTTCCGGCCTTATTTTGTTTTGTGTTGATATATCTTGGCAAATGTAAGGTTTGATGGGTTGGTTCCCTCAACCAATATGAGGGGTAATGGGGTGCCAGTTCGTCCCTGATTTGGTGGTCGTGACCAACTTGGTAATCAGAGCATTAGGTCGTTGGTCTCATCACGACACAGAACAGGTCTAATAGAGTCTTAAAGAACTGATGGGGACGCCTTTACTCTTCTTTGAGAGGCTATAAGACTAGAAAATTCCATTCTTTCTTTCTTTCTTTCGTGCTATACTTGGATCCAATTGGTATCTGGGCGATACGAATGGTATCTGACCACTTCACTCTATTTCGCAATGGTTGAACTAGAGCAACGACGCAACCAGCATCAAACACCGGCACGCAGAACGACTGATCCGCCATCTGGTGCTGTATCTCGAGGAATAGTCCACGCACGAGGCCGTGTGAGATGTCGTGGACGAGGACGTCCTCTAGAGGAATAGGACAAGCACCTAGCCCATCTGATACTAGGGCGGTGACCCCTCAACCGACGCGAGGAGTGATAAGCTAGGGGGAGGAAGGGTGAAGAACAGGTCATAATGAGGAAATCACCCCCAGACCTACCCCAGATATGGGATCACCAAGTACTTGCTTCATCTTGTGGTTTATCCGATCAGGGAGGCACCTCCAGTAGTTTCTTCTTTCTTACAAATACAGTTCTACAACCAACACCTCCGGTTTTAGAAGGTCCGGCATCGCTCTATGGCGCCCCGCATGGATGCATCATGGGAATCGATTGGGAATAGGCACATTTCCACGTCTGACTACTGGGCCTATGATGGACAAAATGATCAGCATGAACTTTTCAGTAAGTTCTTGAAATGGATGTGTCGGTAACCCTCCAGTCTTTTTAAGGGCGTAGAACAGATGATGCCTCACGATTTTCTCTTGTTGATTGTCATGAGCGACTACACAAATGGTTATGGGAGAACGGGTTGGCGTTGAGTTCCGTGAGCTATCAGTTTTAAAGGGAGACTCCAAAGTGGTGTCCGTCCACATGTTGAGTGTCAACCAACGAAGGCAACCACCTATTGACTTGGGAATCAGTCTCGACTCTGTTGATGGAGATGTATATCCAAAAAGACTTTGAGAGCTAGAAAAAAAAGGGACGAGTTCCTTGAGCTAGAGCACGGGAGTATTACGTTAACCGCGTATAGGCTAAATTTGCGCACTATCAAGATACCCACCCCACTTTGTTTCACAGTCGCACAAGAACCGGATTCGCCGTTTTGTTGAAGGGTTGGAATATCAATTTTGGCGGATTTCGGCCTTACACGTAGCGGCTACGGCAACATCCTTCCAAGAGGTGGTAGACTTTGTGATAGGGTGGAGGAGTAAGCCAGACGACTTCACCCATCGACGTCGACACGAAAATGTTTCGAAGGGGAAGGCGAGTTAATGGTTTCTCATCTAGAGGACCGAGCTCCGGAGGTCTCAAGTCGACCAATTCAGTCTTCAGTCACTACATCTGTAGTTGGGGTCCACCTCAGAACGGTCACACTAGCTCCGAGAGACCGTATGCATTAACCCCGAGATGTTTGGATGTGGGGAGGTTGGACACATCAAGAGGTTTGTCCAAACCAGAATTACAAAAAAATAATCCCCCGTAGCTATAGCGAGGGTAGAGGTGGTCATGGTAATGCCGCTTTTTCTGGAGGAACGTGGTGGTCGAGGTAATGGGGTCATCACAAACGGAGAAGGTGATGGGCAAATGGAGCCACTACTACGCAACATGGTAGGGGGCAATGGACAGACAACTATAGGGCACCATTGTTACTCTTTCCTAGGAGATCTGAAGCGGATGCGTCTGATGCTCGCTTATCACAAGGTATCGGGTTTGGTTTTGTGATTGGATGGCTCTGTATTATTTGACCTGGCTCCTTTTTTCATCTGTATCTTTCGCATTTGCTACTGGTCGTAATAATTGCAATTGTGGACTTACTTGACATGCCTATTCGTGTTTCTACAACCGTGGGTTAGTCTGTTGTAGTTGAAAGGTACATTAGGAAGTCCTTGTTTGGTGAAACGTTGTGGGGAAGCAACCACTTAGTAGATTTTGTTATTTTAGAAATGGGTGAACTTGATGTATTCTGGGTATGACTGGCTTTCTCCAACTTTTGCGATCTTGGATTGTATGTCCAAAAACTGTGACATTGGCAGCCTGGGACCATCCGTTAGTGTGGGATGGTGACTACACTGCCAATCCGTTGCGTTCATCTCATTTTCTTTGTGCAAGAAAATGGTTATTAAAGGGTGTTTAGCTTTCTTGGCCCTCTCAATGATACACTCTCCCAATACCCATTCGATTGAGTGGTTTCGTTGGTCGCGAGTTTTTGGAGTGTGTTCCCCCCTGTCAGATTTCCTGGTTGCCACCAGATAGGGAATTGACTTTCTTTCTGTATCGATCTTGACCGGGCACATATGCACGCCCCATTTCTATGCCCCGTATAAGACTGGCTCCCGCGGAGTTAAGAGAGTTAAAGGCTCAACTTCAAGAGTTTTGTTGATCAAGGGCTTCATTAGAAGACCAAGTGCAATCCCTTGGGGTGCTCCGGTTTGGTTGTGAAGAAGAAGGATGGGAGTTTTCGGATGTGCATAGACTACCGACAGTTTGAACAAGGAACATCAAACTATTAAGAACAATTCATCCTCTTCCTCGCATTGATGACTAATCGACTCAATTACAAGGTCTTGTTTCTTCTCTAAGATTGACTTGAGATCCGGTTATCATCATCAATTGAAAATACTGGCAACGGATGTACCAAAGACGGCTTTCGAACGAGGTCTGGACATTACGAATTTGTGGTGATGTTCTATTGGTCTTACGAAACTACCCTGCTGCGTTCATGAGCTTGATGACCCCGGGATTATTTAAGCCTTATTTTGGACCTCTTTGTGACGTATTTATAGATGTATATACTGGTATATTCGAAAAGTAAGAAGGAAACATGAGAGCATTTGGGTTGTGTTGAAAGTTGAGGGAAAACGCTTACGCGCAATCTCTAAGGTGTGATTTTTGTCTGATGCAGTGTCCTTCGGGGGCACGTGGTTTCTAAGGATGGGGTATGGTGGGATCCCTCTTTGGAAGAGTCGAAGTAGTGAAAAATTGGTAAGACCTCACTAATGTGTAGAAATACGGAGTTTTGTGGGGTTAGCTACCTACTACCCGCCCTTTGGTAGGGCAAAGGGGTTCTCTTCTATTGCTTCCATTGACGAACTTGACTCAGCAGAATGTTCCATTTGTATGGTCAGATTAATGGGAGGAAAGCTTTCAGAACTTAAGACTTGTTGACTACCGCACCTTATCCTCAAACCTGCCGGAGAGGGGGTAAAACTTCTTGTTTATTGTTAAAGGCACCTATTCGGGTTGGGTGGCATGCTAAATCAATAAAACGTGATTGCTTATGCCTCAGAAATTCCAAGTGCATGAACGTACTCTCCACCTCATGACTTTGAATTGGCCTCGTTGTTGCATTGGAAGCAATGTAGACACTATTTATATGGGGGTTAAGTGTGAGGTCCTACACGATCAACTTAGCCTCGTATGTCTTTACTCAGAAAGATTTTAACTTGAGGAAAGGAAGATGGATGGAACTACTGAAGGCTACTACCTCACCATTTTGGTATCATCCGGTGAAGAGGCCGAATTTTTGTGGCAGATCGTTAGTAGGAAAGGGCGGGAAGCCATGGAAGTCTAGCCATTTGCAAGTCGCTAGACGCCCATTTGGCTAGATAGGTTCGACTCTGGCTAACGCGTTGAGGAGGTTTTGGAATACATGAGAAGGGAGGATGTTGGGTTAGTGTGGAGTCAAATCCTTCTTTTTCTTGACAAGTAAGGAAAAACGTTTTATGATGAGAAACTAAGGCGAATCCCGAGATAAAGGTGTTGCAGGAAGAGCTAAAGAAGCAACAATCGACAGGAAGGTGTGTTGAGGATTAATGGAAGGGTATGTTAACCCCCGCATTGTGATTTGATCAACAACCATTCTGGCAGAAGCTCATAGTTCAAGTATTCTATAACATCCGGTGCACCAGATGTATCGCGACCTCATAAAACAACACTTTTTGGTGGAGTTAGAATGAGCTCAATATTGTTGACTTTATTGCCAGTGTCCAAACTGTCAACAGTGAAATAGAACCACCAACTGCCCTGAGGAAACACTTAAAGAATGCCCATTCCTGAAATGGAAGTGTGGAGAGAATTGCAATTGGACTTTGTGGTTGGTCTTCCAAAGACTCACTGGGAAGTTTGGGGGGGATTCACTTTGGGGGGTAATTGTGAAGATTGACGAAGTCTGCTCATTTCATTCTGGTCATGTGACTTACAATGCAGAGAAGTTAGCAAAACCTTTACATCTCAGAGATTGTGCGTTGTCATGGGGTTCCACTATCGCATTATATCAAATAAGAGGTCACGCCGTTTACTTCTAAGTTTTGGAACACATTGCATGCAGAATTGGGACTATTTTGGACCTTAGTAGCCCCCCACGGGAGCCGCTTCCATCCTCCTACCGATGGTCAGTCTGAGCGAACGATCAGTGTTTGGGGATATGCTTCGCCGCATGCGTATAAGGAGTTTTAGTGGCCATTGGTATAAGCTTCTTACCTTTGACCAGAGTTTTCCGTACAATACTAGCTATCACTCCCTATTTGATATGGCTCCATTGGAATCATGTAATGGAGGGGGTGTTAGATCTCCCATGGGGGGGGGTGGGTTGTTTTGATGGCATCGAGGTTAGACCTTGGGTACCTACTTCTTGAGGGAATTCGTTAGAAAAGGGTGAAGGCATTCACAGAAAAGCTTCTTCTAAGCGGGCGCAAAGTAGACAAAGTAGTTGCAGACCAAGGTTAGAGACTTGGAGTTCATGGAAGTGAAAAATCCTTGTTTGAAGGTTTCACCCATGAAAGGGGTGATGCGGTTTGGTCAAGAGGTAAGCTAAGTCACAGGTAATTCGGCCATTTGATGTACTAAACGAATAGGGGAGGTGGCTTATGAATTATCCCTTGCCCCCAGGGCTGTCGGGCGCGCATCCGTATTTCCATTTGTCCATGTTGAAAGATACCATTGAGATGGAACTACTTATCCGTTGGGACTCAGTGTTGTTGGATGAAACTTTGACTTATGAAGAGAACCGTTGCTATATTTAGATAGAGAAGTTCGCATTTGAGGTCCATAGAGAATTGCATCCATCAAGGTCAATGGAAGATCGACCGGTTAAGAAGCCACTTGGGAGAAGGGAGCAGATATTCGGGAAGATACCCACATCTGTTTACGGATTCAGGTATTCCTTTCGCACTTGTGTTCCTTCTTGTGATCGTTCGGGGAACGAACGATGTAAAATTGGTATCTATTGTGAACGACCTGTTTATTCCCGTTTTGGCAACAGCTTTATTCTGGAAAACTTGCAAGGTGACGGATTCCCACGACGGACCGTCAATGCGACGACGGACCGTCCGTGGATGGTGTCGTTTCAAAACGACTTAGAATCTGAAATGGGTACTTGAAATCGACTTCTGACCGTCACGAACAAATGGCAGGACGGACCGTCACATGGTGACGGACCGTCATAAGAGTCTTTGATGGAAATTTTCCTCTGACGGTTGCACGACAGCAGGACGACCGTCGCAGGCGCGACGGCCCTCACGTGCTCTCTAATCCCAGTTCGGGTCGAATTTCTTACAAACTTTTAAAAGGACGTTTTTGACTATTCCTGCTTTAATGATAAAGTTAGGGGGTTATGTTAATTAAGCTATTACTTGGGGGTTAAAAGAGGGTAACCTTAAGTATTAGTGGTTAGTATTGCCATCTTTCATTCTTAAGTTACATAATAATTAGGGTAAAAGAAGAGGTTTGGAATCGAAATAGAAAGAACAAAGACCTAAAGAAAAGAGAGGAGAAAACGAGTAGAGAGAGAGATGAACGAAGAGGAACAACAAGAATTGGGAATTTGCCTTCTGATCACTATTCTTCCGTTGAGGTAGGTTAGGGGTTTCTCTCTTACGATATTCGTAGTAACTCTTAATAGTGAATTTTGGTGAAAAAAAAAAAATATTATTGATAGTATTGTAAAGCCCTCATAGCTTAATTGTATGCTTGCATAATTATGATTATGAAATTTGTGGATGAATTAACAAAGCATGATGACTATAATCCCAAATCTTGAAAGAACCCTAATTCGCCTTGATATATTAGATTAAGAGAATGATGATGCCTTAGTAAAGAAAGAATGCTTTGATAAATATATAATGAGAATGATGATGCCTTAGTGTAAAAGGCTTAGGATTAGGGTATCGGGGCCACGTTCCGGTACCAGGATAGAATATTAGGATTCGAGGTCACGTTCGCACCTAGGATAGATTGGATCGGGTGCCAACGTCCGGTACCAGGATGAAATTGAGGATGGGAGTGTCACGTTTTCCGACACGCCAGGATATAATATGGATCGGGTGCCGCGTTCCGGTAACCGATGATAGAATATGTGAGGATCGGAGTGTCACGTTCCGACACCCGGATAGAATATGGATCCGGGTGCCGACGGTTCCGGTACCAGATAGAAATGATGATGCGTAGTGCCACGTTCCGGCACCATGATAGAATGAGGATCGTAGTGTCACGTACCGACCACAGAGGAAGAAGTATGAAATCGTGAAAGATAATGATATACCTCTCTAATGAACGTAATTTTCCCAAATAATTATGGTATTGGGGCTTGACGTCCTCATTATGTGAACTCGTTTGTAGTTTATTGATTGACTCCATGTTGTTAGTGCTACAATTTTTATATTTAGTGATTAACAATTATTATTGATATATACTGTTCCCTATTTTGAGTTCTGCCATGATATCTCTCATACGTGTGGTTTGTACTGACCCCCCCTCTACTTCATGTTTTCCTCTTGTTTTGTTAAAGGCAGCAAACTTTCTGTCAACTTCAACTCAACAGCAGATCTTAGCCAGTCTTCACTTCAATCGGCAATTCAGGGTGATCTAATTCGCTACTTGGACTGGGTCTTCTTTCTTCTTCAAGTCTTGATGCCTTGAACTTCCGGCCTGGACTAGCTTTTTTAAGTTATTTTGTTCTGAGCATACTCCTATTTTAGTAATTTAAGATATGGATGTTCTTTGGATGAATGACTTACCAGATTTGGGATAATGAAATGTATTGACTTGGTTTTTTATTAATGATTTAAGTCTTCGCATTATTTTTTTTTGTTGATATATCGTGCAATGGTTAAGGTTTAGATGGGTTTGGTTCGTCTCACATAAGATGGTAAATTGGGTGCCTCAGTCCGCTTCCCTGATTTGGGTCGTGACACTAAACATGTAACAAAAAGGGAACCAATTAGTTGGAAGATTCATAAATTTATCTCTTGCAGATTTTAATTAGTCCAAGTAGGATTTTAATGGCATATATTCCATTAATCTTCTTTTTTGGAGGGGAAGTACCCACGAAGTACACTTTCACCAACTTCTTTTTTTTTTTTCATGCTATTCCAGCTATATATATTTCAATTTAAAATATATTATATTATTATTATTACTACTACTTTTGGGAAAACATAGGCTGGCTCTTCAATAATTTGTTTCATCATTTCAAGGAAGATCAGATGTTAATATATTAGGTTCATGAATATAATTCAATTCAACATGGGATAACATTTTTCTTCTTTTGGGTGGGGGTGGGGTGGGGTTGTTTGAATTGTCAATAACTTATACGTGAATTTATATATTCTATATTGCATGAAAACAACAACTATATGCTTGAAACAATCAGATTTTGAACCTAACTTAACTCCAAAAATTAGTTTTACAGACAAGGATTTTTCAAGGTATATAACGCTGACCAACTATCCTCTTCACCAATACATGTGGGACATTTTCACACTAAATGGTGAAATTTATTTGTTAGTATTGTTTTATATGATATGAATTTGAATTAATTGGGCATAATTTGCAATACGTTAAAAAGAAGAAGATTTTGAGGAATTTATTTGAATTATTGATCTCAAGTCTATTGTTTGAGTTGGAAGAAAATTGAGTGCTGAATATACGTCTCGTTAACAAGAAGCTGCATATTTAGATGCAGAAATTGAGAAAAGCAAACTCATTTAATTAATTAAGAGTACTAGCTAGCTTAGTCCATGATATAACTATTATAGATATATATATATATATACTATATATATATAATTACATAGTATATGACACCAAAATTAATATTTCCCTCCATCTAATCTTATATATCAATTTTTTACTTTGCACTTGCATTAAAAATGATGTAACTTTACCTTTTGCTCTTATTTAATGTTTTTCTTAAGTTAACTTATAATAAATAATGAATACATTTTCAAGATTAATTAATTATTCTATCAAGGGTATAATAGGCAAAATATGATAATTTATGCATAAGTTTTATAAAATGACAAATATTTTGATTTAGGTATTTATAGAAAGAGATGACATATAAAACGAGACGGAAGGAGAATCACTATATGAATTTTGTCAAAGTTAGGGCCCTAAGTTTCTCTTGTTTCTTGTAGTGCATAATCTCTTGAAATATAAGTACATGATAATTAATTCTTCTTAATTAAGGAAATAGTATCCCCTTTGACCAAAGAATTAACAAGCAAAATGAAAATAAAAAACTAAAGTTTTTCTATTAATTAAGCTAATAATTTGAATACAAATATTGTCTATCTTATGGTTAGAGATATTTCTAGACATAAATCTGCATACATAAGGGAAAACAGAATTAAACATTTTTTAAGCTTTAGTATTGACATAATTTTTTAGATAATAAAGGTAGTTGGGAGGATCATGAACTCAGTGTAAGTTATTGTGGAAATTCAGTAATATATTACTATATATATATATACTTATATATATATTTCATAATATATATAATATATATATATATAAGAAGGAAATATATTTTTTTAAAAAGTTAAAGAAATTTTTAGGCGTCTCATAAAGATACGGACGCACACTATTAGTTTCTTTTTTTTTTTTCCACTTATAAGAGTTGCCTTTATTTTCAGTAGTTCACAATTAATCGATCTTTATTTGTATATTTCTTCATCTAAGTTAATTGACAAAAAAGCACCAACTACTTGTTTATTTATAGAGGTGAGCAACACTCAGCAAACTATTCGCAGAACAAAAAGAAATGTGTATGGTTACAACATTATTAAAGATTTTCAAATATTTTATAATATTCAAGTTAATAATATTACGTGATACTCACGTGCAACACACATACTTTTCACGTAGATTATATTCCGGGAAAATTTCTTATATGGAAAATTTATTTGATTAAATAACATTATATGGGTATAGTTTACCTAATTACATTCTATGGGTATTAGTTTTAGTTATGTTAGGTATCTTTTCATTTTGTATATAGGTTTCATTTTATTTTTTATTTATATCTATTTTTTAAAAAAAGTGGTTTGTAACTGAGGCGTTAAATATTCTAACAATAAATATAGATAATGTCATAATTTAAGGTAAACGTCCCTTTGTAAGAATGTTCAAAGTTATGTGTTTTTTTTTCTTTTTTTTTCAAAAAAAAATAAGAATTATACAAACATTAGAAACAAAGTATAGAAACTTGTTTTTTTCTGTTTAATGCAAACAACACTTCATCATTTTTTTTTATTTTTTCTTTGTAATCGAATTCAGGTAAGTTTTTCATTGGATGAAAATTCAATGTTTATTATTTGCAATAATGATACAATGTTCCTATTGGATGTAAACATTTTTGATTTATGTGCGTTCGTTAATTGTGGTGTCGTAATTTTTTTTTAATTTTGAAAACTGGTTTCAAAATATGATTATTTTAAGCAAAATTTTCGTACTATACAATTATATACTTTTTTTGATGTCTTAATTTGTATATTTAAAGAATATCAGTGTAGCGAAAACATATAATCGTTGGTGATAATTGTTGTCAAAAGTAAGTGTTTGCTTTGAACAATTATATACTTTTTTTTTGTTATGTATTTGTATATTAAAAAGATATCATGTAAATCATTCAGTAACCTTTGATTGTATAATAGTGTTGTATTAAATTGTTATTGATCTTTGAATGATTTGAAATATTTTTTTTGATAATTGTGAGATAAATGGCTTCAATTGGCTATTGGGTTATGCATTCTGGTTAATGTGTGTACATGAATATAGTAGTTTCAACATGACTATATATACAACTGTCTAAATGGACTTTGTATAACTCCAATAATATATAAACTTAATATATTCTAAACTTCAATAATTTCTATTAACTACTAAAACTATACAAATTACAAATCATATATGAAAATTTTCCCCATCTGTATAACTAAATTCAATTACTTGTGTAGATATGTGTACAAAAATAAAAATAATAATGAGCCTTTAATATACAATTCGCCTATTACCCACTATTAAAACTTATTATTTTGTATACAAAAAAATCAGTCATTGACAGATCAAATTTTTTGTATATGTATATAAACTTATATACTAACTTCAATAATTTGTATATACTAATAAATATACAAATTATAATCATTATGAAAATTTTCCTCCTGTATAACTAAGTCCAATTACTTTTTGTATATATATACCAAAACAAAAATAATAATGAGTCTTTCATATATAATCTGCTACTGACCACTATTAAGACTTAGTATATTATTCATTCTCATAACTTAAAGTATGTAATTATGTAATCAAATCCAGCAGACCCATAATACAAATAATATAACCAAAACATGTGTGTACTAACACAATGAATATACTATCTACAATTACGTGAATACAAAATTTACTTAACAATATATGTTTTGTATATAATAACAAAAAAATGTATGCTAAATTTGTGGTTTTAAGTCACTACCTTCCTAAGTATGATGTTCTTCAGGGACTCCTTCAACTTCACATGCATTTCCTCTGATCCTAGGCGTTTTACTTGCTTTGGTCTCTTTCTTCTTTCCGTCTTGTACAATTCTTAAATCCTCAGCTTAGCATTGTTAAGGTAACTTCTTGAAGCTTCGTAGGTCATTTTTTTTCTTTGATCTCAATTCTTTCCAATTGTTTTGCATGTTGAACGTTGTTTTTGATTTTCCCATAGACCCTACAGCAAGCCCCATAAATCTTGAGTTAAACCACTGAAACGATTGTAACTTGTCAACACAATCGACAAGCCAGTTGTATAACCCCTCTGATAATCCTCATAAATGCAGAATGATTCATTCATTCTGGACCCCCCCCCTTAAAATTGAGATCTAATGCAGAACAAACACTCGATTATTTCATAAAAAAAAATATGAAAAAAACATAAGAAACACAATACATATAAATTGTTGAATAAGGACAAAAAAAAGGCAAAGTACTAAATTTATGAGTACCTACGAAAATTGAATTCACTTCGGGAGGGATTGAATTGTAATTTTGGACAATTTTTTTTTGGAAATTCAATCGATGAAGTGTTGAATTGAGGAGAAAAGGTGTGGAATAGAATATGGGTCGAGATAATATTATTTTGTGTAAAATTATATACAATTTTTTTTTATACTATTGTTATATAATAGGTGGTGGACTCCATTAATTATAGCAAAAAAATAATAATTATAATTATAGAAAGTAAATAAATTAAACTATACCCCTATTATATAATTACTTAGGAATGTTTGCCATTCCATATAATTTTCCCTTATATTCCAAGATAAGCATGTGGTAGGCCTTGTTGTTAGCAGATAAATTTCGATATAGGTAAATACATATCACCATGAACCATAAATGTGAAACTCGTGAAAGGTGATTTGTCAGATAATAACTTTGAGGTCCTCTTGGATTGTTGTTTAATCCATGTTATGTGGCTTCTATAATCAATCCGTTTTAGGCTAAAACTTGACCATTCTGGAAATAAGAATTAGAGTCTGGCATAATATCTAATTTTGAATATTTCACGTTAGTAGACATAATATACTCATTCAATAGCTAGGTGTCCTAATGTGGATGAAAAGCAATTGGAAGCCAAATTCTTCTCATTGAATAGGTAGTCATCCTAACATTTTAATTTTCATTTTAAAAAATAATTTAGACTCCTCCTAATATGGCATATTTCTTCAAAAAATTTGAAAACTAGTTAAGTTGATTTTGAAGTATTTTAAACTGCTAATATAAGAACTCATGTTAATTTGTGTAACTCCTAAATATGGAATAAAAATCTTTTTTTGATTTAAGATTTTTCTACGTGTGTAAAGACGAAGGCAACCTATATCACATATACAAGTCATTATATACAATGTCTCACATTTTCACAAGAATCAAGTCACCCTTCCAATATAAATGTTTAGAGATCATAATTTATTTTTTGTTGATTAATGACTACACCTTATGATATACACTAAAAAAGTTCATATAACTTAATTATATATGAACCATGAAGTTTCTTTTTGGTCGAACGAACACATTTTATTATATAAGAAGCCCAAGCTCCATCAATCACAAACTACACCCTCTATACTCCTACTTATCTAATGACAAGAAACAAAAAATGACAAAAAAAACATACAAATGTTGGTTATTAGCATTTTAATATATATTAACATATTAAATACTTTATTTGGAGGTATAAATGACCATTGGTTTAGGACATTTGAGTTTTAAACTACCAATTTAATCATACTATTCATCTTTTGGCTGGAGCCATGCAATGCCATTACTTTGGCGTATTAGTTAATTCATGGTAGAGATAATTAAAAAACATTCCAATAAACATTGGAATGCATAACTTCTACATCATCCATAAGCATTGGGGGTTGTCCCATCACTTATTTCATCTTAATCCTCCATTACTCTTTGTAACCTATGAACTCTTGATTGTAGGCCTATGAAACTCCTAAGGCCATTCATTATCTTGCACTAGTACTACCTCCATTATCTCCTATTCATTGCTAGGAAGGAAACTTTCTTGTAGTACTAAAATAGTGGTGGACGTTCATTTAGTTTGTACACACAAAAAACAAGAGAAAACAAAGAGGTGAAAGAGTTAGTCTAAAGAAAGTTCTTATTAGTGAAGGGAAGGGGTATCTTTTTTGTGGAGCTTTGGAATTCAACTCTTGTCCAGAGTTGTTGAGTTACACTTGTGAAGGCTGTTGTATCCTGGAAGGGGACAAGTCAAGAAGGACTATGCTGGCACCGGTGAAATATTGCTTGCAGTGGGGCTTGAATATCCTAAAGAGAGCGGAGATATCAGAGCCTCAGCCTGAAGAGATTAATTAATTTCTTCATTTTATTTTCTTTCAATTGCAATCTGCAATTTATTATCTTGTAAGTTTTTCACTAACATTAAGAGATTCAAAGATGGCTCAATTGAAAAAAACCGCGGATGTCAGATGAGAGATCTAAAAAGCCATTTCTGTTCAAGGGTAACCATTTCAAGAGATGGAAGGGTAATTATTTAAGTACTGTTCTACTTAAGTCCTTCTCAATGTTTCTTATGTAGTTAACTACGAAAGAATCCAAATAAAGAAGACATAACCACTAGGGAATGGTGTGATGAAACTATTTGTCATCTAGAGCAAGTGGAAAAGTACATGGTGATTCCTATAAGTGTGGTTATTTATATCTTAATATCTATCTGATAATTTTTATGATATTATGATAGACTTACTCTAGTGCAAAAAAAAAATTGGAAGGCTGCCAGAGTAAGTTGATTACCGAAAGAGGCTGTGGTATGGAGCGAAAAAAAGCAGCTAGTAGATTTTTTTGTTTCCAAATGGTGCGACAACAATCAGTGGATAGATCAAGATCAAGACTTCATCATGATGTTGGAGGTTTTAGGCCCGCAAAGAGGTTAAAATTGAGATACTTATTGTTGTGCTAGTGGATAAACTTTCCACCTTCTTGGAAGGAATTTCAAAAAACATGCCGCCACAAACAAAAGTAAACCTCTATTGAAACCTGATAATGAAATCCGCATGGAAGAAGAAGCAAGGGGGCCAAGATGCACGTTCAAACAGAAGGAACAACATCACATCGAAAGGTAAATTTTGAAATTACTTTGAAAATGTACTCATGATGAAATCAAAAATACTTCTTTAAAGCCTAAGAAGAAAAAATCAAGAAAAATAATGGTAAGACCTCCCGAGAAAAAATAATGGTGAAAATCACCAAGCACAAAAATCAACAAGTTCAAGAAAAGGGACCATGCTTTGTTTGTGGCTAAGAGTGGGCATATGCTCGATTTGCAGGATTCGAAAACGTTGGTCCTAACCCTCAGGGGTAAAACGTGTACAGAAGATCATGGTGGGCGGTGGAGTAGCCGACATAAACATGGTGAGATGTTGATGGGATGGTGGGCTGATTTTGGTTTTTTGCAAAACCGTCTTGTCTGTTATGACAAAGACTGGTTTTT
The DNA here is from genome assembly GCA_027704765.1 of Solanum habrochaites. Classification (NCBI taxonomy): domain Eukaryota; kingdom Viridiplantae; phylum Streptophyta; class Magnoliopsida; order Solanales; family Solanaceae; genus Solanum; species Solanum habrochaites. The sequence continues at coordinate 53,126,144 of JAKWJA010002495.1, read as the reverse complement.
TTAAAAACTCTACTCATTTTGGGAGCCCAAAACCATCAGGCTTGGTGATGCTCAACTAATCAAGTGCTGGAAAGGAGCGGTTGAAATTGTGTGTTTTCCTTCGGAAGGATATTACATTGAAAAGATTACTTTTATTACTCCTTCTATGAGAAAGAACAAATTTGGATGTCTAGTTTCTTCTTTAATAAAGCAGGCTTTAAAACACATATTGAATCGATCAATATTGTAATAGTGAAGAAAAGTTATTTTTTGGGGGAAAGGGGTATGAATGTGTGGGAGTTTAAGTTGAATGTTGAATGAATAAAACTTTCTTCGGTTATATGCTTTCTTCTAATAATTTTGGCATGTCGTTTGTGGGTCATATTAGTGATCGTTAGTTGGAATCATAAGAATTTAGATATAATCCCTATGGTTTAAAAAAAGAATTTTGAAACGTCTGAGGCGGCTGCTAGTAAACAAGGTCACTAAAGGCCTCATTTTCAAAGTTGAAAAGAAAAACTGCTTTATTAAAAATTAGTTCATACTGATATTTGTGAACTTGGGGAAAGGATGAAAGAGGCGCCATCCATCCTCATGCACACCTGCCCTGCAACCCCTCGCTCCACAACATTCTCTCACGCCCTACGCCCACTTATTTTCTCCCCTCCCATGCACGCCTCCAGGTAATAGAGAGTTATCACTTTCTTTGATTAGATTTTTTTTTCTAGTTTACATATGTTTTACTGAGGAAAAAATAAAGTGATGCTTTGAAAGTTTCAAAAACTTATCTTAATGAGGTTGAAAATCAGTTTGGAAGAAAAAATAAAAAGAATTAAAGTGATTAAGGCGTGTGCAAATATGAATCAAATCAGTTAATTCTTTTTGTTAGATCATGAATAATCATGAAACTCCTCTCTCCGATACTCTCCTCGTCTAATTTGGTAGCATAAGGAAAAATAGAACTTGTTGAATTGACTAAACGCATGCTTATTGAGTCACACACCTTTAAATTTTTGGGGGGAAGCTATCTTCTTAACTGCTTGTTATGTGTTGATCGGGTCTGTATGTGCCTCATAAAAGTTAAATTGACACCTTTTGGAATTGTGGAAACGTTTACAAGCCAAGTTTGGGTATCTAAGAGTTTGGGGTTGTCTAGCATTTGTGAGGCTATTAATGGGATCCCAAGATTACAAAGTGGGTAAGAAAGTTACTACTTGTGTTTTCTTGGTTATGCTTCAATAGTACACCATATAGATTTTTAATCTGAAGATAATATTGTAATAGAATCTGTGGTGATGCTATTTGTCATTAAAATAAATTTCATTTTGATACTAAAAATAGTGGGGTCAAAGGAGATTGAACAAAATATTTTGTCACTACCTAGTTCTCTACTTCAAACTTTGAAAAAATAAAGAGTTGGTGATTTTGAGTTAAGAAGAAGTAAAAGAGCCTCGATTAGAAAAAGATTTTGTCCATGATTTTTATGTGTTTAATATTGAAACATACCCTCTAACTTTGAAAGAAAAGAAGCATTATCTCACATGATTCTATTTTGGAAAGAGGCTGTTTGCTAAAGATGAAAATGAAAATCTAATTTTTCTAATAAAAACTTAGAAGTTAGTTGATTTACACCGCGTTTGTAAAACATTAGTTGCAAAGGGTCTTCAGGCAAAAGTTGAAACCGGAATGGTTCATTGATAAATACAAGCTAGGCTAGTTGCAAAAGGTTTTAAACAACTAGAAGCCTAAAATTTTGACTACTTTTCTCCGTAACAAGAATTACATTCCATTAGGACTTCTTAGTTTTATGGCTGCAATTTTGATTTGCAAATTCATCAAATGATGTAAAAACAGCTTTCTAAATGGAGACCTAAATGAAGAAATTTATAGGACCAACCCGAGAGTGTTTTGTTAAAGCAGGCCAAGAAAGCAAAGTATGTAAAATTAATAAATCCTATGGCTTGTTGAAACAGGGCACCAAAGCATAAGCATGAAAGTTTGTTCCTGCATGATTGTTGAAAATGGTTTAAAAACAAAGAGTGTGATAAGTGCATATATCATAAGTCGTGAAAATTCACAGTGATCATTTGCCTATAGTGATGATTTGTTGATCTTTGACTCTAACATGAATGTTATTGATGAAGCCTTTAAAAATGTCTTAGAAGACACTTTGATATGAACGAATCTTGTGAGCAAATTTTATCTTGGAATAAAAAATAACAACAACATGTGAGGGGGATTTTCCTTGACCAGTCAACCATTATCTGTGAGAAAATTTTGAAAAATAAACTGTTCATGATTGAAAGAAATGTTGCTACTCCTTTGATTAAGGTTCACTTATTCCTGTGAAAGTGAAATGATGGTTGTAATAAATCAAAAGGAATATAGCTAGTTAATAGGAAAGACAACAAAGTCTTTGGGATATATGACTGATTGCACTGAGGCCTGATATTGCATATGCAGTAGGAGTATTGTCAGGTTTACACACCAGGCCAGGTAATGAACATCTGCTATAACAAGAGTTATGAGATATTTAATTGGAACGAAAAACTTATGGTTGTTCTATAAAAAAATCCTGTTGTACTTGAAGGCTTTTGTGATGCGGAGGAACACTTTGTCAGGTGGATTCCTGTTGTACCAATGGGTTATGTTTTTACTTTAGGGGGTGTGATGCTTGTCGCAAATCGAAAAGCCAAAACTATAATGGTAACTCTACCATGGAGGCAGAAAACTAATTGCTTGAGCTCAGTAGTGAGGAAGCGAATTTGTTAAGAGATTTATTTTTGTTTCAAATCCTTATTTTGAAAAAATGAATTCCTCCTATTTTAAGTCATTGTGATAGCACGCTGCTGCAATCGGTAGAGTTCAAAACCGTTATATAACAGAAACCAGGACCATAAGGAGGAGGAACCACACTAATGTAAGGATCATATTTGACAAATGGTACCATTAATGTTGAATTATGTAATCTTGTGATAATCTTGTAGATCCTCTTACGAGGCCTTAACTAAAGAAGAAAAGGCTGGAGCAATCGAGGGGGATGGGATTGAAGCCACAAATCCTTGAGTCATATATGAGGAAACCCAACCTGGGGACTAGAGATCTATAACAGGTTCAAAAGGAAAACTAACCATATGATGACTTGTTGTGAAAAAGCACTAATTTTTCCCCTCCTTATGACTGTGAGGGCATTGTTCCTTGTTAGTTTGTGAAGGTTGAGTTGATAAAACTCTTAATGAATATCTGAGCCCGTATGGGTGGAGTGTTAATCTTGCAGGAGCACTCTCGACAGATTTCCACCTATATGATGTGTGGAAGTAGGTCGCTTCCTATGAGAATTAGGCGTATTCTCAAATGCCACTCATGAAACCGGGATGGAGTAGCACATGGCATGAAAATGAGGGGGGGGGGGGGCGGGGGGGGGGGGGGGGGTGGGTCTTGGAGGGGTGGATGCTGTTAAAAGCTCATGTCAACACCTTGATTATTATGTGTGAGCAGTCGTGATATTTTATTGCCTAAGCATCATAGTTCAAGTCTGATGCTCACTAGACTATGGGGAGTAAAAAGTTATGTTCACTAAGTGGAGGGTTTTTTCAAGCTAGAGCACACCTTCATTATGCATAGTAGCTTCCTTCCAGATATACTCTCTTATCTAAATATTAAATGAGTGGGGGATGTAAGGTCATTAGCATTTAATATTAATATTAATATTTAACATGTATTAAATACTTTATTTTGGAGTGATAAGAATGACCCATGTAGGCATTGAGTTTTAAAACTACCAATTTAATCATGTTATTCTCTTTGACCTTAGGTAGCATGCAATGCCATTACTTTGCGTTTTGGTTTTAATTCATGTAGAGCTAAAAAAATTCAATAAACGTTGAATGAATACTCTACAGCATCATTAGAATGGTTGTCCATCACTTTATTTCATCTTAATCCTCCATTACCCCCCCCCCTTTTTTGTAAACATATGTAACTCCTATTGTAAAACATATCGTAACTCCTATGTAACCTATGAAATCCCAAAGGTCATTATCTTCACTATTACTACCGCAATTATCTTCCCTATTTCATTGATAGGAAGACGTCTATGTAGTATAAATAGTGGTGGTATTCATTTGGTTTGTACACCCAAAAAACAAGAGAAAACAAAGAGTGAAAGAGTTAGTCAAAAGAAAGTTCTTATTAGGTGAAGAGGAGGTGTTTGGGTGTCTTTTTGTGGAGATTATGGAGATTTGGATTCAAATCTTGTCAAGAGTTGTTTTGAGTAACTTTGTGAAGGCTTGTTTGTTGTATCCTGGAAGGGGACAAGTCAAGAGGACTACTGCTGAGACGGTGAAAATATTTGCTTCTGCAGTGGGCTTGATCTCCTTAAAAGAGAGCGAGATACGCGGGCCTCAGTTGAAGAGATTAATTCTTTCATTATTTTCATTGTTTAATCTTGCAATTTTATTATCTTATAGTGTTTTCAAAACACATCCCCCCCCCTCTTAACAACTAACTTAGACTAATGCTAATTTCCCCCGACCACATTCTCCTTCCTATATATTTCTTCTATCCACTTTTTCTCCTTACATTTCATTTTCCTATCCAAAAATCTGTATTTACATCCCTCTTGTACTTCTCTCCTGATCATGGATGGTTGAGGAACTCCTGATCATAAAAATTTGGAACAACTTCAGGTGTCACTTTATGTCTTTTTCTCCATATTTCATAAATCACTGCTGACATTAAAAATGCTCTTTCTATTTTTCCTTTTGCTCTCCTTTCCATTCTTCCCCTTAAGATCAGTTCTTTGCATCTGTATTCCTAACCAATTTAGTATCTCTTGGATGCACTTCTGTGAGTATATGCATTCAAAGAACAAGTGTTCTGTAGTCTCTTCATAGTCACCACATAATAAACACTTTGTATTTCATCATTTGCAGTCTTTTCCTTGTCAATAGTCTTTCATGCATTAGAAGCCAACTTATGAATCCATGTTTTAGGAATGTTCAGGTTGCTCCATACTCCTCTCCACCATGGACATTTATGACCACTCTTAATTGTGTATTTCCCTATTGCTTTTAGCCAGCCATTTCCATGTGCCCCACTTTTAAACTTCTCTTTTATGTTGCATATTTTTTTCCAATACCAGCAACTATCATTACTCCACCTATACTTCCACCATTCTTCTGTTGTTCATCTTGTATTCCAAACATACCTAGAACAAAATTTTGAACATCTTTGTAAGACAACAAAGTATAAGAATATTTTCATAATTAGAAAATTAAAACTAGTAGCGAAACTAGAATCAGAAACAGATTTAAAAAAAATATACGAAATATTTTTATTAAAGAAGAATTGTTGTTAATGTGTCTAAAGAATCTTACCGATTCCAACAAACTTTGTAGAAACACGAAGTTACCAAGTTTTATAAACCAGAGAAGAACAAAAGAATAGAAGAACTGAAATTAATTCACAAATCTAAAATTTGTAAAACACGTACCAGAATCTGGAAAATTTTAATAGAAAAAAGATCAAGTCCACTGAACTCACAGAGTCCCCTTAAGGAAATTATTCTCCTCTAGTATCCGAGGTTTGATTTGGAATATGACCTCCCAGGGTAAAACGATCTCAATCACCAGAGTATAGATACCAAAAACTCCGGTGTCAGCGAACCACTCAACGGCAGTAAAGTACACCAGAATACTGATTTAGTAGTTGAAAAAGAAATCCATGAATTCTATATTAAAATGAGAGTAAATCTCTCAATTTATAGAAAACAAATGGTAGTGCGAAAAGGTTCTTATTGTGACTTACTGGAACGGTCACAAACTTTTGGAAAAGTCACAATCTTGCAGAAAGGTCGTACCTTTATAAAGTCCACAACTGTTTATAAAAGTCAGAAACTTTCATATAAAAGTACAACTTTCATAAAAAGTCGCAACATTTCATAAAGTCACCACTTTCATAAAAAGTCTGCAACTCTTCATTTTCATTCAAACCTTTTAAAACCAACAATCCCCGATGAAGCGGGGAAAATGACTCGAAGACAAGAAGAACGGACAAGTATGTGTCCTTAAAAGCAAGAATAATTGCATGTGGATAAAGTATATGTCGGATATACTCGGTCAAATCGGTTAGATGCGATATACTTTGAACCGTCACAAATTTTGGTGTATACCTGACAATATATGTCACACAATTAACTCTTTACCGTTATGGTTATTACAGTGTGTTTGTTTTAGCGATATGAACCACTCCTAGTTTCATGAGTGTATAGAGAGATGGACTTTGACAATCATCTTCTTTGAAGAGGCTTACAATTCACACTCACATATGTGAATTCCTAACCGGTTATCGCGTAGATTACACTATTTGGTAAACTCTACCAAACATAGAAAATAGTAAAACCATTAAGTTTTATAACTCATTAACAAGTCTTTAATGTTGTATCCTTGTCATGAGTAGTATTGTCTTGATCATGCGAGAATGTATTGAGTTTGTTGACAATGTCGGAAAACGTCTCACACACTTAATTTTTCTCTTGGAATTCTAGATCTTGGGAATCTTCAGTCTGCTAGATTTTTTTAAAAGAGTTACCGGCTCATGATGACTGTCCTACGGAAAATTCATTCCCTTAGATGATCTGTAACTTCCTCTCTGGTAGGCCTTTTTGTTAAGTGGATCCGACACACTATCCTTTGACTTTACATAGTCAATTTTGATAATTCCACTAGAGAGTAGTTTGTTTTCTAACGGCTATTAGTCTATATGTATATGACGAAGATTTCCCGTTATACGTACATGCTCATGCCCCTACCTATGCATCTGGCTGTGAAGTGTATGCATTACTAATGCCAATGGTTTGGGGAATAATAGAATATCTATCAAGAAAATTCTGAAGAAGTCTTTCTAACTTATTCACCGACCTATCAGAGCACCTAGCTCAACAGACTAATCCTGTAGAGCTAGCGACAGTTCTCTTTTGAAATATTTATAAGAGGACTTATCCTCTACCAATAGTAAATAAATCTTCACTGAATTTTACTTCATTCGGTCCGATGATTTTTGATTCAATTTGTATCACATTATCTTAATATGTTGGATATTGTTATAGTGTAAGACACTAGTTTTAAGAGTATTATGTAAATACCTCCAAAACACTCTAGTTATTTTCATCTGATGAATTTATTGGAATCAATTGTGAATCGACTCAGTTTAAAATAGCAAATGCTATATCTGATCGCACACATATATGCATATAATCATGCTTCCCAAAAACTCTAGTACAATCCATGTGAGTCACTTTGTTTTCACTCTTTTGAAATGCAAAAACTCCACATGTCTTGGAGACTTGATAATATTGACATCCAAAATATTTGAACTAGTTAAGTACCTTTTCAATGCAATGAGACCATGAAAATTGATAACATTGGGTTCTCGAGATTCTTATATCAAGATGCATTAGCAAACTCCAATAATTTCATTTCACACTTGCTTTAGAGCATACGTTTAGTAGCATTATACCATTAGCTGTCTCTATTGATGATCCAACATATCACCCATATACAAGCAAACATGATCTTATTAAATTTTTTTTAATGTGAAACCACAATTTATCACCATGTATTCTTCAACTCATTACCGACATGGTTTGATCAAATTAGGTCGTTCGTTTGGGTGCTTCCACTTAAGGTGACCCTTCCCCTTAACACAGTTTTACACACATCACTTCTGTTATTTCCAGGCCCAGGAACCCAACACCAAAACCCCTAGGGTTGTTACCATGTAAAATTTTTCCCTACAATTCTACATGACATAAGAAACTGTCTTTTCACATTATTTGATGAATTGGACTGGCCATATACAACACCGAATAATTTTGATCCGACATGACATGTAATTCTAATTATAACGAGTGTAAAATAGTGACAGATCAAACCTTGAGCTTTATATTTCTAAAGCTTTTGACACAAAAGTCTGCTTTATATCTTTCAACAGGTCCATTAACTGTTATTTTCCTTCTAAAAGACTTCACTTTGAACCCAAAGGTTTAAGTTTTCTTGAAGCAGATCAATTAACTTCCAATATTTGTTATTGAACACCCTCTTTCCAAGTGATGAGTCTACAGAAGACACAAGAAATGTGAAAAAATAATATTCAAAGGAAGTAAATGGCCTTTATCATCTACTAAGCTAGAAATCGCTTATCAAGTACCATTCCATCTTTCATTTCAAAGGCCCTTTTTAGACCATCTCTAGACACTAAGTCACATTTTACAAGTCTACAATCGTAGGTCATATTTGAAATTTTTTAGGAATAGGAAAACTTGGACTTTGACTAAATACCTCACACATTTAAAATATTTTAAGTGGATTTCCTCTTTCAATTTCTCATATGGAAAAGATTGATTCGATCAAAACAAAATCTCTTTCTTCTTAAAAAGACACTTTTTGTTGTTCACTTTGCAGAGAAGGAATAGTTTCATCCACACAAGTTGTGTAAAACCAAAACTTATAAATAATGTATCCATCTTCTTTCAACGTGTCGATTTTTTCATTATATTGAGGGTGGGAAGATGATCGTAGTTTGATGGATATTCCCTTACAAACATATTTTGCACAATGAGATTTATACTCTCCATTCTTATCACTTCCTTTATATTTTTCCACACTGATTTCAATTCGATTATTCATTGTCTAGACATTTCGCGTGCTTCATCTAACCCATTCAGCAAATAGACAAGTCATTTATAATGCATTCCAATAAAGCCAACAAATACCTTTTTCCCACCACCAAGATCGGTGTTAACTTAATATCAAAATGTCAGTATGAATCAATTCTACGGGATTACGAATTCTCTTTCAACAGATTTATAAGAAGTTCAACATACTTAGATTCCACAAAAAACTGACATATTTATATTGACACCCAAAGTTAGCAAAACTTCTAACGTGGATCAGTGATCCTTAAAAGGTTTGTAATTGACACGCCCCCAAGTGTTCATGTCACAAACCATTGACTGAAGCAAGTAAGAAACAAATAAAAAAACAGTGAGTTTGAAAAGATCTTCGCGAGGTAGCCTTTACTCACTACAATCTTCCGTTCCTATTTCTTACAATTTTGTGTGATACAAACATTGTTTACGCCTTGTACAAATGTCCTCTTTCAGAAGGAAAATTTCCATAACCTTTTCAATATGATTGTCATAGAACTACCCAGAACAACAGTCCTCATTGGGTTCAATAAAGACAATATAGTCCACAATGTTATTTTTACAAAAACATAAACAAATTACATTCCGGAATACTTTAACTGCTCTATTTGCAAATACTTTTATTACTAAGAGCCATATCCTTTCATGAAAAAACAAATTCACAACATGTAAGTGATTTTTTCCACTAAAAGAACACATTATTTTCGTTTTAAGTATATATATAATTTTGGATTGTTTTCTACTAGTCCCACTATTTACTAGTAATAGATGAAACTCAACATCCACAATACCAATATACTCAAAGAATGTGTGGGTATACCATCATAAATAACATAGTATCATTGAATTTCTATATTCTTTCTGCTCCAAAGTAAATTAGGACACCAAGCTCAATAAGACAGCAAATAACCCCTAACATTCAAATGTGACTCAAAATATTTTTCAATATTTGAAAATAGTTTTTTGTCATCATCATATTCTAAATTGAAAACCATTAGTCCACGAAAGAATTATAGTGCGCAAATTCTCTTTGACAATGTTTTACACAATGTTACAAGTTCATCATAGAGACCACATAAATGACACATGCTATGTTACTGGTATTTTTTCTCTATCATAAAGAAAAAATACACCACTTCAGTATTTTACATACTACACAATAATGACAAAAAAATTTGTACAATTATTCTATTACATTGAAAGTTTATAGAAAATCAAAAGTAAAACTGACTTTATTTATGTGAGTTTTCATATTCTTCAAATCAATTCATAGTCCAATTTATCCAGAGGTATAAAATACAAAGTTTGTAGTCTAAAAAAAATCAGGACACACAACAATTTCTTATGGAGACAAAAACTACAAAGTCTTTTTTTCTCCAAACACACAAAAAAAATAATAGAAATATTTTTCTTATTCCAAATAGGCTTCCAATACTATAACATTTGCACACCTATTTTACAAACCAAAAACCATATGCATCTCTAACTTTTTGCAAACTAAAGAATTTTAAAAGCACAAATTTGGAAGTTAAAACCAGTTAAAACTTCATTACCACAAATCATGTTTGGAAGATCTTTTTCCAAAGTACACCATTAATTTAAAAATAATAAACAAATCAAAGATGATAATCTTTTAAAACTATCTTTCCTCCTTAGATACTTTAATACAGAAGGTTACCTGGCTATTGTAATCTTTAAACGGAATACCATAAAAATTTTCTGTTTATAATCCCACTTCACCCTTGCTAATACAACAAAGCACAAATTATGGAGAAGTAATGCATATCTTCTACTTCCCATGATTCCAGGTTTCTCTCACATCAGTAGAATACAAGAAATACTATCTGTATAATAATTTTCTTAAGGAAATTTATGTTTAAACCCTTGTAGTTTCCAATACACTACTTAGATACAAATATGGTTTGAACATCTTTGTAAGACAGCGAAAGTTTAAGAACCATTTCACTAACTATGAAAAATTAAAATAGTAGCTGATTTTTGACAACTTAGAATCAGAAAATAAAATTTTTAAAAAATCATACGAAAAGATTGTTCCTTAAAGAAGAATTGTTGTTATTGTGTCGAAATAGAATCTTACTGATTTTCAACAAACTTTGATAGAAATACGCAATTACCCAAGTTTTATGAGCCAGTGAAGAACAAACGATAGAATAGCTGAAATTAATTTACAAATGGCAAACTTTTGTCAAACACTGTACAAGAAGCTGGAAAATTTTTAATAGAATAAACAAGACTGGTGAGGTCAACTGACAATAACAGTGTACCTCTATCGAAATATCCCCACTCTAGTCATTCCGAGGGTTGATCGTTGTGCGAACTCATTTGACTCCTAGGTAACTATCGATCTCAACACAGAGTATAGATCATCAAAAACTCCCTGGTGTCAGCAAATCACTCAACGGCCAGTAGTAAACAGTAAAGTACATTAGGAACTAGATTAGGTAGTTGAAGAAGGAAGCCATGAATTAAATTAACCCCCATGTAGAGAACAAATTCCCTCAATGTCTACCGGAAGCAAATGGTAGTGCTTTAAAAAGTTCCTTATGGTTCCCTACCCGGGAAAGGTCACAAACCTTTGGAGAAGTCACAATCTTCAGAAGAAAAGTCGTCAACACTTTCATAAAACTCACAAATCTTTCATAACCGTCACTAACTTTCTTCAAACGTCGCAAAACTTTTCATAAAAAGTTCGCAACTTTTCATAAAAGTCGCAACATTTCATAAAAGTTACAACTCTTAATAAAAGTTGCAACTCTTCATTTTTCGTTCACACCTTTTTAAAACCCAGATTCTTCTTCCTTTATATAAATATTATGAACCCATTTTACCCATAAGTTGTCTTCCTTGTCTTCTACATTCCACACATATTTTGCAATTGCAGCCTCATTCCAACCCTCCTTCTCTCTTAGGCTTACAAACTTTATCCCATGCTATTAAAGGTGATCTGTTTGTTACTACTTTCCAACTCCATATATAATTCCTGCATAGTGTTGTGATATCCGTTAACACTATTTGTGGTAGCATAAAGGTGGATGCCCAATACGAATGCATGTGCAGCAGTACAGAATTAACTAACTGCACTCTCCCTGCATAAGATAGGTGTCTTGATCCCCATGTTCGAATTCTTCTGGTCATTTTGTCAACTAGTACCTCACAGTCTCCTGGTGATAATCTTCTTGCTGAAACTGGCACTCCCAAGTACCTGAATGGTAATTTTCCTTTTGTATACCCTGTCACCTCACATAGATCTTCTAGCTCTTGTTTCTCCATATTTGCTGAAAAAATATTTGACTTTTCTGCATTTGTTGTTAAGCCTGATGCATCCGACAATGATTTCAATCCTCTTAACATTGTAATTACAGCTCCGTATTCACCTTTGCTAAAAATAAGCATATCATCCGCAAAACATAAGTGATTGAGCTTCATTCCTTTGCATTTCCTGTGGTATATAAATCATTATTCTACTAAAATATTTCATACATATGACAAAAGTAGCGGGGAAATTGGATTTTCCTTCAATACATCCAAATATTCCTCCATTTAAAGCAATACTATACCTTGTTGTTGTCACACATTCCATTATCCATGTAATAAAAACATGAGGGAAATTTAGACCACATAGCATTTCTTCCACACTATCATACGCCTTCCTTATATCAATTTTATTAGACAACTTCTTGTGCTATTTTTCCTATTATAGAGTCTCACCAAGTCTTGACATATTAGAATGTTTTGCACTATTGACCTGCCAGCTACAAATGCACTCTGATTTATCAAAATCATATCTGGTAACACCTTCCTCATCCTATTACATAACATTTTTGAGATTGTTTTATAAATGGTATTACAACATGGAATTGGTCTGTAATCCCCTACTGTATCTGCATGACTTTCTTTTTGGTATCAATGTGATAGTGGTATTATTTATCCCTGTAAGCATCTTCGTTGTTCTAAAAAACTCTAGCACTCCATTCACCACATCTTTGCCTACTATCTCCCAATTGTCCTTGAAGAATTGGCTTCCATATCCAATATGGACCTGGAGATTTATTCCCGTCTATGCTTCATATAGCTTCCTTCACGTCTTTTTCTGGAAACACTGCTGCTAGTTGCATTCGTTTCTCCTCGTTCACCATTGGCCCATTCAGGAGTATTTCCCTGCACACATTTCCTTTCCTTGTTTGACTGCCCCATTAATTCTTTGTAGTACTCTAAAAACGCTTTACCAATTTCTTCTGTTCCTTCTTGTCTTACACCATATTTATCTTTTATTGCAAACACTCTATTTGTATTCCTTCTTACCTTTATATAACTGTGATAAAACCTCGTATTATGATCGCCTTCTTGTATCCACTGGGTCCTTGCCTTTTGTTTGAAGAGATGATCTCTAGCCTCCTTCAATTGTCCATACTTTTTTCTTATCTTTAGTTCTTTTTCAATCAGGTTATTATTTTTTGGGTTTCTTCTCAGTTCCATCTAACATTGCCGTAGTTCCTCTTTTGCCTCATCCGTTTTCCTCTCAATGACTCCAAATTTCTCTTAGACATAGTAACACCTTCTTCAATCTATGTAGTTTCCCTACTAATTGGAACATGTTCCTTCCCCCTATTTTTGCTTTCCAACATTCCTTGATCTTTTCTTTGTAATTTGGTGCCATTCCCCACATATTAAAATATCTAAACTGCTTTTTCCTATGTATTTTCCCTCCTCCCAGCTTATAATTGCAGGACAATGATCATATATTCCTTCATTCAGTTGGTAATTGATTGATACACTCATTATTTACAAAGACTCTATCAATTTTACTCCATACGCTGTCATCGCCTCTTTTCTTATTGTTCCATGTGAAAAATGATCCTGATGATTTGACATCCTGAACCTCACACTCCACGACACAATTCCTGAAATCTCTGAGTTTCGTCAATTTTACCGGTCTACGAATCCTTTCATTTGTATTCAACATGCAATTGAAATCTCCCATTATTGCCCAAGCCCCTTTGATACTTCCTTTCATTCCCTTAATATCACACCATAGTGTCCTTCTCATCGCCTGATCATTAAACCCATACACCATTGTTATATCAAACACCCTTCATGTACCTCTATGCTCCACCTTTCTATGAATTATTTGCCCTTTTACCATCTTCACATAAACATGATATACCTCAGGCTTCCACAAGATCCATATTCTTCCTCCATTGTGCGCTCCTAAATTTGTTGTAAATGACCACCCTCAACATAGATTAAGAGCCGCCCTTTCTGCTTTGATTCTCTTAATCCTTGTCTCCATGAAACCAAACATGCTAATTTTGTAGTTATACAAAAAAATCTACATCTCTTTTTGTTTATCAACTCTGTTTAATCCCCTGGAGTTCCAGAATCCTATCTTATCCATTCAGGATGAGGTTTCCCCCATTCTTCCCCATCCCTTGTTTGTACGCTATCACATTCCTCCCTTTACCTGCATCCATGCTTCCTTGCCTTTCCTTTCCCAATACGTTGTCACTATTAACCGTCTCATTCATCCCTTTACCTGCCTCCTTGCTTCCTTGACCTTCCATTCCCAATATACTGAAGCTATTAGTCGTCTCAGTCAACCCTGTATTTTTTTTCCATCATTGTATCTCTATATTTCTTGGCATCCTTGCTGATCTTGTATCTCCCCCTACTTCTACTTCCATATCTAGTCTCTCCATTCATTTCATTACCATCCCCATTCCTCTATATTTCTTCTTTGTGTTTCTGCTCATTCTCCTTTAATTGTCTTCGACATTCACTAATATCATGTCCAAAATTTTTACCTTTCATGCATAATATTGGTTTCCATTCATACTCTACCTTATGATGCACTATTTTTCCCATTTCATTTTCAAACATAATATATTTGGGATATTCCTTATTGAATGGCATTTCTATTAATACTCTTGCATACGTCACTCTATCCTTCTGTGTTGTTGCCATATCTGCTTTCAATGGGTTCCCTATCATCCCTGCTATTTTTGTTAATTCACTCTTCCCCCAATACTTAATGTCTAACCCTACTAATCTCAACCATATTGGCACTTTTTCTACCATCTCTTTCGTTACATCAATGTCTGGTTTCCATGGTCTTACTATCACAGGTTTTTTATCAAATATTTGGAATCCTTCTTCCACTGCAATGCCCCTACTCTCATTTGTGTTAAATCTCACCATAAACACCCCCTATTAACCTGGGCTACTTTGTATACTCCAATTTTTTTCCATATTCTCCTAAAATATCCTTCAATAACATTCGGTTGTGGATTCAATCCTAGAACATAGCATGATGTTTCCCAATATTCCACTTTTTCTTTTTATCATCATTCATTATCTTAATATTTACAGATCATTGTTATCCATTGTATTGTATTGTATCGTTACTATACTTACAATGTTTATTTTGATTATTACTTAAAATGTATTGTATTGTATTGTATTGTTGAATTTTGTTGTTACGTAATAACGAAACAATGGGTAACAATAATCCAAACAAAGTGTTAGAGTAGTGTTCACTTCCCCAGTTAGATCTACTGTCCTACTCCATGTCACTCCTTCCCTTATCCTTACTTCAGATCTCTTTTTTGCTGACTCTTTCTGTTCCACCATGTCAGCCCAAGTACTCTTCCCTGATGTAGTTGCACTGCTTCCGACACTATTTGGACTTTGTTTTGGTGTTACTTGTGGAGTTATCCCTTTCCTCACAATTTGTAATGGCTCAGTTCCCTGTAGAACATTCATTCTTTCCGTTTTCCTAGCATCCGTTGACTGTGGAATTCCTTTCATCTTGAAATTTGTTGTTGAGGTACCCAGATTGGTTCGTCCTCATGCCCTAGCCTTCAATTTCCTATCCTTTTCATCTTTTGCTGAGAGGAAATCACATTCTTAGAGAGAGAGAAAACAACTATGAAGTTTACACTGTCAACATAAAATCACCTATAAACAATTTCATTTGATATGAAATCCTCTCAATATCATGTTGTTTATTGATATATAATTTACTCAAATGAAGAAAACAAGAAGAAGATGCCAAATTTTTAAGGGATAAGACACCACTACCTTCTAAACTATGAATTAAATCCTGGAGACACCTTAAGTAAACTAAGGTCCTATAACCCCATGAACAAAATTTTCTTTGGTGATTTTGTACACCATTTTGCCTTGACATTTGAACATCTCCTACACGCCTCAACTACGTGGAGTCACGGAGTATGCTACATAAGTCAAAAGGTGTATAAAATTACAAAAAAAAAAAGTTCGGAGGAGGGGCGGAAAGGATGATAAGACCTTAGTGTAGTTAAAATGTTTCTCCAAAATGTCAGTCATAGACTAGAAGTTACATGTGACCTATCCTAATTTTGAATGACAAAAGTGCCGAACAATTACTTATAGTAATAAATAACTTATATTTTCATGTCACAACTCAATTCACCGGGCCGTGCGGACACCCACTCTAACATCTAAGTAGGGGAACCCTAACATCCAATAGTTTGAACATGTGGAAATTTTAAGAAAATAAAGATAACTATTGAGAACAAGAACTTTATAAATAACCTTTTTCATATATACTAGCGTTAAAACTTGTAAAGTAATTTTACAACTCACATGGATCTAGTGTAAACATGTACAAGAGCTTCTAAGTGTACAACTTTCACCATGCGAAACGAAGAATAGAAGCTGCTAGAGAATATCTTCGTTTTGTTTCCAATTCTATTAGGAAATGGATTGGAATTGTAATCCTATTTGTAGTTGGTTTTGGCTTTATAAAGAAAAGCACAACTCTATAAATAGAGGATGGTCTTGAGATAATAATTAACTGCTCATTGGTATTGTCTTTGGAAGATACTAGAACATAATAGAAGTTTTTGACAGAGTTTTCAAAAAGAGAAAAGAGAGAAAGAAAATGGTTCTTTAGCTGCAGTCTTTTTCTCCGACCAGCAACCTTCAGATCATGTTTCCTGATTAACTAACCGTTGCATCGGGATGAAATTTAAACTGAGCGTTCCTGACATCTTGGTGGTTAATTTGACTAGTAGATATCGGATTCGGAGGTCAGAAAGATCCTGTTTTAGGTTCCGAACAGAAGCTGGATTTGGGTGGTATTTCTTTCTATTTATCTTTTGTTGTGTAACTATTGTTTGTTCTCTTTTGAAACTTGTTGTGTAGCCATTAGAACAATATTTTTAACCCTCTTATTGGTATAGTGAAGCAATTCAGATCTTGTCGATCTCGTGGTGGTTACCTTCGATTTGAAGGGTTTTCCACGTTAAACTTGGTGTTCTTTATTGTTAGATTTTTGGTTTAATCTTTTCGTCAAAACAATTGGTATCAGAGCTAAGATTATCTATATGGAGGGGTATATGAACAATATGGTATGTCTAGACGAAATAAACTACAACATATGGAAAATCAAGATGAAAGATCTATTGTTGTGAAGGAAAGATGCTATCTTCGGTTTTTTGCTCGGTACCTGCAAACCGAGAATGTGACCGATCAAAATGTGGAATTTGAGCACCAAAAGTATGTGGATATATAAGAAAATGGGTTGATATAATGTTTTGCAACCTACTGTGAATGAACACATGCTTAGCACATTGTGAGAAAAGTTGGAGACACCTTTTGCTTCAAAAATTGGCAATAACAAGTTGTCTTGTTAAAGCAATTGATGACGGCTTGAATAAAAGGAGGAACAACGTACTATTCTTGATACATATAACTGATTTCTCCATGGTATCTTGATTAGGCTATCAGGAATGGATGTTAATTTTGATGATGAATACACGGGAACTTTGGCGCCTTACTACATACCGGAGCGGGAAACGCTTCGTGTGTTTCTTTAACAAGTTATGCACTGGTGGAAGGGGACTATGAAATATGAAAGAGTGGTGCCCCTGTGTTGAATGAACGAGGTTTGAACAAAATCTCAAGACACATCTTACATTCAGATATTCCTAATATACAGAAAGATCAAGGAAGGACATAAGACAAGAGATCCGAGAATAGTAGAGGTATAAAAAGAAGAAGCAAGTCCAAAATTTCAAGAATCCAAATATCTATATGTTATCATCTATGGGAAAATAAAGGACATATTAAAGATTTTGTAAACAAATTAAACAAGATCAGCAAAGAAGGGAAAAAAGGAAAGAAATAAAACAATGAAAATAATTGTTGGTGTTGTGTTAGTCCCCCCCCCCCTCCCAAGCTGCACCTTCTCTTCGCTTGTGATAAAGACGTCATCAATTTGGTATCTGAAGTACACGTTGAGATAGTAGATTCTGGTAGCAATCACATGTCAACCCCCAAGAAAGACTTCTTTTTTTTCATCATACTTACTTACCTGAGGTGTTTGTTAAAGATGGGTAATGCTGGTCTGGTGAAGTTTAAGGGTTTGATGTTGGTTTACTGTGGTTTGAAAACCAATACCGATTCAAGGTTGGTCCTTCAGAATGTCAAGCCTGCTCCAGACATTCCCTTAAATTTGATCTCTGCTAGGACAATAGAGATGATGGAATTCATAATGAATTGTGACAATGCCAATGGGAAGACTAACCAAGGCTCACTGATTTTAGCTCGAGGAAGAAAACATTCAATTTAACGTGACCACAAAGACGATTCTGGTGGCTGACTCTATATTGAGGGGAGACGAGACCTTATCGAATTGTGGCACAAGAGGATTAATCATATGAGCGAGAGGGGGATCACGTGGTGAAGAAGAATTTTTTCTGCTGGTATGAAACAACACAAAAGGTGAAAAGATGTGTTATTGGCGTAGCAGGGAAAAAACAGAAAAGAGTTTCTTTCACAATCATCCTCCTTCAAGAAAGTCGAGCTATTGGAGCTAGAACACCAGATTTGTGTGGTCCTTTTCAACAGTGAAGTCAAAAGGTGTGAACTTTACTTTTCTACTTCATGATTGATCATTCTTCAAGATTTAGGTTATATCCTTTGAATGCAAAGATTCAAGTGCTTGATGTGTTGCTACACCTACTACAGCCTTTTCAAGCACTTAGACCAACAGGAAATAAATTAAAAAATGTATTCGCACTGATAATGGTGAGAGATATTGGTCCCTTATAACTATTGAAAATTGCAGGAATTCATCATCAAAAGACTCCTCCAAAGACTCCTCAATTACACTACTGATCTCCCTTATCGCATTTGGCTTACCTGTGTAGGACCCCCCCTGTATCCATTACAGAACTTGCTGATGCTCAGTGCCCCCCCCCCCCCCCCCCCCTTTGAGAGGTTAACTGTGTGCCTTTCAGAGGATAAAAACTTCCAAATTCTATTTGGGCTGAAGCACCTTAACACTGTTTGGCTTATGTTATTCAATTGTCTCAATGTTGTCTGCTTGGGATGGTGATGTTTTAACAGAGTTTTGGTTTGTTTGATTAAGGATGTTTCTTACGATCACTTGAAAGTGTTTGGGTGTAAAAGCTGGTGTGCATGTTACAAAAAGATGAGAGAGGTCAAAATTGGATGTTAAAAACTAAGGCAATTGCATCTTCATTGGTTATGGTCAGATGAGTTGTTTTGGATATCATTTTTATGATAATGGATAGAAAACTCAATTAGAAGTCGTGATGTTGTGTTCTTTGAAGATCAAAACTATTGAAGAATAACAAGACTCTGAAATGTAGATTCTCATAACTGATGAAGAGCTTGTTGATTTTTATCCAATTCCTATTATGATTACATTTCTTCACATGAGGGAACCAAGTAATGATATGATAATGATCAGAGTAAGATATATAAAATGTTCCGACTTATGATTGGTGTGGGTGATAATCAAACCAACTCATGGTGAAATAAGCCACTTCGAATGATCCACGAAATCTTGTAGAAGATCTATAGAGAAAAGCGAAGCTCAATAATTATTCTCTAATGAAAATATCCTCTGACTGACATGGAGAACTTGAAGGTTATAATGAAATTCCAGGTTAGATTACAATAGAGATAAGTGGAACGAACTCCATTATATACAATCATAGTTTTGTAGAGTGTGGCAGGGCAGGAAGCCTGTCCAAAATACTTCACTTAAAGTCCGTTGGACCCTTGGTGGAGGGGGAGTTTGTTGGACTATGCCCATGTTCCAGCCAAAGCCCTGAAACTAATCCTACTTGAAAAAGGATTGGAACTATTCTCTTTATTTGAGTTTAAATTCTTATTAGGAAAGGATTGAAAATTGTAAATCCTATTTGTAGTTGTTTTTTGGCGTTGTAAGGAAAAACACAACTATATAAAATAGAGGTTGGATTCTTGAGAGAAAATTAATTGCACATTGGTATTGTCTTTGAAAACATTAGAACCTAAGAGAGGTTTTTCATAGAGTTTCAACAAGAGGAAGAGAGAAAAGAAAGGTTCTTTTGCTGTAGTCTTTTTCCCCTGATCTCAACGTCTCAGATCATGTTTCCGATTAACTAAAAACCGTTGGATCGGGCTAAATTCTATGTAACTGAAGCGTTCAAACATCTGTGGTTAATTTGAACGGATAATCTGCTTCGAAGGTCAGAAAATCCTGTTTTAGTTTCCGAACAGAAGCTGGATTGGGTTTTGGGTGGGTTTCTTATATTATCTTTTGTTGTGTTAGCTATTGGTTTGTTCTCTTTGGCACTTGGTTGTGTAGCCATTAGAATTAATATTTGGCATCTCTTATTGGTATAGTGAAGCAATTCGGATCTTGTCGATCCTATGGTGGTTACCTTCGGTTTGAACGGTTTTTCCACGTTAAACTTGGTGTTCTCTATTGTTAGATTTTCGGTTTCATCTTTTTGTCACAGCACAATTCTCTAATTACTAACCGGCTTCTCAATCAACTCATTCTTCTGGTTCGTGATCATATCCTCAAACATGATACCACCTTAATGAAATCCAAATTTCACCCACGAGCACTTTAACTAACCGCTCATTTCTCACTCTTACTTTCTTGTCACCTTATCAATCATGGTCACATAGCATACCACTACGAGTCCCTTTCCATTAACGTCAATTGCTTCCTCCAAGGTGAAATTCACCTAAGCACACTTCCTCACAAATGCTACCTCTACTTCCTTTTTGTAATTACAACACCCAAACTATCTAAACTATACATTACTCGTCACTTGAGCCCTTTGGCTCTCTACTATACCCCACGAGTTCGCTCAACACAACCAACCATAAACCATCACAATATATAACCATAAGTGCAACATATATGATTCACTCAACCATAACATCAGATGCGGAAAAGAACATATACAACAACCTCGATATGAAAAGCAACAACGTATTTCACAATCCTCAATTATAACAATTATGTCAAGTAGTTGGTCCTCTCATGAAATCCAAACTCAAACTGTTAGTGCACCGGAACGTGGTACCCAATCCCATAGTTATGACGAAATGTGGCAATTCAATCCTTTTTTTATGTCGGAACGTGACAATCCGATCTAGTTAGTTATGACGGAACGTGGCAGTTCGATCTAAGCTAGTTATGCCGGAACGTGAAAATCAGATCCATCATGCCACAATCATAAATACAAGTATACTTTCAAGTCATACAATCACGAGTGATTCATGACATATAACATCATTCATTTATCTCATATACAACAACTTTGAATCAACAATGCATCATTCACATACATACATGCATGATAATGAAGCAATATCAAGAACATATCACAAAATCATAGAATCACAACCATCACCTACATTGGGTGCCTGGTTACACACCTTATGCAAACCCTAATTCAACCACACTCGGCCCTACCTTGTCGTCTAGGCTTCTTTCTAGGGTTTAAATCATACATCGTTTGATGCACGAAGGTCTACGCATAAATCCTACCATTGATTCACGTATATTACGAAATAAGCACAAATTTAAACTACTTAATTCATAAAACCTAGCCTACCTGGGCGCCAAGTAGTTGCATGGAGTTATTTACTTTGATCCTATTTTCCAGGCTTCGTGACGCTGAATTCGGCCAAGAATCCGCAAGCTAGTGCCATCCTCACGCTAGAAATCATCCTCTCCATCCTTCCTAAGCTTAGAGAAGCCTTTTTAATGTTTCTAGGGTGTTTTACGACTTATTTAGGCATTTTAGGAAGATGGAGAAAATAAGATTTTTGCAATTCAGGTTATGTCTCGCTGATCCTGCTCCGACGCCAACTCATTCCGCATTGGCGCCGCCACCCCAACGACATCTTGCCGGTTGTGGCTGGAAAGTGGCCTATGATTTCACATTTATTTTTTGTTTCTCTTAAATAATAACGATCCGAATCGTTACATTTGAGTAGACTATATTTTGTGTGAGAAATTTAACATGATAGGCCTTTTGTCTAATTACTAATTATTTTAAATTTTTATAACATCTAGTGATTGTCTTAACGCATAAAAAAATTGGTATTAAAGTATTAGGTAAAACAACCCACTAGGTCGTTTTAAGAATTAGGACTGTTCTGACTCTTCTCGTAAAATTTAAATGATAATTCTAAAACTATTTAGTAGCTACAGGTTTTTAATGATAAAAATTTTATTGAATAATTAATATAGTAAATAGTTAGTGAGACAAGTCCATGATTCATTTAAGGGGAACTTTCACATATAGCAACTAAAAAATAGCCTAATTACTCTCTATAGAATTAGTTTAATAATTACAATTCGTAGCTACATGTTATAGGGAGGAGAGATGCGAGCGAGAATGAGAGAGAGAGGAAAGAGGTGAGAGAGAGGGGCAAAAGGTGAGAGAGGTGAAATGTATATGTATATTGATTAGATAATTGTATATTATACATATGCATTTGTATATATGACAAGAGAGATTGGAAAAGAGAGAGGAGAGAGGCGAGAGAGTTTGGAGAGGGAGGAGAGATACGAGCGAGAGAGTGCAGAGAGCGAGAGAGTGGGAGAGAGGTGAATTGTATATGTGTATTGGTTAGATAATTGTATATTGTATATATGTATTTGTATAAAAAGCAAGCGAGATTGGATGAGAGGTGAGAGAGGCTAGCGAGATTGAGAGGGGGAGGAGAGATGTGTGCGAGAGAGGTCAGAGAGTGGGAGAGAGGTGCATTGTATATTATAATAATTAAATAATTGTATGTTATACATATGTATTTGCAAATTATAACAATTATACATATACAAATGTGACTAATTATACAAACTCGAAGTCAGCGCACATAATTAATGTATAATGTTAGTCTTGAGTAATAATTATAGCAAACTATAGCAATACTAAACAATACGTAGTATAAGTTTGTTTAATCGCATAATTTTCCCTTTATTTACCCTTTTATATTTCACCCATGAATTAAAATAAGTTAGAGGGGTTTAAAATTGTTATATCATAAATTGGGGGAAAACAAAAATAAGAATAGTTGATCAGCAAGTCGCGTCTGAGAAGAAACCCTTGTTCAGAAAAAATGATACAATGTCTCTCAAGACTTTAAACTTTGAGTTGAATACGTTTGCAATATGTATTACGATGACTTGATTAGTTGTCATTTTTATATTAATGAGGCGAGACGAAGGTAGTATCTATGAAAGGGTTTAAAGTATTAGCCTATAATTTCCTTATTTAGTCAGGCATTAAAAATGGCAGGGGACAATATTTGGAGCCAATCATTAGGCAATCATGCCAATTATTGGCATTTTGTAGATACATTTTAGATATTAGACATTTTGTTTATAAAATGGATTTTACGAAAAAGGGTCACGTTGCAGACTTGCGGTGCTTTGCCTAGTGTTATTAATTGGTGGAATTGATTCTTATTTTATTCATTTACCAAATTAAGTTACTAGTTTTAATATATTAAGATAGTTAATTATAGGGTGTATTATATTAGATGACACCATTAGAATTATGTTATTTGGAGACTAGACTCAACCTAGGCTTAAAATTTATGAATATGAGACTTGACATATATAGTTGATAAAAGAATCATGAACTCAATTATAAGTTATTGGGGAGTCTTGAGTTTAGGATAGACATATAACATATGAGTATCTATGGATTTGTTTAATTATGAATATTGCATAATTGGTAGATTGGGACGGTCTGAAGCTTTGCAAAAAGAGAGCAAAAATATTGAGGATTTGTGACACGTGTTCGACATTTAAGGTATGTTAAGACTTTCAGACTTTATTGAAGGATATTTTTCTAAGTAAAGATTAAAAACCAAAATAGACAATGGGCAAGGGCGAAATATGGATGTCTCGTACCAATGGTGTGACAAACATTTATACAAATACCGGTGTCATAAAGGAAAAATTTATTACTATGGTTGTAATTTGAGAATGTCAAAGCTTATGGACATTAGCTGATGTATTGTTGAGTTGAATTCTTTGTGTGATTGTGTTCCTATTTAAACCCGTATATTTTAATTAGTTGAGGTGGTTATGTATTATGTTGATATTTGATTGATTGAGATGCATCATCATCCCCTCATTTTGAAACAATATTGTGTACATGCATTGACATGAGATTAAGTATAAGTTGGGCACGTGGAGATCGTCCATGCTAGGGATGGTGAGAAATTAAGATTATAATTTGGCGTATAGACTGTCTGTTCGAAAATTGTTTGATTTATGATAGTGCGTGAGATAGTCTGCACAAACACTTAGAGCTCGTCCGTGTCGGTATATGGACCTCGCGAGTCCCCCGTGGGTCATGAACTCTCAATGTATTTCTGAGGAGTATCATGCATCTCATGACATACTTCACTTGTTGTACTCTTTGTGGTGCAGATTCAATTTCGAGTGTGAGCACATTTTGTGGAGCACTTCCCACCATCTTTTACTTATTCTGTTATTTTTGTATCTAGACAGGATATCCCTTATGTTGGATTTGTCTTTTTAGTTTTCGACTTGCATCATATTTTAGAAGCTCTTGTACTTATGACACCAATTCTTGGGTGGTAATTTTAGATTTCCGCATTTTGTAATCATAAAGAACTCGGTGTTGGATATTTTCACTTAGTGTTTACCTTTAACTCATTAGTTAGTTAAAATTGATAAAATATATTGGGTTGACTTACCTATTGGTTGGGAACATATGTGACATCACAACTTGTGAATATGGGTCGTGACAATTTGGTATAAGAGCCCTAGGTTCATCGGTCTCACGAGTACAAGAGCAATGTATAGTAGAGTCTTACGGATCAGTATGATGACGTCCATACCTATCTTCTAGAGGCTATAGGGCATTTAGGAAAAAATATTTTCTTTCATTCGTTATCGTGCACACTTGACCTTGTTGAAATTTTAATTTTTTATATCTTATTCTACCAGATGGCGAGGACTCGTATATCGACAAGTGGTGGGAAGGAGCCTACTCCTGCGTGAGCTCAAGGACAGGGTTAGGGACGTATTGCAACACTTATGGAAAGCCAAGTACTAATAGCTACCTAGGGCTGTGATAGGACTGTACCTCCTGATGCAAATGTTATTCATGGGGATGTGTAGGATTGTTTCAAGGGGATGGACCAGCTCAGGCTCCACCCAGTATTATTGCCACCTCAGTGCTTCAAGATACCTTGACTCGTATGTTAGGACTCCTAGAAGGGATGACTAAGACAGAAACATTGCATGTCACTTCAGATGCCTCACAAACCCGTGTTGAAGGTCAGACTCCAAATTCGATAGTTGCTCCAGATTCTCAGACTCCGAAGACTCAGCCAGGTGCTGCTGTAGCTCCCCGTTCAGATAGCATGAAATTGTCAGGTATTGTATCACACTTGGCGAACAGGAATTCCATGACCATTGATGAACAAAAGATGTTTGGGAGGTTCAAACTACTGAATCCTCTGACTTATACTGGTGACTTAACTGAGGATTAATATGAATTTATAGTTAGTTTTCATGAGTGGTTGCATAATCTTGGATTAGTGGAGTCTCATTGAGTTGACTGGACAACGTTTCAGATGACTGGCTCTACCAAGAAGTGGTGGAGGGATTATATTAATAGTCGGCCAACTGGATCCCCTCCACTATCCTGGACTCAGTTTACTCAGGTACCTCATCTGGCATTGATGGTGGACAACACCAGAATAAATTTTATGTTCTTTAGACTCGACAGGATTACGAAGGTTCCCTTAATGTTGTCACTAGTATAATATTACGAGTCTTTTTGTTTGATGTTCATACCACATTTGATCTAAGAGACACATTCCTTTCATGAGTCCTTATGTTGCAATGAAATTTGATCACTCCCAAAGTCCTATCAAAACTCTTTTCAGTCTCTAGTTCTACCGGTGAGTTAGTTGTAGCTAAACAAGTATATTGAAATTGCCAGTTTCTACCTTTCATGAAATCACCTCAATTGATCTAGTAAAGTTAGACATGATTCATTGTAATATCTTCTAGGTTGGGTACTAGGTTGGATCTTAGTACTGCGTTCCATCCTCAGACCGACGGTCAGTTGAGAGCGAAGATCAAGTGTTGGAGGATGAGCCTTCGCGCGTGTGTGATACGAATTTGGTGGTATTGGGATAAATTCTTTACCCTTAGCGGAGTCGTTTTTCATAAATAATACGCATCACTCAGTAGTGACATGGCTCCATTTGAAGCACTGGTATGGTAGGAGATGTAGGTCCCCCATTGGTGGTTTGATTCATTCGAGGTTAGGCCTTGGGGTAATGATTTTGAGGATTCGATAGAGAAGAAAGTGAAATCTATTACAAGAGAAGTTTTCTAGCTGGCGCAAAGTAGGCAAAAGAATATGCAGATCGGAAGGTTAGAGACCTTTAGGTTCATAGAGGGTGAAAAACAAGTCTTGTTTTGGAAAGTTTCGCCAATTGGAAAGGGGTGATTGCGGTTTGGTAAAAGAGGCAAGCTAAGTCCAAGTGTATATTGACCCTTTGAAGTTACTTAGCGAAGTAGGGGGAGGTTGGCATGAGTTAGCCTTGCCTACAGGGATGGACGCCTCGTCCGGAGTGCATCCGGGTATTCCATTATTGTCTTATGTTGAAAAGATACCCATGGGGATGGACAATACCATTATCCGTTGGGTTTCAGTTTTGCTTGATGAGAATTTGACTTATGAGGCGGAGCCGTTTCCATTTAGAGGGAGAAAATGCAAGTTGAGATCAAGGGAGATTGCATCAATCAAGTTCAATAGAAGAATCGACCCGTTGAAAGAAGCCCACTTGGGAAGGAGGCAGATATGCGAGAAAGATACCCCATCTGTTTACAGCATTCAGGATATTCGTTTAGCCACGTGTTTTCCTTCTGGTGACATCGTTCGGGGACGAACGATGGGTAAAATTGGTATCTTTTTAGTTTGTAACGACCTGTTTAGTCGTTTTGACAGCAGATTTTATTTCTGGAAAAAAAATAGGCTGAGGGAGACGGACCCACGACGGAACGTCATGAGACACGACGGACAGCGCAGGGTCTCGTTTCAAAAATCCTTGATTATACTCTTCGTATCTCTCTCTCTCTCTACCGTTCTCTCTTCTTTTTCTGTCTATCTGGTTCTCTATTTTTCTATTTCAAAACCCTCTTTCTTTTACCCCCCCCTAATTAGTATATAATAAGACATAAAGATGGCAACAATAATAACCCACTAATAACTTAGGTTACCTCTTTAACCCCCAAGTAATTAGACTATTAAAATTAACCCCCTAACTTTATAATTACAGCCAGGAATAGTCAAAAAGTCCCTTAAAAGTATAAGGGAAATACGACCCAGACTGGGATTGCGAAACCTGCGCCGGCCAGTCGTGCCTGCGACGGCCCGTAGGGCCTGCAGACGGTCCGTCTGCAGGTCGTCACAAGGGTCCAGAGCGTGGATTCCACTGAAAGACTATGGGACGGGTCCCGTCACACTGTGACGGTCCGTCACACTCTGTGACGGTCCGTCCTGCCATTTCGTTACGAAGTTCAGAGAGTCGATTGTCAGGTACCCAAATTTCATATTTTTCAAGTGTTTTGGAAACGAGAACCTGCGACGGGGTCCGTACGTCCTCAGCGGTCCGTCGTGGGTCCGTCTCCTCAGCCTATTTTGTCCAGAAATAAAAATCTGCTGCTCAAAACGATCTAAAAAGGTCGTTACAATAGATACCAATTTACCCAATCGTTCGTCCCCGAACGATCACAAGAAAGGAAAACAAGGGCGAAAAGGAATACCTGAATCGTAAACAGATGTGGGTATCTTTCTCGCATTATCTGCCTCCTTCTCCCAAGTGGCTTCTTCAAGGGTCGATCTTCTATTGGAACTTGATGGATGCCAAATCGCCCTTGATCTCAACTTGCGAATTTTCCATCTAGAATGGTCAACAGGTCCTCCTCAGAAAGTCAAAATTCTCAATCAAGCCCCAAACGAAATCCAACGGAAAGGTAGTTTTCCATCCCCATGGATCCTTTCACCAATAGACAAATGGAATACCTGGGATGCCACTACGGGACAGTCCGGACGGCAAGGTAAACTCATAAGCCACATCCCCTACTCGCCTTAAGTACTTCAAAGGGTCCCAATATATACCTTGGACTTAGGCTTGCCTCTTTTACCAAACCGCATCACCCCTTTCATTGGCGGAAAACTTTCAACAAGACGGGTTACCCTCTATGAACTCTAAGTATCTAACTTCCGATCTGCATATTTCTTGTTGCACCTGACTTTGCGCCGCTAGAAAACTTCTATTGAATAGATTTGCACTTCGCTATCGAATCCCTCACAAAAGATCCCAGTACCCCAAGGCCTAACCTCGAATGAATCAAACCAACCAATGGGGGACCACATCTCCTACCATACAGTGATTCAAAGGAGCCATGTCAAATACTCGAGGTGGATAGCTAGTATGTATGAAAACTCCGCTAAGGGTAACTAAGAAGGTTTTTATCCAAATGACCACCAAAAATTCTATCACACACGCGCGAAGCATATCCTCCAACACTTGAATCGTATTGCTCAGACTGACCGTCGGTCTGAGGATTGGAACGCAGTACTAAGATCCAACCTAGTACCCAATTCCGCATGCAATGTTTCCAAAAAATTAGAAGTAAACTGCGGTACCTCTATATGATATGATGGATAGTGGAACTCATTGCAACAACAACTTCTGAGATGTAAGGTTTGGCTAAACTTTTGCATTGTAGTCACCTGAACAGGAATGAAATGAGCAGGACTTGGTAAACTATCCACAATCACCCAAATGGATCAAACTTACCCAATGTCTTTGGAAGACCAACCACGAAATCCATTTGCACTCTCTCCCATTTCCATGTCCGGAATAGGCATCTCGAAGTGTTCTCCGGGCCTTGGTGTTATACTTTACTGTTGACAATTTGGAAATTTGGCAAGAAAATCCACAATATCCACGCTTCATTTTCTCCACCAAAAGTGTTGCTTTAGGTCAGGTACATCTTGGTTGCCACCCGGATGTAGCGAATACCTGAACTATGAGCCTCTGTCAGATAGTGGTGACCAAATAATCGACTTTCGGGGTACATACCCTTCCCTTAATCCTCAAAAATACTTCTCATCGATTGTCGCTTCGTGTAGCCTATCCTTGCAAACACTTTATCTCGGATCCGTATCAAGTTTTCATCATTAACCTGCTTTCATAATCTGTCAGGAAGGAGATCTTTGCCTCACACAAGCTAAAAATCCTCCTTTCTCATTTACTCTAATTCTCATAAGATCGTTAGCCAGAATCTGAAAATTCTCTAGCCAATGGGCGGTCTAAAAATTGAAGTGAGATAGGAATTCCCATGCTTCCCGCCTTTCTACATTAAAGCATCCGTACAACATTCGCCTTCACTGGATGATACAAATAGTTGATGTCGGAGTCCTTCAGTAGCTCCATCCATCTCCTCTGTTAAGTTTCAAATTTTTTGAGTAAGAAAGACATTAATGTAGGCTACGAGGATCCGTTATAGACATCACGCTTAAACCCCCATATTATAAGGTCTCCATTGCTTTAATGCAAAACACTACCGCGGCCAATTTACAAATCCTGAGTTGGATAGTTTACGTTCATGCACTTTTAATTGTCTTGAAGCATAAGCAAATACTCTTCTCTTGCCGTAGCACCGCACCAAACCCGGAATCGGATGCATCACGATAGACAATGAATGAAATTCTTACCTTCACGGAAAGGTGAGGAAGTGGGGCAAGTAGTCAACAGAGTCATGAGCTTCTGAAATGAAGCTTTTCTCACACTCATCCGACCATACCAAATGAACATTTTGTTAGTCACGTTCGCAGTTGGGAGGAAGCAAAAATAGAAAGAGAATCTTGACAAATCGGCTCTTGTAGTAGCGAGTAAACCCAACAAAGCTCCTTATTTCTGACAAATTAGTAGGTAGTACCCAATTTTCCACTACTTCGAATCTTAGAAGGATCCACCATCACCCCATCCTAAAACCAGTGCCCAAGAAGGACCATGCATCTAGCCAAAACTCACACTTAAGAGAACTTGGCTAAAGCTTTTTCTCCCTCAACCATTTCCAACACAATTTCTCAAATGGCTCCTCATGTCCTTCTTACTCTTGGAGTATATCAGTATATCATCAATAAATAGATAACAAAGAGATCTAACTATGGCTTAAAAATTCCGTTCATCAAAATCATGAATGAATGCTAGCAGGGGCATTCGTTAAGGACAAAAAGGACATCCCTACAAATTCGTTAATGCCCATACCTGGTTCTTAAAAGCAGTCTTTGGGCAATCCGTTTTGCCGTATTTTTCAATTGATGATAAACCGGATCTAGTCAATCTTAGAGAAAGACACAAGCCACTTGTGTTAAACTGATTAGAACAAGTAATCAATGCGAGGAAGAGGATACTTGTTCTTTATGGTCACTTGTTCAACTGTCGGTAGTATAGGCACATCCGGAAACTCCCATCCTTCTTCTTCACAAGACAATAACCGGAGCACCCCAAGGAGATGCACTTGGTATAATTGAAGCACTTTGCTCAAAACTTATTGAAGTTGGGCTTTAAACTCTCTTAAATCGCGGGAGTCATTCTATTAAGGGGGTAAGAAAATGGGGGCGGGCGGAGTACCCGGTTCAAGATCAATACAGAAGTCAATTATCACTATCTGGTGCATTGTTTACCAGGAAGATTTCGTGCGGGAAAACATCCAGAAAAATCACGGACACCGAAACCGACTCAATCGAAGGTAATTGGGTAGGGTCATTCCTTGAGAGGGGCCAAGAAAGCTAAACACCCTTACTAACCATTTTCTTAGCACGAAGAAAGGAGATGATAAGCACCGGGTTGAAGTGTAAGTCACCCTGCCCACACATAAACGGATCTGTCCCAGTGGACTAACGTCACTGTTTTAGCATTACAAATCAAGATTGCAAAATTGCCGGGAGAAAGCCAAGTCATACCCAGAATTACATCAAAATCACCCAGTTCTAAGATAACGATCTGTAACATGAAGTGTTGCTCCCCACAAAGTTCACCAACAAGAGATCTATATACTTTTTCAACTACCACAGGACTCACCCACCGGAGTGAAACACGAAATAGGCATATTCAAGTAATTCAACAATTGTAAAGTTAGACCATTAGCAAATGAGGAAGATACATAAGAAAATGTGGATCCAGGATAAACAATACAGAAGATGCAATCACAAACCAGAAGATACCTGTGTGACAGCATCAGATTCTCCGCCTCCGATTACCAGGGAAAGCAGCATAACAATGGGCCCTTTCGTTTGTTTGTCAGTGTCCATACAGGTGTTGTGATGTAGTGGCTCCCGTTTGCCCATCACCCGGCCGTTTTGGTGTACCCACCATTCCTCGACCACCACGTCTCCAGAATAACGCGCCTCTACCATTGACCACCTCTACCTCTAGCTATGGGGGTCGTACCTACCTCTGTTTGGGACAATTTCCTCCTAATATGTCCAGTCTCCCCACATCCATAACCTTCTAGGCGTCAAGCATAGGTCTATCAGAGAAGTTGTTGGGACCGGTCTGAGGTGGACACCCCCCCAACTACGTCTGTAGTGAAGAATGAATGGGTCGGGACTGAGTAACCTCCGGAAACCCTTGTCCTCTTAATAAGAACCTTTAAAACTCACCTCCTTTCGAAAACCTCTTTGATGTCGATGCCATGGTGAATTCATCGGGGCTTAATCCTTCCAACCTCTCACACGAAATCTACCACTTCTTGGAAGGATTTCGCCGTGACGCTCCTTAGGCTGAAATCCGCAAACCTCTGACCTCAACCCTTCACCCAAAACGACGGAATCCGCTCTTTGGACTGAAAAAGTTGGGTGGCATATCTGGATAGTGCACGAACTTAGCCTAATATGCATTGACCGTCATCCTACCTTGCTCTAGGGCTCAAGAACTTCATACCTTTTCATATCCCTCAAGTACGGGGGGATATTACTTCTCCATAAACAAGCTAGAGAATGAGGCCAAAGTAATAGGTGGTGCCTCTTGTTGGGGTGGACACTTCACAGTGGACGCCACCACCCATTTTGGCGTTCCATTGAAACTGGTAACTCACGAACTCAACACCAAACCGTTCTTACTATACCCATTTTGTGCGTTAGCTCATGACGTCAAACCAGAAGAATCGTTAAGAATACTCAGATTCTGCACCCTTGAAGACGGAGCGTTTAATTTCAAGAAACTATGAAAAAGTTTCATGCTATCAAATTTGTCATTATAGGCCCGTCAGTAGTCAGACGTGGAGTGGGAAACGTGCCTATGTCCAGTGAGGCATACATACGAGGAGCCAAGTGGCTGCTATGTCGTACCTCTGAACCGGATGGTGTTGGTGCAAAAAAGAAAACACGGGGTGGGTGCCTGACCCTGAGCAGACAACCACTAAGATAAGCCAAGAACCTATTGATTCACTCTGGGTAGGTTGGGTGGCAGTTCATCATTCTTGTTCTTTGCTCATTCACCCCATCCTCCCCCTCTATACTAATCTCAGTCGGTGGAGGGAGGTCACTGCCCTAGTTAGATGGCGAGGTGCTCGTCCTCTTCTCTAGAGGCTCCTCCACGACCTCTCCCACGCTCTTGCCGTTGTTTTCTCCTCGACTACAGCCCCAGTAGTGGCTCGGCATCAGATTGCATCGGGTCTTCTGATGTTGATGATGGCGTAAGAGTCGTCTGCTCTAGTTCTACCAATCTGCGAAAATAGAGGAAGATGGTCAGATACCAATTTGTACACCTAAGATACCAATTGGATCCAAGTATTAGCAGAAAAGAGAGAAAGAAAGAAGGGAATTTTCCTAAAAGTCTTATAGCCTCTCAAAGAAAAGTAAAGGCATCCCCCTAACGTTCTTTAAGACTCTATAGACCTGTTCTTGTGTGATGAGACCAACGAACCTAATTGCTTGATACCAGTTTGTCACGACCAAAAACCTATCGTGACTGGCACCCACCACTTATCCTCCTATGTGAGCGAACCAACCAATCTAAAACCTTAACATTTCAAATGTAATATCAACAGAAAAGTAAATGCGGACGACTTAACTCATAAATAAAACAAATTTTAATAATTCTAAAATTTCAACATTAGTTATTATTCCCCAAAACCTGGAAGTCAATCACCAACAAGAAACATCTATGATCGATTGATAAAATAAGAGTATCTAAGAAAAGCTAAAAACAAATAAAAGCTTAGTCTATGCCGGAAATTCAAAGGCATCAAGGGACACGGGAAAGGAGATCCAGTCAAAAGCTTAGAGCATTAGCTCAACCTGAAGATCCGGTGTCAACGACTGGCTAGAATCTGTTGAGTCGAAGATGAGGCACGTTTGCTGATTTCCACAATATACAGCAGGAAACATTAAAAGTAGGGGGTCAGTACAACCAACACGTTAATGGAGTAGGATCATCGGCCAACTCAAAATAGCAAGCAATATATCTCAGATAACATCATAAAAATCAAACGAATCTTCTTAACAGGTGATTTAGCAAAAGGTTAAGCATCATTTATAATATCACTGATCAGATCTATGAGGACTAAAGCTCCCCACACCATACTCTTTTGGGAAACATGGTTTCTTTAGATGAGTATGTTGCATCTTTCAAGATTCATTATCTTTATTTCCTCTTGTGTCGTAAGTGGACACTCCGATCCCCTACTACTATGTGTCGGACGTGGACACTCCGATCCACTACATACGTGTCGGTTCGTGGACACCCGTCCACACTCCTATGTGTCGGTACGGGGACACTCGATCCCCTACTCTACGTGTCGGTTCGTGACACCCGTCCCACTAATTCTATGTGTCGGTACGTGACACTCCGATCCCCTACATCTACGTGTCGGTTCGTGACACCCGTCCCACTAATTCTATGTGTCGGTACGTGACACTCCGATCCCCTAACCTCTTTCTATTAATTCATCAAGCCTTCTTTTATATCAAGGCATCATCATCTCATTACTTTAGTTCATCAAGCCTTCTTTTATACTAAGGCCCCATTATTAACAAAGAGATTAGGGTTTTACAAGATTTGGGATTCAATAAATTCATCATGCTTGTTTCATCACAATCATATATATATATATAATCACATCATGCATACACACAATTAAGCATAAAGAAGACTCATAATAAAAATGTACCAAACACATATCATCGCTATTAAGGGAGTTACTACGAAGAGCGTAGAGAAACCATAACCTACCTCACGAAGAATTGTGATCAAGCAAGCAAATTCCTCAAAATCCTTGCTATCCTCTTCGTCCTCTCTCTCTCTATCTTACTCGTTCTATTCTTTCTGTTTCTGTTCTCTTGGTTCTTTCTATTTTTCTTATTCAACCCTCTTTCTTTTACCCTAATTAGTAATATAATTAGAATAAAAAGATGGCATAAAACCCACTAATTAAGCTTAAGGTTACCTATTTTTAACCCCCAAGTAATTAGGTAACTTAATGAAACATTAACCCCTTCTAACTTATAATTAAAGCAGGACTAGTCAAAAAACGTCCCTTAAAACGTAATAAGGAGGAAATCCGACCCAGACTGGGAGTGCGCAACCTGCGACGCCAGTCGTGCTGCGACGGCCACGTCGTGCCTGGACGGCCGTCTGCAGGTCGTCACAAGGTCCCGAGAGTGGATTTCCAATGAAGACCTGTGACGGTCCGTCACCACATGTGACGGTTTCCGTCAGACCTTGTTGACGGTCCGTCCTGCCATTTTCGTTTACGAAGTGCAGAGAGGATTTCATACCAAATTTCATTATTTTCAAAGTGTTTTGAAACCCGAGACCCTGCGACGGTCCGCGTGCTCATGAGGTCCGTCGTGGGGTCCGTTTCCTCAGCCTTCTTTTTCCAGAAATAAAATCTGCTGCTCAAAACGACTTCCATAAACAGGTCCGTACACATTTGTTTTTAAGCCTCTATAGGAACTGTATTAAAAGTAATTAAATTTGATTGTTAGAAGAGGTAACTTTTTGATAAATTCGTGCATTACATTCATACTATTTCAGATTAAAAGAAACACTCTAATTTTTTTTAGTTCTTAAGTTCCTAAAGATTTCCTTGTTAAATAACCTTTAGAGCCAACATCATTTGAAATGAATATTTTGAAAAACATTTACTGCAAAGATGACTTATTTAAAGAAAAGACTATATGTAATTTAATTATATATTTTCTCTTGATAAGAAATGATTTAGAAATATGTTTCTAACTAGTTGGACATAAAATAAAATAACTTAAAAGTTTCATACCCCCAAAATACAAAAATAGGCTTAAGTCTCAAATAAGAAATCTCATTTTATCTAAAAATTCAACTGATGAGATTATGAAAGTATTTTATAACCCCTTCAAACTTGACAGCAAAACTTACTTTAGCACTTAAACTACACTTAAACTACACAAGTGTTTATTTACCTTCCGAATTTCATTTAAAATGACTTAGTACCACCTCATCGAATGACGTGGCAAAAAAATAAAAGCAAAAAAAATGAAGGCGCATAAGTTTTTCTTTTTGAAAAAAATGAGGGTCCAGCACCGGTCCATCCTATTCTCCTTCATCAAACTCTATATCCTATACATTTTTTTGCTATACAAAAATAGAAAATCACATTCAAGACCCACATAATTTTCTTTATCTTAATTTTGAGATTTGATTCTTCTTTAAGAATAATTATTCATCTAACTATAACATTACTTAATCTATACCGGAATATGCACTAAGAAGTGAAATGAGTAAAGTAAAAACAAATCTAAAAAATTAGCATATCGATTTTGCATAAATTTAAAATCACCATTGTTGATATAAGTTGATAGTTTCACCTAGTTAGAAAAAGGTATGGTGACTGATATAAATATTGATGAAAGTAATAGTGAATAGTTACAAAGAAATGAAAAATAAAATGAATCAATCAATATGATATTTTGGATCTTAAGAAATTGATCGAACTAAAATAATGAAAAGAGTGGGTGAAATGAAAATAAAAGTTTTAAAAGATGTGGAAAAGTAAAATATAAACAAATAAAAAAAATTCAATTATTTGACATGTCATCGATGTGAAACTAAGGTGTCACTTAGAAGGCGCGCATGCGCTTTATCCATGAATATGAAACTGGTATTGTATATATAAGATGCTATTAAATTCACTTGCAATTTTTTTTGTTGGGGGGGGGGGGGGAGGAATGATTATCGTAAAGTTAAAGACTAAAATAAGTTATGCTACCAAGTTCAGGGAAAATTTTATGTATTTTTCCTAGTTTAAAAACATGAGATAAAATTTACAGAATTTCTCTATATACTAGACATGGTTGCCCGTGCATGCACGAGCCCTATGTATTAGGTAATAACTCTCAGAAATATTGATAGGGTGACAACTGGGAAAAGGTTGGAAATATTTAGACACACATTATTTATACATTGCACTGCTTATGGGCATTTACACAATTCATGTTCGAATATTCATACAAAAGTAGCAAAATAGATAGTGGTGGTAAGTCGGACATTGTAGTTGACAAAAAACCTACAGTTAAAAGGATGAGTGTTTTTAAATTTTGGATGTGCAACATCAATCGTCAAGAATGATCTTTTTGTTTAATATTATTCCAAATTTTTATAAAAAAGGTCGCGCATGGACAAAAAGTTAGCAAGACGAGGTTTAAATTGCTGCAAAACCTTTCTAGAAAATCAAAGCTGAGATCAGAATGAAAGATGATAGAATGTATGCCTTCACTTAACAAGTAATGGACCAGGTCCCTTACTACTCTTCAGAAAATTACCAGAAAGTTAAATGCCCAGTAAATAACACAATGATTTTACGTGGAGGAAATTCCTTGCTTAAGGGAGTAAAACCACGACCTGGGTCTCACAGGATTTTCAATCGTTGTCACTAATCTTCAAAAGCAAAAGTACTAAACACGATTACACAAATAAAGTAGAAAGAGTTATCAATTTACAGATAAGTATTATCCTCTATTACTAAACAAGCCTAAGTAGAAAACCAATCTACACTAAAGCTATCGTACCTGGACAACCTGACTTTTAAACACAACACACCAAATCCTTGTTGAGACCTGAGGAATGTTTACCGTTTAAAGAAACAAGAGAATGTATTCCTAAACAACTAAACAAAGCTCCAGATATTGCTTTTGCTTCTTGGCATAAATTCTGCCTTTGCTTTGTGTTAGCTTGTGACAAGAGTTCTTGCAAAAGTTTTTATCACGTTGCAAAAAACTAGTCCACAAAATGTTTAGGAAAGTGCCTTTTATATGGGCAAGTCCACTTTCATAAACTTCTTTGCATTGGAGGGAAGGCACACTTTTTGACGCCATCGGGAAGGGTGCACCTACTTTCTGTACCGTCTCGAGATGGCAGTCGACGGGGCTCATCATAAGAGGAGCATGGGACCTCTACTAGGTCCTGAGTTTGTTTCATCTGCAAATACTTCAAACAAGACCACCTTGCAATATCAAGTATAAAACCCGGGGTACCTTTTATGAGGTCCCTAAGTTTTTAAAATCATCAAAACTACAAAATAACATTGTCCCCCTTTTTGCTGATGACAAACAATGATATGTCTGAGATGCTTCACCAGAGTGTTTCCCTGACAAGGGTTATTTCCCCCCTTATTGTATAGTCACCTGTTTAGTACTAACAGATACTTCCCCCTTATTTAGCTACTAACAGTCTTACTTCCCCCTTGGCATCATAAAAAAAAATTGCGTGTAAACCATTGAGTCAACATAAATATGAGCAAGATCAGAGCTAATAAGCAATTCAAACAGTAGATTGAAGAGCATTCACAAAAGAACATAGGAAGAAACAGCAAAGGAATAAAGAAGTACCAACATTGGCAATATAACATAAATACATTAAAACAAACTAAAAATCCATCAACACGATTGATCCGCCACACCAAAAAAATGACACAGGGAAGGATTGATTGACAGTTAGGAAGAGGGGGGAAGTTGAGATAGGGACTGGCGGGAAACAGAGGAGTCGTGCAAATTGGCAGCAGCATTTTTATCCTTGATGGACATCTTTTCTTGCAGGCAGTGATCTTCGCCTTCAAATCAGTGTGCTCCTTTCTCCAGAGCTGTACAATGAAGAACCAGGGGTCCCTCACTAGTGCAGTAAGCAGCTCTGCTTTGAGTACAAGCAATTTCAGCCTCTTACTACTCAAACGGCACAGGAGTTCTTCTATCCATGTTAAGCGATCCAGGTCCTCAAGAAGTGAGCCATCTTGCTTTTTGGTAAGCCTCTGCCTTCAATACATCACATTCAAACAGGTATGCTCAGAGATAGTTGTTTTTAATGTACCCCACTTTCCAACACTAAGAGGATATCCGAAAATGCTTGAATACTTCAGTGAGAAAGTATCCATATCCCATTCCATGTATCCGTTCTCTCAATGACTGTTTTGTGAAGATGCTCAATCAGTAGACTAGGAAGGCTACAGAGCCTCAAAGTGCACAGCATCCCATACGTACAAGTCAGCAGCAAAGTTAGCAAGTGTCCTCTTTTGGTGGGGAAGCGACCACCTTTGTTGACGAACTCGAAGACCAGCTGATACTCACTCTTCATATTTTTCTTATAGATCCCAACAACCTTAGTTGTGGGAGTCTTAGAAATCATAGAGGGCAAATTTGAAGAGCAAAAAGGGGGTTGGCTCACAGCACGGACCGGGTCCCCTCTGTAGGCACTCTGAGGATCTGGCCAACACCACCTCATCCAAAGAGATGGATA
Source organism: Solanum habrochaites (assembly GCA_027704765.1). Classification (NCBI taxonomy): domain Eukaryota; kingdom Viridiplantae; phylum Streptophyta; class Magnoliopsida; order Solanales; family Solanaceae; genus Solanum; species Solanum habrochaites. The sequence continues at coordinate 53,087,290 of JAKWJA010002495.1, read as the reverse complement.
ACAATATTGTTCGAACGTGTGAGGAGACTCCCATCTTCCATGAATTGACTTGTAATAGAATTCACGAACCTCTTCTTCATGAGGATGGAGGATTTTTTGTTGAAACAGTGCAGCCAAGATTGGAGTTCCATCAAGATCATGCAGAGAATCCATGCCAGGAAGAGTGATAATCACCATATCAACCTCTTCCAGCGAAACACTGCTGTTTCCTCAGTACTGTCAACTACTTCCGCAAGTTGTCATTCTCAACTTTTGGTTGAGGACCGGTCCCTGGGTCCGCTTTCTTTTTCTCAGATCTCTTCCCGTTGTGCTGGACTTTTTAATCTTCCTTGTAACCCTTCCCTTTTCTTTTTGACTTCTTCTTGGTATTTTCTTTCAACCACTTCTCCCGACAACTCAACCAATTTCTCTTCAGGTATTCGAAAATTTGATACCTTGAAGTTGTGCACTTCTGACTGCAGCAGCAGAGCGTGCACTTGCCTTCAAGGATCTACCAGCATTTTTGTGCAGCAGGCCTTGTATTAGGTCGTCTCCTAGGAGCATCCTCCACGGACCTTTCTCCCTTTTCGAACTCTCACCTTCCATTTTAATGGTTCTTCCTCCTTGAGATTCAGATGAAGAGGAAGAAGAGTACCGCCCTAAGTCGGGTGGTATTATCGAAAATGGGTTGAGAAGGCTTACCCTTCTCTTTCCAGTGCATAGTGGTTATGCTTGGCTTCTTCTCGCCTCATGCCAGGCTTTCATCCGAGTTCTCCTCGATGCAAGTATATTAGACTCGGAAGCCCTAGTTTTTGGTAGATCTCCTTCAAATATGTAGTCAGGGCAACATGTCTCACAATGGACAGTGACACTGGGCAACTACAGAAGTGTTTAGATCTATGGAGGAGAAAGGGTTATCATGGAGTATTTTCGTGGAGGACTGGGTGGGAGGCAAGTTGGTTGAGCAGGTGTTGGAGATAGAATGCAAGGGGCGCAATTTTCACTAAAGTGCATCCAAACATTTGCTTAGAAAGAAGATGAGAGGAAGACATGTTTGTGATACTGGACGGGTGCTGAGAAACAAAAGAGAGCAAAACAGATTTCCTTTGAATGGAGAAAGAAGCCTTTGTGATAAATGAGAGAGATAAAGTTTAAGAGACGTGGTGGAGTTTCAAGAAGAAAAAGCCCCCTTTTTAAAAAAGGAAAGGGGGCCAGGTCCATGATTAGATGCGTCGTTTGAGGGAGAAACGATTGGCTGATCGGTCGAGTAACCGATGACTGACACGTGGGCATGTTCAAACGGTCAAAAATTTTTCGTTTAATTTAATGTAAAAAATGCGAACCTGGACAGTACAGGTACCAGATAGAGTTTAACGTCAGCCTTAATTGTTCTAGTCTCTCTTTTGCTGAGCAGGTCCCTATGAAAGTATACCTACGAAAGATACAAAAAGTGATCTTGTTCAAATATTTAATATCACACCAAGGATTACCTGCATGCAATTCTAACTCAAGGGAGTTCTACTATTGGAGGCTAAAAGCATCACTGGAGATCAAAACCTCCCCAACTTTAATCGATTTCTCTCAAAATTGATCCTTCCTGAGAGCCTTGGTAACGATGTTGCAATCTGTTCTCCGTGGACAGTATGTGAGCACAATATTTCCCTTCTCAACATCGATATCTCAAAAAAATAAGTCTGACATCAAATGGTGCTTGTTCTCTTATGATGAACTGGGTGCTTTACCCAGTTAATCAAAGCACAGTGTGTCACAATGAGAGGAATTGCTTGGAGATGGATTCCAAAATCTTTCCAAGGTTTCTATCCACAAGCAATTGGAGAACAACAGGCTGCAGCAGCTAACATATTCAGGCTTCAGCAGTGATTGAAAGAAGCCACATAGTTCTGCTTTGGGCCCCAAGAGATTAATGATGAGCCAAGGAAATGAGCAATTCCCGAGGGCTTTATTCCTGTCAATTTGATAAACGGCAAAACAGCACTGCAAAAACCACCCAGATCAATAGTATCACCTGCAGGATAAAAGAGAAACTAGGTCCCCTGTTTTCTTCAAGTTCTAAGAATACGTTTTTTTTTTTGAGCATTCAGGTTGTGAATACCGAGGCATCATGCTGAAAACCTGGCACACATTTCCAACGCTATAACAATATCATGCCTCGCTAGCAGTCGACCAGCAAGGAGCCAATGATTCATCTGTAATTTTCTGATTCACAAGGGATCAGATTCTTCTACTATCACTTGGATGTGTTCCCATTAGGAGTGTAATGGTTGGAATCAAACATATTGATTTTCTTCAGCAGCTCTTTGATGTACTTTCCTGGCATAGTGAAATCCCATTTGATGATGCTTGATTTGGCGCCCCCAGGAAGAATGTTAAACTCAACCCATCATACTCATTTCAAATCCCTTCCCGTAGTGATGAAAAATTCTTACAGAGAGGTTCTGAAGTATCTCCAAAAAATTATGTCATCCACCTAGGACTTGAATGATAAGGCAATTCTTGTTTCTCTTTCAATAAGAACAAGGTATTGTATATACTTGCCTCTTGAAACCATTCTGTTCAGCAGAAAAACTTTAACAACCTTTCGGTACCATGCTCTTGGAGCTTGTTTAGACAAACCATAATTAGTGCATATTCAATCTGAACACATGATTGGTAGCTATGATATTCAAAACAGGGGGTTGCTTGACATATACCTCCTCTTGAGATCTCCATTCAAAAATGCACTCTTCACATCCATTTGATATAGCTTGAAACCCCATAAAATGCAGCAAAAGCCTATTAAGATTCTAATAGCTTCCATTATAGCAAACAGGTGCACAGTCTCAATCATAGTCAATTCCAATTCCTTCTTCTTGATTGTATCCTTGCACCACCAGCCTGGATTTATTTTAGGAAAACTCCATTTTCATCAAGTTTGTTTCTGCATACCCACCTGGTTCCTATTATTGTCTGCCTTCTTCAGGTCGAGGAACCAGTACATACTACTTCTTTCAAAATGGATGAAGTCTTCTTGCATAGAATTGATCCAGTCTTGACACCTTAATGTTCTTTAAATGTTAGGCTCAATGGATGATATGAATGCTTGAAGAATGCAATAGATTTCTTGTTTTTGATTTAGTTTGAATTTCCAGAAATCAAGGGAGAAATGAGAAGAACTGAGATTATCACGAGGATTGTGATGAACATGCTTCAATCCTGACCTCTGCAGCAGGGACTGATTTGGCAGATCAGCATGATCTTCTTCTCAAGGAGTGACATCATCTTCTGGGGAGTATGATGTACTCTGGCTAATGTTTGAGTAGGACCAGGTACCACAGACTCCTTTCTATCTCAGCCTCCTCTCAGGTTAGACTGTGATTCTGATCTCACAATCAATTTTTCGTTTTGATCTACATTAGCTTAGCTCTTATCTTCTGGATTTGAGCCATTTCAGCACATAAATCATCAATCATGTGGTTCCACCATTCTTAAAGCTTCCATTTTCATCAAAAACAACATGAATGCTTCTCAATGCATTGGTTCGTTTGTTTGAATATTTGTAGCTTGCTGGGATGAAGAATATCCAACAAAATACTCTTCATCACTTCTGGGATCAATTTTCCCAGATCATCATCCCCATTATTTAGCACAAACATCGGAATCCAAATGCTTAAAATAGCTCAGCATTTGTCGTCTGTTGTTGAGCAGTTCGTTATGGAGTCTTCTTCAGCACAATCGTATTAGGACACATGTTGGTAACAGACATGCTGTGTTAAAGCTTCAGCCCAGAAAACTTTGAGGAAGATTTGAGTCAATAATAATAGTTCTGGCAATGTTCACCAAGGTTCTGTTCTTCTTCCACTAATCCATTTTGTTGAGGAGTTCTTGGACAGAGAAATGGGCTGGTACCATTTTCCATGCAGAATCTTATCCATGTGTGAGTTTTCAAAACTTGTCCCATGATACAAGATCGCATGCTGCAAAACAACTCGATTCAATTTGGTTTTGAATCATGTTGAAGAATACAACCAAGCTCATCAGCTGGTATCTGCATTTTGATCTCAAGAATCTCGTCTCAAAGGGTATCTTGAATAGCAAAACAAGCACCAAAATGTACTTTGCCATTTCTGCTTTAACCTTAAAGGGTCCACAAAGGTCATATGAAGACAACTCTAAGGTTTTTATGATGTTACTGATTCTTGGGCTTGTTGAATGATGATCTGATGTGCTTTCCTTTAACACAAGCTTTCACATATTATTTTTCAGGAAAATTCATTTGGCAACCCTCGGAACCAGGTACTTTGAAATAAAATTCTTTAATTAAAGATGAACTCACATGTCCCAGGACTACGATGCCAGAACAGATCACTGCATTTGCATTTGAGCAAATGAGGACATGTTTACGGTCCTCTCCAGAGGAGATTTACACGTTGCCACAGAACATTATTTAACTTCTGGTGCAGTGAGAATTACCTTGTTGTAAGTTAAACTCACCATTAGTGCATTTCTCAGAAGTTAAACTTGGACCTCATTCCTTTGTACACAGATGTGTGGACAAATTAGAAAGCGGGTTACTTCAACCCATCCACATGGTAATCATTGTCAATTTGAATCTAACGATATCTTCCTACTTTGCCAACTCCCAAAATGTCTACCTTCTTGCCATCACCAAATGAGAAAAACTCCTCCTTGGAGGGTCTTGAGTGAGAGGAAGTCGTTAAGCACCAGTATATGTTTAGCGCAGCATATCCAGATACACATGATTGCTGTACTTCCACTAATGACACCAAAATCACTGTAAGCTTGGGAACCCATTTCAGCTTGAGTTCCCAGAGTAGGCAGAAAAGGAGGATCAGATTGTACTTGGTCCAATATGGTATACTTGAAGGCCTTTAAAAAAGACATAGGAGCCAGGAACAAATTTTTTCTTTGAAAATCTGTGAGTGAGACAGGATCTGTAGGACAGTTCTCTCTTTTGGTACATTTTGTCTTTCAGGCATAATTAGAGTATCTTTCACACGAGTCTCCCATCACACATCATTCTTCAAAATGTTAGTTCTTACCACAATGAAGGACACAACAGATTGTCAGGACACATACTTACTGTGAGGGGATTATAAGGAGGACTTTATGTTAAACTCCTAGTCCTTTTATTGAAATTACTCTGATTTTGTCAATTGACAACAACTTTGAGGATTTGGTCCCACTTAAGAGAAATTTTCAAGCTCTTCCTTATGTTCAAATATCCTGTTCTATTGGTCTCTTTTTAAAGTGACATACTAAGATTTTTCTCAGAGTTTTCAATTTTTCTTGAATTCAGCTGCAGACTTTTGGAATTTACCATTCAGATTTCAGCTTCTTCAGTAAGTCTGGACACAACTGGTTCTTAAGTTCGAGCTTATTTAAACTCTGAGGACACCATTCTTGACATTGTGCTTCAAGTTGACCTTTGTTTCAGTTAAAATTTCAAGTTCAGAATTAATGGTTATCTCTTTCAGGATGTTAACTCTATCTACAGAATCTAGCAGGATTTTTGCCAAGGTTCTCAATTTTTAAGGCGAATATTTATCCAATCATTTTTCATGTCAAGAAGAGTACCTGATTTCCTCTTTTCATTTTCTGTGGGTGCCATGAGAGCAACATTCATTGAAGACAAATTTCCTCCTCATGCCGTAACAATGATTAACATTTTGGCTCATAGGAATCTTCTGAATCCTTGAAGAATCCCCCCTGCAGCAAGAGCCCGTTGGACAACCATATCAAACAGCAGCTTTACGATCCTCTGTGACCAGGTTACCCAGGTGCCCTTCTGTTTCTTTGATACCCCTGGGTTTTTGATTGTCCTTGTTTTCATTCTTGAGCCAAGGACATCTCTGATGAAGTGCCCGATTTTCCACACTGTAGCAAGTCCACCTTGAGCAGAGTTCGAGTCATTGTTCCTCTTTTATAAATGTTATTTTTCTCACAACCTTTTGAAATATGATGCGATATGCCATATAATAATCATCAATGGCAATCTTCATCTGATTTATACTCAACATCCAATTGCACTTGTCCTTCTTGGCTTCCTTTTTTACAAATCATAGTTTCGATTCATCTCATGTGTTTTAAGGATTACCATCAAGGCTTCATGGCAGCACCTTCAAGTCATTGGCTTGGTGTAATGGCATCAACTTTGCTTCCCAAAGGTGGTACTTGTGAAGAATTACTAACACTTTCCTGACTTGTTTGGTTCCATTCTTAGAGGTTCACCCAGACTCGCAGCTTATTTGTTTAATGGAAGACAACTTGGTGAAATGTCATGTATTGTTTCTCCTTCCTTCATTTTGAAGTTCTCAATCGTGAGGTGGAGCATGTCAATTTAGATTCTTGACTTGTTCAGTTCCTTCATGGGCCAGTCAACAAAAACAATCCCAAATTCTTGAGCAGACTCACAGTGCTGACCCTCTTTTGTACTCATAAGGTCCTAGCCCACAGACCAGAGAGTTTAGCTTTGAAACCTTTCATTTTTTTATGTCAGCCATCATCATTATTTGCCTAGGCTTTTGAACAGAATGGTCTTTCAGCTATCCTTTCTTCCATCATTGGAACAAATGTCCATCTAGTACAATTCCCATAACTCGAGTCCTTCAGCCATGAGGTAGTCATGTATTCATAAATTTCCACCACACTGTGAAATGTCCATGAAACGAGGAGGTCTGTTGTGATGACTGGCCACTTCATCGGGTTAAGTGGAGCTTGCATTCTAGAGCAATATCCACTCCTTGGTGTTAACCAAATAGATAGTGTCGGCCTTTGACTACACTTGATTAGAATGTATGCCTCACTTAAAAAGTAAGGACAAGGTCCCTATTACTACTCTTAGAACGAAAAATTTACCAAAAGTAAATGCAGTGAAAATCAACACAATGATTTTACGTGGAAACCTCCGTGCTTAAGGGAGTAAAAAACCACGGACCTGTCTCAAGAGGATGTTAATCGTTTTCACTAATCTTCAAAAAGCAAAAGTAAAAAATACGATAACAACGTAAGAAGAGTTATCAATTCTTACAGATAAGTATAGCCTCATTGACTTAACAGCCTAAGTAGAAAACAATCTACCCACTAAGCTATCCACCTGGACCCCCAACCTAGACTTTTAAAACCAACACACACCAAATGCCTTTATGGACTAAGGAATGGTTTACAGATTTGTAAGAGCAACAGAGAATGTATCCTAAAAAACTAAACGAAAAAGCTCCAGATATTGCTATTGTTCTGTGGAATTAATTTCTGCCTTGTGCTTTGTGTGAGCTTTTGCAAGGAGTTCTTGAAAATTTTTTATCAAGTGTGCCAAAAATTAGTCACAAATGTTTAGGGAAAGTGCCGTTATATCGGAAGTTCACTTTTCCTAAATTCTTGCCATGGCTGGAAACGGTCACACTTTTCTACGCAATCGCGGAAGGTGCACCTTACTTTCTATACCGGCTTAGCTGGCAGTCTCGACTGGCTATCCTCATGAGAGCCTGGTAACCGCTACTAGGTCCCTGAGTTTGTTTCATCCGCAAATACTTCAAACAAGACACATGTCAATACTCAAGTAGAAAACTAAGGTCCCTTATGACGGTCCCTAAGTTTGTCAAATCATCAAAACTACAAATAACAAAAGATTATTTTAGTAATGTGGCAGTAATTCGGTAAGCAACTCAAACAATAGAATAGTATTAGACAAAGTACCAATCATTTAATTAAGTGAAGAGGGTATGCAAATATGAAGTGTATAAAGTAATTAACATAAATGGATGACCACAATTTACATTTCAGATAATTCTGTGTGTTGCTAAGTTATTATACAGTTGTACTTGGAAAAATGGAGCGTAAGCATTGTAAATTTCTTTTAGTAAGAAATGAGCTTTTTGTGAAGAAAGCTGAAAAATAAGTAACTAAAACTTTTTAATGAGTTGAGGTCAGTGGGGGCAAAGAAGTATGAAACAATTTGACCCTTTAACCATTGTAATTTTTATGTATAACATAAATTAAGGAAAATACCATTGTCTCATTGAAATTCATCTTCAGAAGAAACGATTAAATACCAAACAGTGGGGAAAAATGAAAGAAGAAAAGTTGACAATTTATATGTCCAACACTTTAAGATGTAGTTTTGGTTGTGCTTGTATTTTATTTGAATAGTCTGAAGTCTATATGATTTCATCTTAGCAAGCGATAAATATTTATTTTCCCTGCTATAAGGCAATTCGTTGATTTTGATTGTAGTATATTGTTCTACTGTAGATAACTTTTTAAGAATATTATTATTTAAATGAAAATATTGTCAGTCCTTGCTCAAAATTGATCAACAAAGATAAGAAAAAGATGGAGGAAGAGAAGACATATACTTTGACAAGTGATATGATGACTATGTTGAGTTTAATATTCATTGACACCTGTTAAAGTGAAGGAAGTTGAACACATTTGAGAACAAGAGTCACAAATTATACGAACGAAAACCTAAAAGAGCTCAATCAAAAATAACAGGTTAGTTTAGATAATTATAGGAAAGTTTAAATGTAACAACAACTAAACCATGTTTTGCATCATTTTAGTGACACACACTCGGTTGGTTTCGAAGAAAATTTTGATCAAGAAAATTATGTTATTCAAGTTTGTATATACTTTAGTCATCGAGCAAAGTATCAACTTCCTAGAGTTTTAAAAATTTATATAATGAAGAAATTGATGCTATCAGTAAGCCTTATAGGAGCACGAATTTTGCAACTAAATTTCTTTCTATTAACAATTTCATTCTTTTATTCACGCCTTGCATCAAATTATGTCTCAATTAAAGCAAAAATAGAATTGAGTAATCTGGCATGAATAAACAATCACTTTAATGCTTTAAACCAGCTATATTAAGCATTATCATGATTATCTCAATAAATATTTTTGGCGGAGAAAATAATAAGCTTCAAAGACAAGTTATTTCTTGAGTTTTATAGTTTAAGATATCCCTTTTTCTTTTAAGAAAGCATGAGCTCATCATCTATATATAATTATATATAGGTTAATATTTAGGAATCTTTGATACCAATAAAGTGTTGCCGTTATGTGCCTTGAGATGACTGTTTCTTATTCCTCTAAATTGAAAACTCCATCATGTAGTCTAAAACGACCATCATGAATATTCAGATTGAATATTTGTATTTCACAGATTTTGTATTCTATAATTTATTTAATTCAAACTATTAGCACACAAATTCTATGTTTTAGGTATCTGTGATTGCAATAACTAGAGTCCCAAATATTCATCTCAAAAGTCTCTAATAAACATGGATGCTAATTAATTTGGCTAAATCACAATATAATTTAACAATTAGAACTACAATTTCAAATTAAAAGAAAAGAAATGAAGAAAACTAAATCTAAAGCAAAAAAAAAAACATAAATATATTAAGTCAAATTTAGAAGTTGAATGAGAAAATAAAAAAAATAAAAAAAATATCCAAACATATGAAGATCAAAATCTAAAGAATTCAAATCTAAAAATTAAAGAAATGACCTTAAGATTGTTGGAGTAGCTGGAGAAGATGGAGGATAGATCCTTTTGTCTTCCTCTTCAATAGGTGAGAACAATATGATGAAGCTGAGGAAAGAGCACATACATGCCACGTATAACCTAGCTTGCTAAAAACCACCTGAATGAGATCAAGATAGAGCAACAAATTGAGATGACCAAAATACCCTCGATTAATAAAAAAATATACCATTAACAGACATGTTGATACATGATTTCATGCCACTCTTCTATTATCGTAGAACATATATATATATATATACTATATGTTCTCTTACTATCCAAAGACACTCTTTGTTTCTATTTGTTTGTTTAAGTCCGTTCAGAAATGAGTTTTTCTTTTCTATTTTTGATGAATTTTAAAATTTTTATTTTTCACATGACAGTGTTAAGATCACGAAATTAAAATGCATTTTCATATATTCTACATATCATTTAAGATTACAGGATTCATAAATTTTCTTTTCTTAATTAAATCTACTCAAGTTAAAAATAAACTAATTGAAACTACAAGAGTAATAACTAAGATAAGTAGATTAAAACGGAGAAAACACTTCTAAATAATAATGTAAATCATAACAAAGGATGTTTGAAACAAGAAATATGATGTTTGTAGTTAAACATGAAGAGTTTTACCTAGAAATACAACTCAAAATATTTTAAATTGACAACAAATTGAAACAACAAAATCCAAACTTGAACAAAGAAGTTCAACACTTCTCTCCCTATGAAACTGAAAGGACTAAATGAAAATACAACACCAAGATTATTCAAAATTATCTATTCTCGAAGAATCTATTTAATAACATAATTTGCACTACTAAGATATAGCGTCCAACACCAATACAATATTCCTCAATTGTTTAAATCTATCACCACTTTATGCTTACTATCAACCTCAGACTTGTTTACAATTTTAACTGATAAGAATAAAAATTAAATATAATAAATAACCGTACAATAATATTTTTAATTTAGTTTATAATTTTTAAAATTGTTAACTTACGAAAGTTTGATTTCCCCTTAAGCATACGCAAGCAGGAATCCACTGGTAGACCTTTGGCAGCAAAGCTTGGATAGTACAATGTGGTTGTTAATAGAATTAAGACTACATTTGAAATCAACAATTATTATTAGTATTTTCACGAATGCATTATTGTATTTTTGTTTCTTACAAATTGAATTCATGATTTAATTTCTTTTATAATTCATTTTTATTTCACAATTAGTCAAATAATCACTAAAAAGCCATATTTATATAAGATTCAAATATATTTTTGGAAAATTTATTTTAAAAAAGAAATTAATCGATTTCAAATCTTAAGAATTTTTATCATAAAAATTACCATAAAATACATTACGTAGGTCAGCCGATGATGCTCCCTCTTTCCCATTTCCATTTCTTGCTACAATACAAACTCCGGCTCATAATAATATCATTTAAATGAAAATTGATATACAATTGTATCGATTTAGAAACATTATATACAAATCTATTGAAAATTAATTTATTTAAATATAAGCCCATTTGAAATACGAAAAATAGATTAAGGATAAAATTAAACTTACATTATAACAAGAATGCGCTATTGAAATTATACCGTATGGATAGCGAGCCTGCATTTATTTATGTAGCAACAACAACAAAAATGACACTGACAGCAACAACAACAATGACAATGACAAAAACAACGACAATGATAATGACAACAACAACAACGACAACAACAACAACAATTAACAACAATAACGACGACGACAACAACAACAATAATGACGACGACAACAACAACAATAACAATAATAACAACAACAACAACAACAACAACCACCTTGATTTATGACATATTGAACTTTTTGGCACCTGAGGATCAAAACCCTTAGTGGAGTTCACATTATTTTCCTATATATCAAAATAAATTATGTTTAAGTAAAAAATATAAAATAAAACATTAAAAAAACTTCAAAGAAATATACCCTTGAAAGTTCATTAGCTCATATCTAAGGGAAAAAAATATTAAATTAGATTATAAATAGAAAAATACAAGTAAAAATAGAAAGATATTTTAACTAAACATAATGTAGTAGAAACTCCACGATAAGATAATGAAATATAATAGTTATTATTTTCTAATTTTCATTTGGGCGATAAAATAATAATAAATATGAATTATCATAACACTTGATATTAATCAAGTCTTAGACTTTTAATCTATATTTTAAATTATAAACAACAATTTACAATTTATTCAAAAGTAACGCTTATAATTTTAGTTAAAAGAAATCTGCACAGTTCATTATGACACACACAGAGACACACACGCACGCGCGCGCGCACACACACGCACGCACAGAGACACACGCGCGTACGCACACGCACACGCACACACACATACACACTCACACATTGCATGCTACCAAAATGTATATACACAATTTATCAAAATATTCGTGTATATTCAAGCTAGTAAAGGATAACACGTGTTTTTCACGGGCATACTAATATTATGTTAACTATTTAAAACAAATAATTTTTTTTATTATTTTGTTTCAAAAATTTAGTTGGTCGGGACTATTACCTAGGAGGTATAGCCAAAAGAAAATTGTCTTATTACAATGATTAATGATAATGATACTGAGGAGTTTTTGATAACAATCATGAACTGTTTAAGATTTGTGCACTAGTTGTGCATTATTCGTGGTGAATAAGGGTGGTGGGTCGGGTGATATAAAGATCGTTGTGTTGAAAAAACAAAAAAATTTGATAATAGTAAACGGATCGGGTCTTAATATACTAAAGATAGACAAAAATAGGAACAAGCAAAGTAAATCAGTAAACTAACATACAAGGCCAATCAGGTCAGTGAACTATAGGACTCTAAGTCATCAACATAACTTAACCACTACATGAAACATATCCAGCATCACCACAACTGAATATGCCCGGTTCAATCACCGAACCAACACCCAACAAATCAATCACCTGGTACATGAGCCAAAATAATAAAACTTGTACTAGACAAGGTACTCAAGCCATCCATTAGATTCTTAGTACCAAATATTATACCTAAGACAATCGATAATCTATACAAGGTGTAGTGTTCTAGCAAATCGAAATTAAAGACAACACATAAATGACAATCATAATGAATACAAGCACACTTGTAAGACCACAAGTAATTAAGACAATCTTATTGCATATGATTGACAAAAAGATACCATATTATATTCATCATTTTCTCTCCATTATCATGTGCTAACATTCAACATACCGTATATGGAAAATAAATTCACACATATATTGAATCAAGTCTGAATATTATACTGAACCTCATGTCTTTCCCTTTTGTGAAGTTTTCACTTGCTCTTGGTCTAAACTAATAAATAACACCAAATCAACCTTCTTGTCCAAAACATTCTTGGAATATAATTGAATTTTAAACCTCATACCAATTTCATGGTCATTCCACCACAACTATGCCATGAACTGAAATCATGACATGATGGCGCTTGCTATAACTCTGTAGTAGCCAAGCCTAAACCCAAAGCGAAAGACAACAATCTATTGAAATTGTATGAGAGAAAGTAGAATTAGAGATACAGAATAGTATCTATCGAATAGTTATGTAAACATAATACAAAATATTAAAAATGTGCCTAAATGTAACCAAGAAACACATATTGTACGTAAAAACCAATCCCGGACCTAGTGTCAATTGTATAGAAGAATCTAAGTACATAGTGAATTATATGCATCATGTTTTTTTCTAATAAATTTACATAATACCTAGAAATATGCAAAATAAAGAAAAGTCACTAGTCCTAAAATTCCAAGAGCTCACCACGATTCAAGTCTGTAATGGTCATATGAGATTCAAGACTCAGTACGGGTGGCTTGTATTACGAGACACATAAGAAAAATATGCAGAAGTGTAGTATAAGTGCCAAAATACTAGGTACGTATGCATATGTAACAATCCCTTTTAATCATTATGGTAAGACCTATGATTAAATATTTGGATGAGAAATCATTTTTAGGTAGTGACTTGAAAATCTTAGGCTAGGCTATTCTTAGGTGAAATATGAGTGAGGTGTGGTCTATGACGACCCAAAATTGAATTAAGTAGTATGTCTAAGCTCCTACCATGTTTATAGTAGCTAAGACGTTAAGGAATTCATAAGACAATTTTGAATGTGAATGTGGGTATGTAGAACTCTTATAGAAAACATAGATGAGGGGATTAATATAAAATGTCAATCATTCTATGGTGTGTTATAAATTGGGGATTAGGGGATGATTCTACGAATCAGACTACATGCAATTCACCATATCAGGTATCATACAATTATATATACCAGGATAAATTCATTCCCGCAATAGTGGGTGAGCTTCTACAAAAACATCGCTATAGCGGCTTGACAGTAAAAATTTAGTCACTTATCAGTTGAAGGGAGTTGCCTAGATTTAGTACTTGCAATGGAAATGAGAAATAGCAGTTGATACTAACCCCTAAATTAATAAATATTGAAGGGTACTTTTCTCGACAAAATATTTTTTCTTGAGATGAGACAATCTAAAGTTCAAGAGTTCATAAATTTGAGGTAGGGTAACATGACATGCAGGAGTACTCTTTGAAGTTTAGTCAACTCACTTTGAGTTCTCTGACTATGGTGTCCAACTCTAGGCCCACACGAACACATTTGTCTCTAGTGTTTCTATGATGATGGGAAATGAGTGTATGACTGTGATGTTGATCAATGAGATAGAAATCTGCCGTTTGATGACTAATTCCCAAAGAATTAATTAAGGAAAATCTCAAGGAAAATTATAGGGATGAGATAACTAATGTTCTCGAACAAATCATGTTGACTACTCCTGTAAGAGACCAAGATATGCTATTCGTTCGTAGTTACAACAGAAATATTCAGGCTTGGTCTTATCTTCTACTAGTTCTCTATTTCCAAAGTTGAACAAGGATAGAATGTCAAGTTCTAAGTTATTGCTTCAAGTGTACATTTTTCCCCACTTATCGTAAGTGTGGTAATAACTATTAGAAGACTCTGGTTGGTACTACTGGATGTTTCAGATGTGGTAATATTTGCCACTAACTAAGGAGTTGTATGTCATTGCCCCGAGCCAACATCGTAGACGTAATTGGCACCCAATGACCATTTCTGGCCTTGAGCGGACCCTTGGCCTGGTTCACTCAACTTAGTAGAAGACTTAAATTTACTCAATATAAATAGTAAAGAACATTTTCAACAGAAATACTTAAACTATAATAGTTTGCACAAATTGGCACTTAAGTCTCATCGTTTAATTTACAATTGAAATGAAAAGACCAAGAACTAACACTCTCTGTCTCCGAAGCCTCTAAAAATACTAAGATGAATGTTGCGATGAACCCCAGAACATTACATAACTGAAATGACTGCAAAACAAATAAAGATTCCTACAAAATCAAGGAGGCTCACCACTGACTATTAGATGCTCACTCGATCAACGGCACGCAAAATATCGATCCTAGTTACCTGCGTCTACATCATAATACTGTAACACTCCTAAAGTCCATAACCTAATCTAAAGTCTCGCATGATGAACCAAACTCTTAAACACTGTTTCTAAGGCTAAACAAATGTTTTGGAACTAATTAGGAAATGTTAGAGTCAAAACATTAAGAAATGACCATGACGTCCTGAAAATTGTGAGATGTGAACTTGTGTGCTTTGCCATGTTTCAAGGGGTTTTAACAGTCGGAATTAAGTTAAATTTGGTAAAAAAAAAGGTGTTAAACATGTATTAGAGTGAGTTTAGATTCAAAACGTATGGGTACGACTCCCCAAGGACTAGGAGGGGACCCTAACATTTGACCCCAAAATTATCAGATTGAAAGTGGCAGTGTACGAACCAAGCGACGAGACGTCGATGGATCAATGGCCCATCGATGGTGGAAGTGGTTACGGACTTAGCCATTTTCCCAAAACATCGAGAAGTCGGACTCTCTATTACAAACGATGGAGTGACAGTACGGGACCGTTAATTGGTCTACGCCCCGTAGACTGCAACCCTCGTTTGGAAGGAGAGTTCACTCATAAGTTTTAGTTAAGTTGGGTTAGTTAGTTAGTTAGTTAATTAAGTAATTAAGGGTTAAGGTGTGGTTAATTAAGTTAGTAGGGGGACTATATAAGATTTAACTATAATCTAAACTAACTCAACACTCATTATTCCCAAACCCATGTGATACAACTGTGGCTATACTTTCTCTATCTATTCTAGAGGCCAACCATTGAAGATAAAACGTTCTTCTGCGTTAAAAGAGTATCGCAGCGCTTTAACAACAGAATCACCGCTGTTTCTCTATTAAAAACCAAGGATCCTAAGGGATGAAAACTCATCCACTCTTTAGAATTCTCTTTTCCCAAGGTTAGTCTCATATAAAATTGGGGTTTTAATAAGACAAAAAACTTGAGCTTTTCTACACCAATATCTGTGCACATGATACTTTCAACTTTATGTGAATTACTCAGTTTAATGAAGATTATTGTTTAATATGGTATTATTATTTAGTTTTCGTATTTGACCTAATCTATGAAAGAGTCCATAATTGAACCCTTTATGAATTGAGGTTGATTTGATTAGTGATGATGCAATTGAATTAGTTCTTGTATAAATTACTATTATATGGTTATATTAAGTGAATTGATGGATGAATATTGTTTGATTGATGGTGAAATATTGAAGGAGTCTTATGGGTGCTATTTGGTAAGACTTTATCATTATGAGTTCTTTACTTCAATTATAATGGTTTATACTTGATAATGATGTTCAATTGAAGTATAATGCATGAATAGATTAAGAAGATGATGATATGATGAATGTGATTAAATGTGATGAATATGTTGAATTGTGATATCATGTTAAGAGTATGATGATTCAAGGTTAAATAGGAATCATTTCTGTACCTTATTATGACATGATTGTGATGTGATGATCTCACTACATGACGTGTTGTATTGAAAGAAATTCTCATGCAATACCTAATGAGCTAATGACAAGATTATACAAGGGTTTAGTCTACTATGGCCTATATTACGATATGATGATTAAGAAAGGCTTAAAGACATTTCAAAAAGGGACTTTATCTAAGCGCGAACTAGATATGAGAGGTGTCCTTTCCCAATGTCACAATGATTATCATGAGATAAGGACTCCATTGCTAATGGGCATGTAGAGGGTTCAATACATGTCTCCTATATCGAAAAACTCTGGTGCCTACATAGGATGCTACCTAGTGATCCAACTGAGACTGTTAAATTCTTATGTTGGTCCACTTGCCAAAAGAGCACCTTCTTTGGCGGTAGTTTATGGACACCGGACTCAATGCTTAGCTCACATGGTCTATTGTCGGTTAAGGCGATTGTTCCTCAAAATAAGATGAATTAATGAAAGTAATAAAGTGAACACTAACTAAGGTATCTTAAGGGATTTTACTTAGTGTAGGTAAGGGTATGAGAATTGACCTATGCATTGCACAAGTTGACCTTAAGGGGTGTCCAAGGGGGTTGTTCTTATGTACTAATGATATAAATAAAATGCATATGTTGACTTTACATGTTGATGATCGTATATGATGTTAGTTTCAATAATGGACATGATATTGGTCTAAGTTGATATATATGATGATGAATATGCATGATATAAAGATATATGAAATGTAGACATTACTTATGGACTCTTTTCTAATTTAAATGATTATGTGGGGTTATGGGGCTTCACATGAGCATTGCACTTGTAGGCTAGGGATGGGATTGTGAGTAAGGGGTCTCCGGATGTTGAGTTAGAACTCTAGCCATGAATTGTTTTTATTACTCTGTATGGAGTTATCATCTGGTAGACCTTCGATGATACAAATCATGTCCAGTGACTTTATGATGATATTGGTTTTGTATTGGATATGAACTTATTGTAATGATACTATGCCTATTGACTTGTATATGCTCTTATATGTCCATGAAAGGCTTTCAAAGTGACTTTGCATAGTTTTGAACAAAATCTCCCTTTTAAGCATGATTTCACTGGTTTTACTTGCACATTTTTCCATACTTAGTACATGTGGTTTGTACTAACCCATATTCTTCCCTTTTCCCTAAACAATGTAGGTTCGGGCCATTGAAGTGTAGGAGGCCACTTTGAAGGAAGACTTGGAAATATTTCCCAAGTTATTGGTAGGTCCCCAAGTTCTAGGATGTTTTCATTCTTCTAATTTATCTATGATATTTCGTATGTCTAAAGACACTTGTTCCTTCCTTTATCTTTTGAGACTATTGTTGTAAGACTATATGTGGCATATTGTATTGAAGTAAGGGTTATACCCAATATTGTAATTCTCTATTCGATGGTTTAATGTGAGGCAAAGCATAAGAATATTTATTATGAAATGGTTAAATTACCTAAACCGGAATCCTATGTAAACTTCATAAGCGAGGATTCTTTGTAAACTCCATACATGATATAACATAAGTGTAAGTATATTTCACTATGTAAAAGTTTTTAATATTCCACATTTTTGACCTATGATATGTTATGATGAATGCTAAGGGCTAGTCCAAGTCCTCTTCGAGGACCAAAACGCCGGTTACATCTAAGGGGTACTCCTTGTTCGTGACAAGTACGATGCAGTCCAACTAGTATCAGTTTATTGAATATACGAGTATCCCAGTCGGAAGTCTAAAACAACACTTAAGCTGGAAAAAGAGTAAGAAGGAACACTTAGTTTTGCTCTGTTAAACTCTTTTATAACTACTACTTTCAATATAATGCAATTTAAAAGTAATATGCAATATAAATAAAACTAACTGAAACATGATGAAAAATCGAATGTACACAAGGCTACAAATAATCTGTGAGATGTATGTAATATACAAATATATGATGTATATGAAAAATACAATAACTTCTGTAACTTCTATGATAGCTTCTCTAATCGGCAACCATCACTTATGAGTTATAGTGATGATACAATGTTACTCGGCCTACGCTACCCGACCATCCTTAACTTTCCAGAGTATAGGACCTAAACTCCCTAATGGATCCACTAGTATACTATGAAAAGGGTTCATCTAAAAAGTATGACCCTCTTCTACCTATAATAGCTACATGATTTTCATGGAGACTTGAATTTGTATGAATTCCCATCCCCAAATCGCTGCTCAATACTGGCCCCAAAAATAAACTGGATCTTATATTTTTAAAGCATACTGATTCTATAATTTGAGATTAGTGCTCAAAACTTAGTTTGAAAAGCTCTCTTGTAAATAATATTTTTCTTGCTTGCTTCATTTTATAAAGCTATTACTTTTGTCTGAAAACTATCCCAAAGACTCTTTACTTGTTAAAATGTGAAAACGTTTGTAATTCTTAGGGATTACTTAGTCCCCTTATAAATTTTGAGAATGAACTCAACTCTTTACTCTTGATTAACTTGAGCCTCAAAACAAAGTTAAAAATGTTTGTTAAAGATTCTCAAAAACTCTAGGAACTCACTTTGAGTTGCTTCTTAACTTTTAAACTTGACTCCTAACTCCTTTGACATTGATCTTAACTTTCCTTGAACTGGATTATGGATTCAAAGGTCATGGTCTCATGTTTATGGATTATTTCATGTTTTTTAGATGTACCTTAGAGTGTTGGAATCAACTAAGAACGTGCTTACATCACTAAGAAACTAGTGCGAAAAGATAAGGAAAGAATAGGGTCTCCGGGTTGCCTTGGCACTCTGAGAGGCGCGGAGCGCCAGAGCCTGATAAAAAGACTCTTTTTAGAGGTGCTATGGATGGCACGGCGTTCGATGTCTTGTGAGACAGAGCCTACCCTAAGGGCATTGGCAGGCGCGATGCCCTATGGTCTGTCAAACGGAAATTCCGACTTTTCTTTCCCTTTTTTCATATATAAACCTTCTAAACTTCCATGGATCTCACCCCAATATTTAGGATTACTAATAACCCAAATACCTAATAGATTCAACTCCAAAAACAACCCGGAAACACGAATCAAATCAACTAAAGGCATTCTACAGCTCAACCAACAAGAATTCAACAATTGTTCATTAACAACTTGAACATTCATCATTCAATCTATTCAAAACTAGTTGAATTAAACATCTTGGTGTGTAGGTGAACTAATCCAACACAGTAATATCTCACATACCTTGATAGGGATCACCCCCGACGAATTCCACTCACGAAACCTTAGCATTCTTGATGGATTCTTGGCCTTTTGTCCTTTCTCCGTCTTTTAATCTCTTTTCTCCCAAGCCCTAAGAATTTTTTTTCCAATTTTCTTAAAATAACTCAAGGCTTAGTTTTACCCGTAGTAAAATCTTAAAATGAATTAGAAAGTAGTAGTGTGAAAAGACTATTTTACCCTTACTAAAGTCTGGATTGGAACTTTTCCCAATCCAATAGTCCAACTTCCGAAAGGCCTATCTCCCTCATACGACATCAAAATAAAGAAAACTTAACGCATTAATATGATCTTCCCATGGGATTTCTAACCATATCAAGAACTAACTCTAACTCTTCCTATGTTAGGAGTTATGACCATTTGAAAATGCCCAAAATTCACTTTTTAAATTTAGGAAATTTTAAGAGTTTTCCCTTTTCTTTGCAAAAATGATTACTTTTTGTTTCTTAGACTATTCGTAGATATTTTGAGTTAAGATATGTTACAATATCTCCCCCGTAGGGAAATTCATCCTCGAATGAGAACTCTTTCACTAAGCTAACGATAGTAATATTATTTCAGCACTTAGCAAACAAAAACAAGTAATAACATGCCTACACATAGTCTTATACAGTGCTAAGAAGAGAATTGGTACCTGGATCTGCATTCTCTTCTGATTGAAAGATCTGTGGATATCTCTTCTTAATATCCTCCTCAACTTCCCAAGTCCCTTCTTCAATGAATTGGTTCCTCTAGAGGACCTTGACTGATCCAAATTCCTTAGTTATCAACTTGCAAACTTGACGATCTAAAATATGATCTGGAATCTCTTCATAGGATAAACTATCCTTAATCCTAACATTCTCAGTACAATCAATGAAGGATCACCCAAGCACTTCTTCAACATTGAAATATGAAATACTGGATTAACCACTGATAATTCTTGGGGTAGCTTAAACTCATAGGACACAGTGCTAAATCTCTTGGAGATTCTTTAAGGACAAATATACCGGGGACTAAGTTTCCCCTTCTTACCAAACCTTATAACACCCTTCATGGGTGAACATTCAGATACACTAAGTCACCCATTTAAAACTTTAATGGCCTACTTCTAATATATGTGTAGGACTTTTGGCGGCTCTGTGCCATTTTCATTCTCTCTTGAATCACTTTCACCTTCTCCATAGCTTGGTGAACTAGATCTTGTCCTATTTACCATGCTTCACCAAATTCAAACCACCCAATAGGAGATTTACATCTTCTTTCATAAAGAGCATCATATTAAGCAATTTAGATGCTATTGTAAGCGAACTCTAAGAGAGGTAGGTGGTCATCCCAATTCCCTTTGAAATCAATCACACAAGATCTCAACATGTATTCTAAAGTCTGGATAGTACGGTCTCCATATTTCTGAGAATGAAAAACAGTGCTTAAGTTCACCTTTGAACCTAAACCTTTACAAAAAGATTTCCAGAATTGTGCATATGAAATAATGGAAACTAAAACTCCATGAAGTCTTACCAGTTCTAAAAGGTACAATTTAGCAAAATCCTCGACTGAATAGGTAGTCTTTACCGGCAAAAAGTGGGCTGATTTTGTCATTCTATCGACAATTACCAAAATAAAATCATGATGTCTGCGAGATCTTGGCAAGCCTGTGATGAAGTCCATATTAATCATCTCCCACATCCATTTCGAAAATTCTATAGTCTGATACAAACCTACAGGCCTTTGGTGTTTTATTTTCACTTGCTGGCAATTCAGGAACCTGACAACAAACTCAACAATGCCCTTCCTCATACCTTTCCACCAATAAACCTCCCTCAAATTGCGTACATCTTTGGGAGACCTGGATGAATGAAATATCTGGAGATATGAGCTTCCTACATGATCCTCTCCTGGATTCCATCTACCCTAGATGTACACAACAACCTTGATACTTCAGCACACCATCTCCCCCTTGTTCAAAAGCTAATACTCTTTGATTATGAAAATTTGCCTTCAAGTTAAGCAAAATAGGATCTTGGTCTTGCTTCTCTTTCACCTATGACTCTGATGATTACTCAGAACCATTGGTCACCGCTATTCCTCCTTCTGTGGAATCCATAAGTATGAATCCCAGGAATGCAAGTATGTGCATATCTTTAGCTAACTCCCTTTTTTCTTCTTCAACATGGGCGGTACTCCTACGGTTAACTTGTTTAGAGCATCAACAACCACCTTACCCTTACCTGGGTGGTAAAGAATACTCATGTCATAATCTTTGACTAATTCTAACCACCTCCTTTGTCTGAGATTTAGTTCTTTTTGAGTGAACACATATTGGAGGCTCTTGTGATCAGTGAATATTTCAACATGAACACTATATAAGTAGTGATGCCATATCTTCAAACAAAAAACTATTGCAGACAATTCTAAGTCATGAGTTGGATAATTTTGCTTATGAACCTTCAAGTGTCTGGAGGCATAAGCTATAACCTTGTCATTCTGCATCAAAACACATCCCAAACCAACTCTTGATGCATCATAGTATACCACAAAACCTTGAGTACCCTCTAGTAAGGTCAAAACCGGAGCGGTAGTCAATCTATTTTTCAACTCCTAAAAGCTTTTCTCACAAGCTTCAGACCATTGAAACTTGACTATTTTTTGAGTTAGCTTTGGTCAAAGGAGACGAGATAGATGAAAACCCTTCAAAAAAATATCCTATAAGAGCCAACCAAACTCAAGAAACTCCTTATATTTTTTGGAGATGTGGGTCTAGGACAACTCTGAACTTCTTCTATATTTTTGGTATCAACTCTAATCCGATCACCAGAAACAATGTGCCCAAGAATGCCACATACTTAAGGTAAAACTCACACTTGAAGAACTTGACATATAACTCTTTATCTTTCAAAGTCTACAAGACTATTCTTAGATGACTAGAATGATCTCCTTCATTCTTTGAGTACACCAGTATGTCATCAATGAAGACGATGACAAACATTTCTAAATAAGTTTCAAAGACTCTGTTCATAAGATCTAGGAATGTTATAGGCAAATTGGTCAAACCAAAGGACATAACCAAAAACTCATAATGCCCACATCTTGTTCTAAAATCTATCTTTGGAATATCACATTCCCTAACTTTCAACTGATGGTATCCTGATCTGATATCGATTTTTAAGGAGGAAGCACCCTGAAGCAGTCAAAAAGATCATTTATCCTTAGAAGAGGATATTTTTTCTTGATGGTAACCTTATTCAATTGACGTTAGTCTATACACATCCTAATAAAACCATATTTGCTTCTCACATATAAGACTGGAACACCCCAAGGTAATACACTTGGTCAAATAAAGCTTTTGTCTAACATATCTCTCAATTGTTCTTTCAGCTCCTTAAGATTTACGGGTTCCATTCTATATGGCAGAATAGAGATAGGACAAGCATCTGAAATGATGTCTATGCCGAAGTCTATTTTTCTCTCAGGTTGGACTTTAGGTAGATCATCAGGACAGAATTCTGGAAACTCTTTTACTATAGGAATTAACTGAAGGGAAGGTACCTCAACAGTTGAGTCATTAACTAGGAGTAAGTTATATATACAACCCTTTGAAACTAACTTCCTTGCCTTAAGGTATGAAATGAAATGACCCTTATGCACTACTGAACTACTACTCCACTCTATGACTAGCTCATTTGAAATCTGAAACTTGAGAACTCGAGTTTTGCAATCTATTGATGCAAAACATGCATGAAGCCAGTCCATACTAAGAATAACATCAAAATCTACCATGTATAACTCTACTAAATCAGCCATGGTACTCTTGTGAATGACAGAAACAAGAAAATCACTATAGACTCTTTCTGCTAGAATGGTCACCAACAAGTTTGGAAACACTGAATGGTTCACTAAGTCCCTCAAGAATAATTTCAAAGTTCATGGTAACATAGGGAGTTGCAAAAGATAAATTCACTCATGGGTCTAACAATGCATAGACAATAAACTTAAAGACCTGAATCATACTAGTGACAACCTCTAGCGAATTCTCATGTTCGTGGTGATTGTTGAGAGCATACAAGTGGTTTATTCATCCTCCAACACCAGAAGTAGCTTCCTTAGGTGCAGCCTGTCTAGTGGAGCAACTAATGAAGACTGAGCTCTCTTGCCCCCATTACCATCACCTTGCTTGCTCTTTGGACACTCTCTCATGAAATTCCTGGTCTGACCGCACTTGTAACAAATTGTGGATCCTTAAAAACACATACTTGAGTGAAATCTACCGCACTTAGAGCAGGCAGGAGGATTACTACCTCCGTGCACCACACTACCCTGTGAGTAAGAAGGTTTAACACTAGAATTCTGCCCATAGTACTCACCCTTTTTCTTAGGTTCAGGTACACTAGCAGATGATGGAAAAAGACCGTTCTGTTTTAGTTGGAAGGATGACAGGTTGTCATCATTATTCTGCTACCCGAACTCATACCTTATATTAGCTCTTGTGCTCTTAAAATCCTCTCTATGCCTAAGATTCTCTTCCTATACCTGATGCACATAGACCATTAAACTTGAAAGGTCTATGTCCCCAACCAGCATGGAAGCTCTACATTCTTTGCTTCATGTCTGACCCAAGCCAACAACAAACAAGCTCATTCAGCTTCTCATATATTTAACCATCTCAGGACTATACAATTAGGTGAACTTCAACTCATATTGATGAATACTCAAGAAGTCCTATTTCAAAAAGGAACTTTTGTACCTTTGCTTCCTTCAGATTTCGGGGAAAGAAACGCCCCAAGAAATCTTTTTCAAAGAAAACCTAACTCTGATGTGGTACATCCTCATCTCTTTCCTTCGACTGATCGAACCAAGTCCTAGCCACATTTATGAGTTGATATGCGACTAGTTCAACTCTCTTAGCATCAATCACATGCATCACA
This sequence comes from Solanum habrochaites, assembly GCA_027704765.1. NCBI lineage: Eukaryota > Viridiplantae > Streptophyta > Magnoliopsida > Solanales > Solanaceae > Solanum > Solanum habrochaites. The sequence continues at coordinate 53,062,617 of JAKWJA010002495.1, read as the reverse complement.
TTGAATACCTTCTTCAACTCTTCCATAAAGTTTTCCGAATCCTCAATAGTTCTCAAACCAGTGAAGCTAGGGGGATTATTCCTCAAGAATACTTGAATCCTCAAAATGTTAGCTTTTTCTTGTCGAGCTCTTTTTTGTTGCCCGACTTGGTTAGTCACAACTTGACTCAGCATCCAGATAGTCTCATGGAACTCAACATTGGTAACCTCCCTTTGAGGTTGCACTTGAGGAGCATTTTGTAACTCTTCTTCCTGTGTTTCAAAATTCCTCCTAGCTGGATGACCTCTTGTTGCTCTTTGTGTAGGCATAGTAATTTGAAACACGCGCAAGCACGAAATACTGAGAGACTTTTAGAGATAAACTCTAACACAGGAAAAATAATATGAAATAAGTAAGGGATTCCTAAATGTTGTAGCCTCCTAATCATAGATGTGGAGTGCTTTACACTGATGACTATGACTCTACAGAGACAGCTTCATAGACTCCCTAGGACTCTTGAACCTTGTGCGGTAATACAAATTTTTTCATGTACCGAGCCAACACCCTGGACATGGCCAGCACCCGATGATCATTTATGACCTTGAGCAAACCCTTGGCCTAGTTTACTCAACTCAGTGGAATACTTAACTTAACTTAATATAAATAGTAAATAAATTTTTCAAGGGAAATACTTAAACTATAATAGTTTGGAAAAATTGGCAACTAAATCTCATTCGTTTTAAAATTGAAATGAAAAGACCAGAACTAACACTATCAGCCTATGAAGCCTCTAAAATTACTAAGATGAATGTTGGGATGAACTCCACAATATTCCATAATTGAAAATGACTGAAATAAATAAAGAGTCCCTTGAATGCAAGGAGGCTCAACACTGACTCTGAGCTGCTTACTAGATTAATGGCACAACAAATGCTGATCCTAATTACCTGATTCTACATCATGATACGATGTTGGAAAACTGGCATGAATACATTGAATGTACGAGTTTGTGAGTTGGAATGCGAAAACAAAACTTCAGTTGGAAAAGGAGTAAGAAGGAATACTTACTTTGGCTCTGTTCAACTCATGAATAACTACTCATTTCAATTTAATATAATTTAAAAGTAATGTGCAATATAAAGAAAACTAACTGAAAACATGATGAAAACTCTGAATGTACACAAGGATAAAATACTCTGTGAGATGTATGCAAAATTACAAATATACAATTGATATGAAAATATAATAACTTCTATGGGAGCTTCTCTAACCGAAAACCATCACTTAAGAGCTATAGTGATGATACAAAGTTACTCGGCCCACGCTGCCCGCCCATCCTAACCTTTCCAGGGTATAGAACCTAAACTGCTTAATGTATCCACTAGTATACTGTGAAAATGGTTCATCTAAAAAGTATGACCCTCTTCTACCCACGATGGCTATATAGTTTTCACGGAGACTTGAGTTAATATGAACTTGCATCCACACATTGGTGCTCAATACTACAACAAAAAATATGTTGTGTCTTATGTTTTTAAAACATATTGATTTTGTAGTTTGAGATTAGTGCTCCAAACATAACTTTAAAAGGTCTCTTAGAAATCATAGTTTGCTTGCTTGCTTCATTTTATAAAGCTATTACTTCTATCTAAAATCTAACCCAAAGGTTCTTTACTTGTTTAAATGTGAAAGCATTTATAACTCTTAGGGATTACTTAGTCCCCTCATAACTTTTGATAATGAAATGAAATATTTAATCATGCTTAACTTGTAACTTGATTCTCAAATCAAAGTTAAAAATGTTTTTTGTTAAGACTCTTCTGTGTAACTTAGGAACTCACTGTGACTTGGCTCTAACTTTGGTAGACTGACGTGCTTAGCCTTTGACTTCGCTCTTACTTTGCTTGAATGAGAGGATTATGGATAAAAGCAGGTGAGTCTCATGTTGGATGGGATGATTTCATGATGTTTAGATTCTATTTAGAGTGTTTGAATAAACTAAGGAACATGCGTACATCACTTAGGAACTAGTACTAAAAGATAGGGAAATAATGGGGTATCTATGTGACCTTGGTGCTCTGAGAGGCGCGCAGAGTTAGAGCCTGATGGATAGAGTTTGGTCTGAGGAACTCTTGCTGGCGCAGTGTGCCAGGTCCTGTCAGACAAAGCCTTCCCTGAGTGGCTCTGTCAGGCGCGGCGCCCCAGGCTATGTCAGACGTGAATTTTGACTTTTCTTCTCCATTATTCATATCTAAACCATCTAAACTTATATGGATATTACCTCAATCACCTAGGATTACTAATAAACCCAATACCAAATAGATTCGACTTGAAAAAGAACATGGAAACACTAATTGAATCAACTAAAGGCATGCTACAACTCAACCAACAACAATCGAACAATTGTTCATCAAGAACTTCAATATTCATCATTCAATCTATTCAAAACTCACTGAATTTAACATGTTGGTGTGTGGGTGAATGAACTCAACACAGAAATATCTCACATACCTCAATAGGGATCACCCCCAACTAATTGCACCTGCAAAACTTTAGCGTTCTTGATGGATTCTTGGTGTTTTCTCCTTTCTCCTTCTTCTCTTTTATTTTATCCCAGGCCCTAATAATTTTGTTATTCTAATTTTCTAAAAATAAATTAAGTCTTAGTTTTACCCCTAATAAACCCTTAAATGAATTAGAAAATAATAGGGTGAAAAGACTACTTTACCCTTGCTAAAATCCGGATTGAAACTTTTCTCAATCCAACAACCCAACTTCAGAAAGATATATATCCCTCATATGACATGTAAAAGAAGCAAATTCAGTGTCGTTGGAAAGATCTTCCCAAGTTATTTCCAACCTTAGAACTGACTCTAACTTTTCATGTGCTAGGAGTTATGACCATTTGAAAATGCCCAAAACTCACTTTTAAAACTCTGGAAATTTCAAGATTTTTCCCTTTTCTTTCAAAACGTGATTATTTTTTATTTCTTAGACTTTTCTAGATATTCTGAGTTTCGAGATGTTACATTGTCAATATGTAGTTGTCAAGGGTAGAGATGTTCGTTTGTAAGATCATTCTAACATTCTAGTAGAAAACCCGACCCAGCTGGGTACCTCATCTAGCATTGATGGAGGACAACACCAAAATAAGTTTTATTCTTTTTAGACTAGAAAAGATCAAGAAGGTTCTCCTAATGTAGTCCTTAGTATATTACGAGTCTTTTTGTTTGATGCTGATGTATTTTTAGATCTAGAGACACACTTTTCTTTGTGACTCCTTATGTTTCAACGAAATTTGATGTCTCTCCCAAAGTCCTATCAAAACCCTTCTCAGTCTTTAATTCTGTAGGTAATTTAGTTTTTCACGACCCGAGCCTGCACCCTAAATATGGCCGAAACTTAAAAATCATTTCTTGTCCTTAAGTGAACCCTCATCCTGGATGACTACAAGCGGAAGACCAGCTCAAGAATACATAAGTATCAAATCGAAATAAACATTTAAAAAAAGTTTGTTGAATCTCAAAACTTTGATGAATATACATAGTATGAAACACATGTTTAAATAGCAACATTGTATTAGGTTTCTGAAATGTCCATAACTTTTTACTCAGAAATTGTATTGAAGTGAAAATTTGTGATGTTAGAAAAGTAAGATCCGAATGATTGTGTCGATTTGTAGGAGGGGGGGACTTGGGGGAACGAGAGAAAAGAAGCGTAGGGGGGTTCAAGAAAAGGACCCGTCGAATAAGAGGAGTGAGAAAGGATGACGATAAAAGGGCAGTTTATGAGATCAGGTCAACACTTTTAATATGCTAATGATGTATGGGTCTTTGGTGTTTGTACCCAAGTAGAAAATTTACAATCAAAAATAATAATAAAGGAAACTTCAAGAACACTTATCAAGAGCTCATCAAGAAACTAACTTGCTCAATATTTATGGATCGATTCTCCAAAGAAACTCATGATTGGTGTGTGGGTGATAAACCCAACACTATAAAAGCTTACATACCTACAAGAACTAGGTACTTGGAGAAATCTTGAATTTCTTGAACGAACGCTTGAAACTTTGAACTTTATTTCCTCTTCACTCTTCACTCTAAAACTCCAAACGCTTTTAGGGAAGAATAAAACTGAATCTAATCAGTTTAGACCCTTAATTGGGTGAAATTTATGTTTGTAATAAGTGGGGGTAAGGAAAAGACGCATATACCCATCTTATTTTTGGGTAACTTTCCATATTGGACAACCTGACTTCAAAATAGCATATCTTCCTCATACGAGCTCGAAAATTAGCAATTATGGTGGCGTTAGAAAGCGGACTCAAAGATATTTCATTTGATATCTTGTGGGTCTTTAAACTTATTATGTACTGATATTTATAGTCACTTATGTTCATGATCCAAAACTTAAAAGAATTAAGAAATGACTTGAATGAATTCTCTTTAATTTTTTTTGGAACTCAAGGTGCTATATCTAGTGACCTGACCTTAATTCTTAAGAAATTTTAAATTTCTTGGTAAAATCCTACTCATGAAGAAGGTTTGATTCTTAATTCAAAACATTTCCATGGTGTTACATTATCTCTTCCTAGAGATCATTCATCCTCGAATAACAGTTGGACTGTTTATGGAACAGAGTTACTCTCACTATGCATTTTGACTCATGAACTTGCCTGATAACGCAGGCTGGATTGATTCGTACCGAGAGTTGGCACTTCATATAGAACCTGAAGCAAAATGTGTTGTTTGCCAAACATTCACGATCCGTGTGTGCGCGAGCCGCGCTGACACCCACATTTACCGCCCTATGGAGGAAACCAACCAACTGAACCTTATCATGTTTCCAAATTAAATCAACATAAAGCAATGCGGAAGACTTAAACTCTAAATAAAAGACCAATTCAATACTTCTAAAATTCAACATCTATATTCCCCAAATCTGGAATTGCATCCCACAAGAACATCTATGATAATTTACTAAATTTTCTAAGAGTATTCTAAGAAAGCTAAAACAAATGAAAGCTAGTCGGATGCCGAAACTCGGTCAAAGGCATCAAACCATGAGAAGGAGATCCGTGCCAAGCTAGAACATAGCGTGCTGCGCCTGAAGAGGGGCCTGTGTGGACGAAGATCTGGCTTGAACTATACTGTTGCTCGAAGATGACGTCACGTTGCTGGCATACCAACGATACTACAAAAGAAAACGTGTTCGTCAGTAAGGGGGTCCGTACAACCACAATTACTGAGTAGGTATCATCGGCCAACTCAAAATAGAAAACAAATATATCAAGTAACATCAGAGAAATCAACTAATATCCTAGCATGCGTGCGTGTTTACATTACCATAATGCCTTGGTTACAACTCCCAAGCACAGCAATGAGAGAAGTTACGCCTGCGCATCATACTCATTTGGGAAACAGTGCTTTAGATTGAGTATATTAGTATCTTTCAAAATTCAGTATAGTATTTACTCTCGTGTTCCGGTACGTGACACTTCCGGGGGCTCCTCATTCTATCTGGTCCGGGAACGTGGCACCGATCCAGTATACTCATCCTGGTGTCGTACGTGACAGCTCCCGATCCTCATAAATTTCTATACTGGGACCGAACGTGGCACCCCGATCCAGATTTACTATACCGTGTGTGCGGAACGGACACCTCCGATCCTCTATTCTATCCTGGTACCGGAGATGTGGCAACCCGATCCATATACCTAACTATCCTGGTGTCGGAAGTGGACACTGGCAGACCGCATATTCTATCATGTGTCGGACTGACACCCGATCCCCTAATCTCACTACTTTCGTTCATAAGTCCTTCTTTTATCCAAGACATCAGCATTAACAAGTAGATAGGGTTTCTTCTTTCTTCAAGATTTAAAAGATTCAATACTTCACTCATCCTTTATTTTATCCACAATCAATGTATATATATAAGATCACATCAGGCATTCACATTCACGCAATTAATCATATAGAACTTATAATACTATCAACACATATCTTTCGCTATTAAGAGTTTACTACGAAGAGTAAATAAACAACCAAACCTACCGTCACCAAAGAAAATCTGGCGATCAACACTATATCTTCCCAAGCTGCGTTTTCCCCCGTCTTCCCTTGATCGATTCTGCTCTCTCTCTCTCTTGCTGTTTCTTTTTTCTTTTTCTTATTCAAAAACCACAGATGTCCGCTCTCCCGTCTGCAATCCATCCTCCTACTTCTCTGACTAGAAGGTTCAGACCTCTGGGTGCCCTATCAGGTCAACAGACACTTACCTAGGTGGCGGCTAGTTAGTGTCTGCGCACCTGTTCAGCTGCTAAGTCTTAGGTTCAGGCATAGCCTGGTGAAAACGAAAATTTTCAATAAATACCTCAAGGTACCAACTGCTTTTAACCCTCAAGTATTATACTTATTACCATTAACCAACCCATTACTTATAATAAGCAGGAGATCTAAAACGCCCCTAAATTTAATTAATAATCAGGAGTCTGACCCCGATGGGACCGACGCAGCCCGGACGGGACCGTCGTGCCGCACGGTCGTCCTGTCTGTTCCGTCGCAAGGGTCAGAGTGAATTTTGCACTGAAGACTCTTGACGGTCCGTCACACCACCTGTGACGGTCCGTCCTGCCATTTTCGTTGAGAAGTTTTCATAGAGTCGATTATTCAGTACCCCCAATTGTTTAGATTTCAAGTGTTTTGAACGACACTAACCTCCCCGACGGTACCGTAGTGCCGTGCGGGCCGTCGTGGCAATTCCGTCACTTCTTGCCATTTTTTGTCGAATAAAAATCTGTTTTGCTCAAACGACTAAACAGGTCGTTACACAACATAGTCACATTCCCTACGAAATTACCTTATCTAAAACAAAGGAAATTTGGGCATGACGTATGAATAGGAAAAATTATGCCTCATTGGCTGCAACACATAGCTCCCACAAGGGTACATGACTTCTCTTACCAAATCTGAGTGTAATGGCACGCTCTTGTTGTATTCAAGATAAACCAAAATCCTAAGGTTCTATTCCTCGATAGGTTCCATGAATATTACTCTTTCCCACCATATTCAATCAACAATTGACTCATAGTAAGAACTACCTAATGTTTAACAACACCACATTAAACTTAGTATTCTAAAGACTCCGTGGACTTTTACTAACCAACTTCCTAAGAATTTCTCATTCTCTCATCATCCATGCCATACAAACTAGAATTTCCCACATACTACTCGAACCAACTAAGGGCTTTCATTTAACTATTTCTCGTAGTAAAGCCTCATCCTCCTCTTCCTCCTTGTTTATACCTTGGGTAGAATTATCACACCATCATTATCACGACGAAATAATTAATCTTCTTCTTCTTCTTCTTCTAACATCACTCCACTACTAAATATCTCTAAGAAGACATCTTTCATACTTTATTGAGCTCATTATTATCTTTTTTTTCAACACTTGACTTGATTTTCCATCTTATAATTTTCCCTATTAGGTCTAAAGGTGACACTTGAAAGTTATGGGCATATTCCATCATCCCTAAACTGGTCTGCATCCCCTCTTCAAATCTCAAGTACTATTTTATCACTTATTATACCTCATTACTTAATCAGTTCTATAACCTTATGAACATCATGACCCTCTCAAGCAAATCATAAGCCTAGTTTTGATATACCACTTCATGAATACTATGTTCTCTTATTTGACACATGAATTTAGTCTACTATAACACGACATGTCGACATAAATTCGATTTTGGTTAAAATATACTCAATCTGATCATGAATAGTAACTACTCATTTTCCTTCTATCGAGAACTCTCTCTACATTGTTATTCGTTATTTCACTCATAAAGGAACTCATCACTTATAACTGATTGGGTGCATGATTGCAACAAGATAATTTTCCCCATCACTATCTCCTTTCCTTAGATTACTAAACCTCTGTATATTTTCCTCTAACTATGGGCACTTTCACTACTATTACTCATAATTTCATAATTCATGCTACCTTTTATGATGAGAATACTACCCAAGATCTAAACATATTTCTTCATAAGGATCTCAGCTTAAACATGTCTTAGAGAAAAGAGTACAACTCGATTTTATCTTAAATGCACGATTCACATGAATGTGAGTGTAGTTTCTCGAACTCAAAACTTCACTCACTCTGAGGCAGTCTCATGACTACCTCAATACTTTGCTAAGAGAAACTGATCAACCACCTCTAGTATGAGGGGTAGTCGAATAGATATGAGAACACACAAGTTCAAATAAGTCTCTATGAGATAACGCTATTGCACAATTTAGAGTATGAAAGAAGTAAAACTTTTCCAAAATGTTTGTAGTCCCTTATTTATAGAAGTGTGGCCCTCAAAATCATAAATAAGATCATACTGACTCGGCTTCATAAACACCCTATGACGCTTGAACATTGTGCTCTGATACCAAGTTTGTCCCAACCCAAGCCTACATCCTGGACATGGCTGGCACCCAAGAACCATTTCTGGTCCTAAGAAAACGCTCATCCTGATTGACTACAAGTGGAAGACTAACTCAACCATACATAAGTATCAAACTAACAGAAACGTTCAAAATAATTTTCTAAATATCAAAACCTTAATGAATATACATAATATGAAACATAAGTTTAAATAATATATCTAAAAATTGAAAGACTCTCTAAAATGTCTATCAATGAAGCTTCTATTAGTAAGAAAGAATGTCGGCAAAAGATCCACGACACCTTAAAGCTACTAATTGGAGAGTAACTATGAAGCCCTCTAGAAAACAAGGAGTCTCACAAAGCTAACTAGAGTGTAGAGTGATTTCAACAAAACGATTGTTGATAATAATGAACAGCTATATCTACCTCATAAAAGGTTGTAGGTCGAATAACATCAGTACATGGAATGTACGAGTATGTAGTATGATTAAGTACATAAATAAAAAAATGAATGGAAGAAACTCAACAGAATAAAAAAATTAACTCGAAGTGAAAACCATTTAGGCTTTGCATTAAAATATACAATTAAATAAACATGAAAATAATGTACTTTACTCATGGGGATTTCCTCTAACCAACAACCATTACTATGATCCTAACAATGATATAACGTCCCGCTGCACGTTGCAAGGTGATACACTCAAATTAACCTCCCTAAAGAAGCATAAGCAATCATTATCAAGTAAAGAACCCAACTATTAGGTTTGGTTCGATCCACGAGGAGTATGGTTTAGACTTAACTTTAACCCACGATTATATCTTTTTAGTTAAGGTATCTCCAAAACAATTAACTAAAAGGGGGGGGGGTGAAATAAATTCCTATAGTTATAAGAGTATTAAGTAAGTAAAGTTCAACTTAAGTTGTTACCAAGGTGGAAAGTAACTAGGTTGTAAGTGTTCCCCACAAGCTCATAACGTGGTAATCCTAGTAATAGTAATCCCTTCCTAGTGTATTGCAAGCAAAGTGATAAGTTATGCATCTGTAAATTCTTTGTCTGGCATTTAGAGAATTTCATTCCGCAACTTGGTCCGACTACGTGTGTATAAGTTACTAACCCTTATCTTTACCTCATATTAGACATTGCATCGATGTATGACTTAGTTTTCAGCCTCACACCAATTGAAACTAGACTATTAGATAGTATCACACTAAATCTATGTTGATAATTCATTTCTTATTAACTAACTTCTTGGTCAAGAAAGTAGTAACAATGAGAGTTCTAATGTGTGCACTAGTTAAAAAAACTTCTACACGAAAGAGCTATCAATGCATTAAAAATACTATTAAAGAATAGTTTTGTTACTATTTATACGTTTTTAATCACTCATGGTTCCCACAACCTAGTTGCGGATTTAGCTACCCATATTATCAAGAATTCAAATCATGTTTATAGATGAAGAAATCATGTACTTACGTAATAAGAATGAAAAACCCAGAAGTCCAACTAGAATTGCCAAGCAAGATCTTCAAATAAAATCTGAAAATCAATAATTTGCTAAAGTTACAAAGAATTAATCTCCAAAGCCAAAATCTTGAATAATAGTAATAGTTGCTAACCCAAAAAACGAGGTTTAATACCCTATTTATAAAAAAACACCTAATTAAAAAGGAAAATAAATAAGAAAAGTTTGTCAGGAATGTGTTTTCAACCTAGGAGACTGACTGACGGACTGTAAATGGATCAATGGTCCGTAAGTCTCTTCCTTCAGCCACGACTTCGAAAATATTTTAGCCCTTAAAATCCTCCTTTTCTGAATCAAATGATGGACCACTAGTACGGTCCGTCAACCAGTCGAAGGTCCGTCAATGTCCTCAGTGACTCCACACTTAGAATCTTCAATAAATTAGGTACTGGAACCGTCTCTGAATAAATCGACGGTTGATCAATACAGCCCATCAATTGATTAACGGACCATCAACGCTTTATGTGGTTCCACACTTGGTAAGATTTTCCTCAGTTCTTCAAAAGCATGGGGTGCCTATGTAAGATGGCAGTCTACGGGACGTCAATGTCTCTATGATTCGTCGATTTCGTCCGTGTATACCCTTTTATGCATATTATTCAATTGTCTATTTAATCTCAAGCGTCAACATCTTTCTTTAAAAACATGATATAAAACCATCAAATTCACTTCAAAAAGGTTCTAGACACACACAACTCTTAAGTGAAATGCATTAGAAATACCATAAACTCATAATACATCACAAGGGCCCATCCTATACCTTTACGGGGTATATATAGGATGATATCATGATTATGGATCCATCTAATCAGCCTTCACAAAGGCAGTGAGGAATTGCATGAAGAATCAATGCTACTTATCCTACGGTGTCTAGGTAGTTCAAAACTCTAACCCAACTCGATGCTCGATACTACTCCCAAACTAATTAATGTAACTTTGTGCTCAATTCACTCATTTAAAGTATGAACTTCCTACATTGTTTGAAATAATTTTCAATACATGAGACATATTTACCTTCTTGAAAATATGAACTTATGAACTTATCGTTCAAGTGCAATAATTAACAAAGGTTACGATATGCATATAATGTTGTGCGTGTGATGTGGTGTGTGTATGTGTGTGTGTATATATATATATGTGCGTATATCTATATCTTATGTATCTATATCATATATCTCTATATATATATATATCTATCTCTCTATACTATATCTATATCTCTCTCTGCTATAATCTATCTCTATATCATCTCTATACATAGCTCTCTCAATCCTCTCTATCGCATACTATATCGCTATCCTCGATCGCTCTCCCTCTTTCCCTTTCTCCCCCCCCTCCGGTTCCCCCTCACGTTGTGGCTTTGAAACACCTTGTCCCGATTTCTCAATCCACCATCGGTTCCTGCTGCACTTCTCGCCCTGCAAAAATCACTCAAGGATCTCAATGAAATAGAAACTCAATACATAGGAATAGAATTTCAAAAAGAACAAACAATTAAAATCTCATCTCAAGAATACTCAAATCTAGGGGTAGAATCTTAGATTTTTCCTTTACTGATTTGAAAGTAGATGTAGGACATGAGTACGGACTAGTCCAACACTATTTTAGCCTTACATACATGGAAGACTAAGGTAAAATAATCAAGAAAACATTTATTGAGTTTCTTGAATTATTTTCGTGAAATCTCTTTGGCCAAGAATTATAATTTTCATTGTGATTCATAATTCTATGGAGGAACTTGAGTTGAAAAGAATGAAATTCTTGGAGAAAGACTTACATTGAAGAAAAATCTTGAAAAAGATGGAAAAAATCTTGAATGAAGTCTTCTATTTTGATTTTTCTTTAGGGTTTTGTCCTAGAGATTGAGAAAGAGAGAAGAGATTGATGGAAAGATGAAAATATGATATTTTTGATCCTTTTCTTAGTCACGAAATTCGTTGAGGATTTTCTTGAATGTAAAAAATAAAAAAAGACCCTTTAAATGTCTTTCCATCGGCTAATTCATAACAACATTGTATCAAATTTTACTAAAATAGTCATAATGTTTTACATAAAAATTGAATTGACGTGAAATTTCTAGTTTCAAAGTGTTTCAAATAGCTTGAATTTGATAGTTTATGGGCCACATAACTCTTTATATTATATGAGATATGATCGTTTGAAGTTAACCCAATAGAATTTTACATCAAAACTTTACCGATAAGGAAACTTCAAGACATCATCAAGAAATTAAATTGCTCAATATTTATGGATAAGTTTGCAAAAAAAAAAACTCATGATTGGCGTGTGGTTGAACAAACCCAACAATATGAAAGAACTAGGTTCTTGGCGAAATCTTGAATTTCTTGAACAAACGCTTGAAACTTTGAGCGTTTTCTCTCGACTCTTCTCTCTAAAACCTTAACGCTTTTGGGGATGAAAAAAACTGATTTTAATCAGTTTAAACCCTTAATTGGGTGCAATTCGCATTTTGATAAGTGAGGGTAAGGAAAATATTAAAATATCCCTCCTATTTTTGGATAACTTTTCTTTAATGGACAACCTTAATTCAAAAGAGAATATCTCCCTCATAAGAGCTCGAAAATTAAAAAAACTGAGTAGAATTGGAAATAGGACTCGAAGATCTTCCATTTGATATCTTGTGGGACTCCTATCTCATCCAGTAGTGAAATTTATGGTTATTAGAAGTTGACCCAAAACTCAAACTAAAGAATGACTTGAATAAATTATCTTTAATTCTTTTTGGAACTCGAGGTGCTATATGTAGTGACCTGACATTAATGCTTCTGAAAGTTTAAATTCCTTGATAAAATTCTTCTCACAGCGAAGAAGGTCCGAGTCTTAGTTCAAAAAACTTCTGGGGTATTACATAGTTGTAGCTAAACAAATATACAGAAATTACCCAGTTTGTATATTTTAGAAAATAACCTCCATTAATCTATTAAAGTTAGACATGCTTGATTTTGATATCTTCTTGACCATTTAAAGATTTGTGTTTTAAAATATTCGTTATATATATATATATATAATATTATATTATATATATATATATATATATTATATATATATATATATATATAGAGAGAGAGAGAGAGACGAGAGAGAATGATTTTCTTATTTTTAGACTTGCAGCCCATTTTTAATAGTTTTTTGTTTGTTGTTCTGAAACTGTTATTATACACAAACACACATACATATTGTCTTAATATTAAAAAACACTCTTCGTTTTTATTTATTTATTTATTTTACTTATTAGTCCGTTCAGAAAAGATTTTTTTTTTTGACAATTTTCAAAATTTTAATTTTTCACCTGATACTTTTAAGATCGCGAAATTAAAATCCATTTTATTACATTCTACATATCATTTAAGATTATAATATACATAAATTCTCTTTACTATTTAAATTGTATAAAGTTAAAAACAAACAACTGAAATAAGAGAATAATAACTAAAACAAGTAGATTAAAACGGAGGAAACACTTCTAAATAATAAAACATAACATAACAAATGATGCTTGAAATAGGAAATATGATGTTTGTATTTAAATATGAAGAGTTTCACCTAGAAATACAACTTAGATTATGTTAAATTGACAAAAAATTGAAACTGCAAAATCCAAACTTGAATAAAGAAGTTTAACTCTTCTTTTCCTATGAAATTGAAAGGACTAAATGAAGAGACAACAACAAGAATATTCAAAAATTTTCACAATATTCTCGGATAATTTATTCTACAACAGAATTTGCACTACTAAGATATAGCGTCTAACACCAACACAATATTCCTCAATTGTTCAAATCCATCACCACTTTATTCGTACTATCAGCCTCGGACTTGCTTGCATTTTAATTAGTAAGAATAAAAATTAAATATAATAAATAACCATACAATATTATTCTTTAATTTTGCTTATAATTATATTTAAAATTGATAACTTACGAAAGCCTGAATTCTCCTTTAAGTATACGCAAGTAAGGGTCCACAGGTAGACCTTGGGCAGCGAAACTTGGATGGCACAATTGATTGTTAATAGGATAAGGTGTACATTTGAAATCAACAATTATTATTACTTTCACAAATGCATTATTGTATTTTTGTTTCTTAAAAATTAATTTCTTTAGTTATTAATTTTATTTCAAGAGTTGTCAAATAATTACTAAAAAGACATAATTATGTAAGGTTCAGATATATTTTTGGAAACTTTTTTTTTAAAAGAAATAAATTAATAGGTTTTAAATCATATGAAATTTTATCAAAAAAATTACCATAAAAAGGAATATTACCTGGTCAACCATGGATAGCCTCTTTTCACGTCCATTTTCTTGCTCAACAAATCTTTTCTATATCATTTATGTTGAAAATAATATACAATTAGAAGCATTATATAAAAATTTATTGAAAATTAATTTATTAAAATATAAATCCATTTGAAATATGAAAAATAAATTAGACATAAAATATTCATTTACATTAGAAAAAAAAATGAATCTACCGTATGGATAGCAAAATTGCATTTATTTACGCAATAATAATAATAATAATAATAATAATAATAATAATAATAATAATAAAATAATAATAATAATAATTTTATTATAAAAAGCTAACAAATTTATAATAATAAACTTAAAATAAGAACAAATAAAGAGAGAGTATAATAATGTATGCCAAATTTTTCTTCATATTTTTGTGAAGAACACAATGACTATTTATAGACAATAGGAGAAAATAAATTAAACACTTGGCCATTGATAAGCTATTCATTTGGCCAAGTGGTTACACCTCAAACATGGATGATCCCACATGTTATCATATTAATAAAGTAAATAATGACTCTTTAAAGGATGGTCAAATGTCATCTATTTGATTTTACAACACTCCCCCCCCCCCCAGATGTCTATGCAAATGAAAAGTTGAAAACTAATATACATATTCATTCACAATAAGTTTTACTTGTTGCCTCATTAAAAACCTTTCTAGGAGAACCCAGTGGGATAAAATCTAGACTAAATTAACAAGAGTGCAATACATATTTTACTCCCCCTGATAAAAATCATGATTCAGATGCTTAAGTCTTCGCATTCCAATCTTTTGTACCATCTTTTCAAGAGTTGAGGCTAGTAAAGATTTGGTGAATAAATCTATATAATTATCACTTGAATGGATTTGTTGTATATCGACATCACCGTTCTTCTGGAAATCATGTGTAATGAATAATTTTGGTGAAATATGTTTCGTTCTATCTCCTTTTATGAAGACTCCTCTTAATTGAGCTATGCATGCATCACTATCTTCAAAGAGCACTGTGGGTATCTTGACATCACATTTCGAACCACATTTTTCTTCGATAAAATGTATATATGATCTCAATCATACACATTCTCTACTGGCTTCATTAATGACTATTATCTCAGCATTACGTTTAAGAAGTACGACTATGTACTACTTATAGATCTCCATGATATAGCAATACCGTCCGTATGTAACAAATGCCTTTCGAAGATCGAGATTATGTGGGTCAATGAATAACTGAATCTGCATGACCAAAAAAGTCTGCACTATCTTTGTTATGTATAACCTACCAATGTCATTTGGAGTATGAAACATGAGCTAGCACAGAATGTTTAGCTTTTATCCCTATGTGCATAACCAATAATCCTTAAAATCTTGGGATTTTGAATCCTCCAGATTAGCAAGGAGATTGCCTTTAATGGGATAATTTTTGAAATTAACGCCTTAAGCTATTATGTTTCTAATAATTTTGCAACGCCAGGTTGCGAGATGGTACGAGGCACTATGAGACCATATTCAAGTTGCATGTATTAGCTGATAGAGTGTTCTTCAATTATACTTAGTTTGCATAATATAGCTAGAAGATAAAGTTGATAATTGCTTCCACCACATATTTCCTGGTTTGACAGAATCTTAGTAATGCCAAGTAATTCAACAGTCAAATCATTTAGTTGCTCAATAGATTCATTTCATTCAGCGAACATCTTTTAAAACTTAAACAGGTTTTTTGTTCTTTTCTGTGCTATTTAGAAGAGAACAATGGATCTTCTATAACTAGTTTTTTGTCCCCTTAGGCAGAAATATAGTTTGCTCTTTCTTATCCTTCTATTGAAGTTATTGAAGTAACAGAAAATTTGTAGTACATTTCCTTTTCTTCTAAGCAAGTAAGATAAGTATTTCTGATCTTTGAATATGGTGTGCGTTGTTTCTACTATCAATTACACAAATATCTTCATGATTGATCATTGATCTAAACAAAGTTTGGGGCTAGTTTATTCAAAAATAGATGTAAACAAAGTAAAATATTAATATTAAATAGGGCAAGAATTAGAAAACGCAAACACATCAACTAATAAAAATAAACAGGAAATAAAAATTATCTAGATTATTGCGGGATCATCACTGATTGTTTTTCCTTTAGGGAATACAAAGAAATCAGCTACATCAAGATGCATTGGCTCAAAATTTGCTGGCGCATTATTATTCATCTTATGCATGGGCTCAACATTATATTCAGAGATAAAGTTTGCTTCTGGATTATTACCACCCTTTTAAAGGATAAAGATGAACCAGACGCTTAGATGATCGGCAAGTACGCAACCAGTGCCCCTTTCCTCCACCGATGACATACACTTTCTGAATTTTTCTTTTGTATCACTTTTTGTTTCTCACCCTTCCTTTTATATAGTTGTTCATTTTTCGATGCAAGAGGGCAACATCATGATTATAATTTATTTTACAACCACGACCATGATCGAAGCCACGACCATGATAGGAGTCACGACCTGTTTTTTGTTGATGATAATTTACCTGATTCACTTCAGGGAGTGGCATAGAACCAATAGCTCGACTTTCAAGATTTTTTATTAAAAGGTCATTATGTTGTTCAACACTAAGAAGATGTGAAAGTAATTCAAAATATTTTTTAAAATTAATTCCTCGATATTTCTGCATGATCATACTCGAGGCAGGAAATGTGGAGTATATTTTCTCAAGCTTATCATGTTAAGTGACCTCTTCTCTGCATAAATTTAATTGTGATATAATTCTATACATGAAAGAATTATATTCAGTTATACTTTTAAAGTCAGATAATCTCTGATTAAACCAATCATGATGTGCCTATTATAGAATGACCAACTTTAGGTGGTCACATCTATCTTTTAAATTTTTCACAGTACAAGGGGGTCTTTGATAGTGAGATATTACATTTTCAACCCCTCGTCAAGAAGGTGATGAACAAATATCATAACTTTTGCACATTCTTGACTGGATGTCTTATTATTATCTTTGGTAGCTTCTACCAGACCTATTGCATCCAAGTAATTTCCAGCACTTACTAATCCCCATGATGAGGTATCCTTTGTGCCCGATATATTCAAGACAACAAATTCCAGTTTAGAAATATTAGACATTTTTTTAGAAAAATAAAATTCTTATCCTTTTTACCTATTTAAAGTAGTTCAACTTGACAGAGTATCGTGCTGATGAAGTATTATAAAATAAGTAGCTAACAAATTAATAATGATAAACTAAAAATAAAAACAAATAAAGAGAGAGTATAATAATGTATGCCAAATGTTTCTTCATATTTTTGTGAAAAACACAATGACTATTTATAGCCAATAAGAGAAAATAAATTAAACACTTGGCTATTGATAGGCTATCAATTTTGCCAAGTGGTTAAACCTCAAACATGGATGACCCCACATGTCATCATATTAATAAAGTAAATAATGACTCTTTAAAGAATGTCCACATGTCATCTATTTGGTTTACAACAAATTTATCATATCTTTGATTTATGACATTTTGAACGTTTTAGCACTTGAGGATTAAAATCCTTAGTGGGATTCACATTCTTTTTCTATATATACAAAAAAAATAAATGACGGTTAAATAAAAATTATAAAATAAAACATTAAAAAAAGGTCAAAGAAATATACCTTCAAAAGTTCAATATTCTCATGCCTATGAAAAAAAATATTTAATTAGATTATAAATAGACAAATTCAAGTAAAAATAGAAAGATACGTTAATTAATGATAAATTCTTGTAGAAATCTCCATCTATATATAAATGAAAAACAATATATTATTTCTATTTTTCGTTTAGAGTATAAAATAATAATAAATATGGATTAACATAACACTTGATATTAATCAAGTTTTAGACTCTTAATCTATATTTCAAATTATAAATAAGAATTTATTCAAAAGTATCCCTTACAATTTTAGTTGAAAACAAATAATTTTTTATTGGTTTGTTTCAAAATTTTGTTGGTAGGAACTATTACGTAAGAGGTATTGTCAAAAGAAGAATTATCTTATTTTCAAGCTGTGAAAATAGCATGAACTAACACTTTTTTTAAAAAAATAATACTTATATATAATGACAATTTTATTGTGTCTCATCTAATGCAGCAACACTTATACAAAAATATTTAATAGAATCCATTATTAAATCTATTTGAGAAAAATATTCTATTAAATTAAATTTATGAATTATGTTTAAAAAATTTTATATTTGACGATTATTATTTTATATGGATATTCAGTGATAAGAGTAGTATTGAATGAAAATAATAAACTTGTCTTGATTTGTTAAAACACGCAAATAATATATTGAAGTAACAAGACTATTAAATAACAAAGTTATCCCCAATTCAGTATTAGTTCTCAAAAGCACACATGTTGACAATGATGTGTATGATATTCCTATATATAAGAAAAAATCATGTATAGTATCTCTAAATATTTAAAATAATTATGTATTTTAAAAAAATAATTTTCCATCAGATGCATTTCAATTAAATAAATATTTGAACATGTAAATTTTTTTGTGGATAAATTTACTTTTTTATACAAAACAATAAATAATTTTCACCTGCTCGGCATAGCTTCCTACAACATAGTTTTGAAGGTTTGATAACTTTTTGCATTATTATTGCTTTGAGACCTAAATAATTAGCCAATAAAGTAAAATAAAATAAATTGTTAATTTTGATGAATGTAGGCCTCACATTTATTCTCAAACTAAATATATCAAAATTTAAAATTCTCTACATTTAAATATGTATAAAAATCATTGTTTCTTAAATAGAAAATTATTTAATTAATATGCACGCACGAAAGCACGCACGAACGAACACACACATATAAAATAAGTTATTTATAAATATTATAAAATAAACTTCTTAAAAATTGTAACAATGATCAGTGATGATGATGGCGGGCAGTTATTGATAACAGTCATGAATTGTTGAGGAGTTGTGCACTAGTCATGTTGTATCCGTGGTGAATAAGGATGGTGGGCGGTGATAAAAGTAGTTGGTATTTTTAATTGACAATGGTATTATAATTCTCAAATTACATACAAACAATTGAGAGAAAATGATCTTCCATTGAGAAATCAAAAAATAATAGAAAATCGAAGAGTCAAGACTTGACAGAAGATCAGTTAAAAGTTCTTAAAAATAACTATGTCGTTAAACAATCATGAAGGTCTTATTTATAGTGCTCAAAACTCAATTCTACTCTATTCTTAAATAGTTTTTTCAAGCTTTAATTACCGAATAAATAATTGTATTAATTAGGTATAATATATTATATTGACTGGAGTTATATAAAAAAGTTCTACATTTAGGTACTGCAAATTACATTGATTCGGAGCATATATAAGGTTTCACTGCATTAAATTTCACACACACAAATACATATTTTTCAATTTATTTTACTTTAAATTTTTGTATATAAATATATAATCACATTTTGAGAAAGTATAATAAATTTTTCTTAAACCATACTGCCTCTATTTTAATTTATTAATCTTGCTTTTTTCTAATCATGAAGAATTTTTTTTAAAAAATATTATTTTTGTAAAATCTTACCTCATTGAAATTCCACCCTCTCTCTCTCGCAACAGTCACAAGACTTAGCAAAATCATGAGAGTCTTGATGAATGGTTGACCAATAGTATCCACACTGCAAAATTTTGTGTCCTATCTGAACAACACTATGATGCCCACCATAAGGCGATGAATGATCGCCTCAAGAATACTCATTATCTCAATTTCGGTCACACAAGGATGAATAATCCCATCATACATAAACTTCTTATTTTGGTGAAACGACAGATCCGAAGGCACCACATCACTTGCCAAATAATTGACAAAGTCGGTAAACTAAGGAATGAGGTCATGGGAAGCAACCAATACCTTTTCATCGGGAAACATACCATTGATGTCACCTTTGTCACCAAGCTCAAGTAAGGCTTCATCCTCCAATCTAGACAAGTGATTGGCGACTTGGTTCTCTGTCCCCTTGCGGTCTCTTACCACAAAATCAAATCCTTGCAGCAACAACACCCATCTAATGAGTCGCGGTTTACCTTTCTTTTTGGCCATAAAATACTTCAACGCCGAATGGTTCGTGTGCACTATCACCTCTATTCCAAGAAAATAAGAGCAAAATTTCTCCAAAGCAAACACCACATCAAGAAGCTCTTCTCTGTAACCCTGTAATTCTTTTGGGATGAATTTAGGCCTTTTCTTTGATAGTAAATAGGGCAAATGATCTTTTTATACCTTTTCCCCGGTACAACACCAAGCGCCACCCCACTAGCATCGCACATGACTTCAAAGGGTTCACCCCAATTTGGAGCAATAATGATGGGGTCAGAGGTCAACTTCTTCTTCAACTCTTCAAATTCTATCAGACAAGCATCATCAAAATCAAATTTACTCTCCTTTTCAAGGAGCTTGCCAAAATGGTGAGCAATTTTTGAGAAATCTTTTATGAACCTTCTATAAAAACTGACGTGCCCAATAAAACTCCTAAACACTCTTTATGGAGATGGGTGGTGGAAGCCTTTCAATCACCTCAACTTTGGCTCTTTCGAACTCAATACCCTTACTCTAGATTCCATGACCTAGCACAATACCTTATTTCACCATAAAGTGACCTAGACTAGGTTGTCTAAGCAATGATCAAAAGAATCGCCCACAACAGAGAAATCATCCATGAAAACCTCAATGGTGTCCTCTACCATATAAGAGAATATCGACATCATACAACGTTGGAAGGTGGATGGTGCATTACACAAACCAAATGGCATTCGCTTGAATGCAAAAGTCCCATAAGAAACAAGTGAATGTTGTCTTCTCTTGGTCTTGCGGAGCGATCAAGATTTGATTTTAGCCAGAATATCCATCAAGAAAGCTTCACCATCCCTTTCCTGCAAGCCTATCCAACATATGATCCATGAAGGGCATAGAGAAATGGTCCTTTTTCTGTCCACACATTCAACAATCTATAATCCATGCAAACTCTCCATCCAGTCACCGATTGCATCGGAACAAGACCGTTTCTTTCATTTAGACCACATTAATCTCACCCTTCTTGGGCATACACTGAACAGGTCATTCCCAACTACTATCTACGATGGGCTAAATCACGGCAACATCCAACCATTTAATAATCTCCTTATTCAATATCTCTTGTATAGGCAGATTCAATCTTCTCTGATGCTCGATATAGGCTTATAATCCGACATGACTTGAATTTTTTGACGACAAATATCGGGGGAAATTTTGATAATATATGTAACAGTACACCCTATAGCTCACTTGAATCTCTTAAGCACTGCTACCAAACACTCGAAATGTCGCCCATTAAGATCTCATGCAATAATGTTTGTGAATGTCTCATTCATGCCAAAGAATATATATCTCAAATGCGGTGGTAGGGACTTAAGCTTCAATTTCGGTTCCTCTTCAATAGATGGTCTTGCGGGTGATTTATGATTCTTTATGTCTAGCTCTAGCCTCTTCGGTTTTGAAGTAGTCAAATCACTTCAATGTATCCACCCACTTATCATAGTCCTCTATGCAATCATTCTCGAAGTTGATTACTTTATTCAATCTTCACTTCAAACACACTGTCAACTCTATAAGTTATCGTGGACACCGATTAGACTTCACCACTCTGCTTCATTGAAATGTAAATATCAAAGTAGCTTCTTCATTTGCTAGCCAGAATTTCATCTGCCCCTTTCCATATCAACCACAACATTCCTAGTATCAAGGAATGGACTCCCAAGGATAATGAAAACCTCAAAAATGAACCTCGCAATTCAGAATCACAAAATCCGCCGGAAACATAAATGACTTCACTTTCACTAGAACATCATGGAGTACACCAATTGGTATTTTTACCGTATCGGCCATTAGTAGTCGTATCGCAGTGGGCTTTGGATCCCCTAAACCTAGATTCTTACAAATTCACAAGGGCATGAGTTTTATGCTCTCACCAATATCACACAATGCCTTAGAAACATATTACAACCCGATAGTACATGGGATAGTGAAGGCGTCAGGATCCTCCTTCTTTTGTACTAAGGACCTTCTCGCAATAGCACTACAATGTGACAATCTATCATCATCTTCAAAAGTCACTGTCCTCTTCTTTGTATCCATGTCTTTCATGAACTTCACATACCCATGCATTTTATCTAAAACCTTTATCAAAAGGACATTGATAGAGAGTTGTTTCAAGATAATTATAAACCTGCGGTATTCAACTTCTTCGATCTTCTTCACTAACCATTGTAGGAACGGTGGTGGAGGTCTAGGTATAAGGACAACCTTCTGAGTTATTTCCTTTTCCACAGTCTCAGACCCTCCACTCACCTCTGTCACCTTAATATCTTCTTTAGTTTCAATATCCACCCTAGACGCCATAGGTGGATCAATGGCTTGCTTGACGCCTCGAGTGGTTACTTTCATACAATGCCCATCGTTCTTTGGATTCTTGATGGTGTTGCTTGAGAGAGTGCCTTGTTTCCTTTAGTTAACTGTGGTAGACAAATGATTCATCAGTAGCTCAATATGCTTGATTGACATTGCATGAGCATCAACCTTTTGACCAATATCATTTAAATTGTTTCTCATCTCCCTCATATTCTCATCAGTCTTATCAAACCTGCTCATCATCTTCTACATCATATCCTCAATTCACTCCAGGTTACCCCCATCATCCCTTGGAGAAGCTTCCCTATTTTTAGGAGGAACACAAGGTCCAACTTGCTCATTTCTGTTGGCATATTTGTTTCGGTTAAAATTATTGTTGCGATTGTAGTTCCTATTTCGGACATATTAACCTTGTCGGTTGTAATCTCAATAGTTCTGACCTTGGTTTCCATGACCTTAACCCCAATTATCCGTTTTGGACACTTGGGCATTTGGTCAATAAAAACCCGTCTGATCATTTACTGCATACACATCCTCTTCATAAAAAGACTCTTCCACTGGTGGTGGAGGTCTAGTCAAATAGTTCACCGCATTCACCTTCTCTTCGCTTCCACTCACATGTTTTAGCACCAACCCTAACTCAGTTCTCATATGTGCCATATCTTCATGAATCTCATCTTTGACTAGATTGTTTGAAGCTTGAACCAAAAAGTGTTTCTCTTAGTGTCTGACTTTTTATTGATCCAAGCTTTGTTGTTGTGAGATATATTCTCCATTTTCTCAGTGATCAAAGCCCTTGAGCATTCTCCATACGAACCTTCTGTAATAGTATCAAGTACTACTTTGCCATTGTCATCCAGCACCCGATAGAAGTATTTCTTTAACGATTCATCATTTATACAACGATTAGGGACTCCTCTCATGAAGGCAGTGAATATACCCCAAAAACTACTAAGAAACTCTCCAGGTTGAGCTATGAAGTTGTTGAACTTTTCCTTCTTGTTCAGCTTCTTGGACACTGGGAAAGATCTTGCTAGGAATGCTTTTATCAACTGATCCAATGTATAGATACATTTATAGGATATTTCATTGAACCATATAGCAGCATCTACGACTAATGATAACGGCAACATCCTCAACCCAATCACATTCATATCAAGTCAGATCGACCTATGCAACTTTTCCAAACATATTTTAGCTTGGCTATGTGAGCATGTGGGTCATCTGCTGGCAACCCTGCAAATAAACCCCTTGCTGTAAACATCTGCATTAAACTATTGGCCACTAAAAACGTATCCCTTGGAGGTAGAGGTGGAAGGATAAGAGGTCCATTAGACTCAGCGATGTTTATACCAACCCTTACATTATCGTTCAGATTTTCTCCTTAAGGGTCCTAGGGCCTTAGTGTTTCTCCTAATCTCTTGTCAGGTAGAACCTTATTAACTTATTGACTTCCCATGGTGGTTGCAGCCCTGTTCCACCACCTAATCCTCCTCCGATGTGAGCAATTGGGACTCTTTGAGTATTCATTCTATGAAAAGTTCTACTCAATTCTGGATCATAAGGAGTGAGTGGTTTGCTTCTGCTATGAGTACTTGGCATACACTAAAGAAAGAACATAAGAGAGACAAAAAAAAAAAGGAAAATTGAAGTTAGGAAATATTTGACTAAAGTTTAGTAATGTAGTTAAACTTAATCTAAAAGCCTTATTCCGCGACAGCGATATTAAAATTTAATACACTTAAATTACACCTTAATAAAGAAGCATAAGTGATCGTTATCAAGTAAAGAACCCAACTAGTAAGTTGGGGTCGATCCCATGAGGAATATGGTTTAGACTTAACTTTAACCCATGATTATATATTTTTAGTCAAGGTATTTCTAAAACAATTAAGCAAAAGGGTGGAGGGGGGGGGGGTTGTGAAACAAATTCCTAAAGTTATAAGAGTATTGAGTAAGCAAAGGTCAACTTCGATGTTATCAAGGTGGAAAAGTAACTAGGGTGTAATTGTTCCCCACAACCTCATAACGTGGTAATCCTAGTAATAGCAATCCCTTCCTGGTGTGTTATATGCAAAGTGATAAGTTATGCATGTCTAAATCTTTGGTTCGTTATTTAGAGAATTTCACCCCACACCTTGATTCTTCTAGGTGTATATAAGTTACTTACTCTTACTTTTACTTCATATTAGATATTGCATCGATGTATGACTTAGTTTTCCCCCTCGCACAAATTGAAACTAGACTATTAGATAGTATCACACTAAATCTATGTTAATAATTCTTTTCTTTTTAACTACATCCGGTCCGACAAGTAGCAACAAGGTGAGTTCTAACGCGTTCAATCGTTAAAAAGACTTCTACACGAAAGAACTATCAATCCATGAAAAAACACTATTTAAGAATTGTTTAATTACTATTCATACTTTGTTAATCTCTCATGGTTCCCACAATCCTAGTTGTGGATTTAGTTACCCATATCAGCAAGAACACAATTCATGTATAAAGATGAAGAAATCATGCACTTACGTAAAAAGAATTATAAACCCATATTCTAACTTGAATTGCAAACTAAGATCTTCAAATAACAACCGAAAATCATTAATTTTCTAAAGTTGCAAAGAATTAATCTCCAAAGCCAAAAGCTTGAACAATAATAATTGTTTGTCACCCCAAAAATGATGTGTAATACCGTATTTATAGAGAACAAACTCCTAATCAATAAGGAAAAAAATAAGAAATGTGTGTTTAGGCACTCTTCTTCAATCTATGAGATTGACTGACGGACTGTCAATGGGTTGACGGTCCGTAATCTCTTTTGACAACCAGGACTTAGAAAATATATTAGAATCCAAAATGCTCGTTCTCTAAATCAATTGATGGACCACCAATATGGTCCGTCAACAAGTCAATGTCCTGTCAATGCCCCCCGTGACTTCATACTTAGAATCTTCAATAAATCAGGTATTGACACCTCCTTTGAATAAATCAACGGCTGATCAGTACAGTTGGTCAATTTATTGACGGACCTTCAACGCTTTTCATGGTTCTACACTTGGTCAGATTTCCCTGATTTCTTCCAAAGCCTGGGCTGCCTATCTACTGATGCCAGCCTATGGTGTGTCAATGGATCTACGATCCGTAGATTGAATCTATGGATACCTTTTTTTGCATTTTATTCATTTGTCTCTTTAGTCTCGCGACTTAACAACTAACTTACAAAACATGATAAAGAACTATCAAACTCACTTCAAAAAGGCTCTGGACACACACAACTCTTAAGTGAAATGCATTACAAATACTCTAAGGTCATGGTGCATCAACACCCCTAACTTTAATTCATTTTTTATCATCAAGTGATGCACTACGACTCTAAACGACACTTGTATAGGAAAAGACACTTAAAGCTTGAACAATCACATAGTTGACTATCCTGATAAACCATAGTTTGAGTGCACAACCAAATTTCAAACTTGATAAGATAACTCATGTGGATCATAACATGACACTAATTTACGACTTAACAAATGCCTTTACTGTTTTTCCTATCACCAAGGTACCAATTCTCTAACAATGTAATTAGTGACCTCACTTAAAATGAAACCCTCCATTTTCAGACAATGATCATATGTTTCAACACAAGGATTTATTTCTACACTCATGCTTAGAAGTAAGTACAAATACAGTCAATTTTCAATGCCATAGGATTGCCATTATTTTCATTACCTTTAGATTCTCTAAACTAGACTCTAGAATCACTATAGGACTTTCTTGGCTTGTAAGTAGGCTCAGGGTCAAGTGTGGTACATTTGGGTATATTTTAGTGAATTTTTGTGTTCTTTGACATTACATTAGACCTTCTACCTTTTTTCCCCTAAGTTCGACATCCTACTTTTTTTTTCTTCCTTTTTATTTCTTTCTAACCATGGATGCGACTTTAAACTTTGCACGTACTTTTATTTTTTTTTCTTTCAGAAAGTCACATCCTCTTTGATTTTCACTTTCTTTTCTTTTCAACACGAAACTCTCTTCCTACCCATTTTTCTTTTGATTTTTTCATTTATAGCCACCCTCAACTTGTGGATTTTCCATGAGTTGAGGTGCACAATACCCGATGTCAGGTCAAGGACAAGAACGAGGTCACTTTTGTTTGTATTAGCCTCCCTCAAACTTAGGCTTTTAGCTTAAGTCGAGGTGCACATGTCCAAGGAGAGACTGTGGCCAAAACATTTTACTCTAGAAGGTGAAGTATGGAGTTAGAAAGAATTTGTCTATTTTAGGCTCAAATCATTTGGATCAAAGGGATCATTCTCTGCATTTGGTTGGAATCCTTTAGGCTAATAGTGGACTATTTCGAACAAGGGTATGTGATCACTTTCTAAACTCTAGAGTAGATTATCATAGCAAGACTAATCATAAAAGTTCTAGCTTGGCACAAACTATTAAAAAATTAATTATTCTCACACTCACTCGACACATTATCTCATTATCAGTTTATCAAATTACCTAGTTCAAGTTATAGTCTAGGGTCATGCAATTGGTGCATTATCATGTCATATTTAGAGACAACATATTCAACCTATCCTAGCTTACACATTCAGTCACATGACACAAAATTTGGACGTGTCTCACTTATTCACAAGCAATCATGCTTCAATATTTCGTGCTCCTACACCTATAATCATAATACATACCGGTTCAACAGAAATTTAAAACAGTATCTTGGGGAAAAGAACACTACAAAGAAAACCCTAAGCGAGGAGTATGAGTTCGGTTGCTCAGACTTCACCCTATCACTCACAATCCGTTTTCCCCACCCCTAACAAAATAGAATGTAGTTGTCCCTAATGCACACAAATATCAAAAAGTGAATGATTTGGTGAACCAAACCTGAGGCGTAAAAGTGTCGAAGACATATCAACAAACGGGTGGGTCCGGTTTCCTAAAGCTTAGTGGACCAGGTCACCCTGAATACCGCCCACATAAACAAGGATGACATCATCAGTATTGTCATTTTCTATTCTATCTGCACCTCACTAGTGCTCACATCTCCACTCACAAGCACTAAACTTTATGCCCAAGCAGCCGCCTTATGCACCCTCATCTGGAGCATCTCTTCATCTATTATGGATGCCTTACTAGTCTTCTCCTCCTACATACGCTCCCTTTTTTTTTTTGGCTTGAGCCTCATCAACGGACTCAATGGGACGTCTAGAACGATGCCTCTTGCCACGAGCATGGGTGGTATCAGGTTGTGTCTTTGCACGTGCCTTGAACAAGGCCTTAACAACACTATCCTCAGCCAACTTTATAGGTGCATTCCGGTTCAGCTTAACGCACCTCGAAAATGGCATATATATGCTCGTAGAGTAGTCAACTTTGTCAGAATAGAGGCAAGGTCCATGGTGGGGGATGGTCGTGCAAATACTTTCAACCAAATATGTCCAAGCATTTGTGAACTTCCGAGATCTGTTTCTCTGTCTTCTTGGCCACCCTTTTTCTATGCGAGTCTTAGCCTTTGCCATGGACTTCTGCATCCAAGGTAGGATATGGTGTAACAAAGTGGTCATGTGAGCCTCAAGTTTCTGGACTCTAGCCAATGAGATAACCGCTACTTGTGTGGGTGGTGTGGACCTAGATAAGCTGGGGCCCATGATAGAGATATGTTTGGTGTGCTCTGGTATGATGAGGTCAGCACTCTGTGCATGCTCAACCGTATTTGCAACATTTTTTCCTAGGGGGGGGGGACCTCAACCTAAGGCTCTCTATGAGGTGTCTCCATATTAGCTTCATCTCTGATAAGACATATATGTAGTGTCCTGGTTGGACGAATCAGTTTATCACAGTGTCATATCGGCAGTCCATAGTCGCTGCACATCGGAAAGATCAAACATGGATAGGGGTAAGTAGTAAAGGCTTGAATGCACTCTCATGAATATCCATCCGCCTGTATCATATAGGCAAAGTCAATATTTAACCAGGCTACTAGTGCTGCAACTATGACTTCCCTATCCCGCGTGAGTTGGTTGTTGTGTTTCGTGGGTAAGACTCTATTTTGGATCAACAACGAGAAGAATTTGGCCACAATGTTTAGTGTGGAATTTCTGATGCCTCCTCAGAATGTTGTGACCCACTTTAAATGCTCTCCGTCTATAGTAATGTATAAAGCCAATCATGTCTTCACTGCCTCCCGTTTCTCTACACTCCTATGAAAGTGACCGCCATGGACTATGTCCAATATGTAGTCAAACTCTGCGGTGTTTGAGAAACCAATCTGGACTATTAGTAGGGACGTATATAAGCCGATTGATGGTGGCCTCTGAGATGTCCACCCAGCATCCTCGAACAATTGTGGAAGTACGAGGGTCCTTTTTTGCGGGTTTAGACAACTTGTGAATCGCCCTTGGAGATTGGTAACATAGGAAGCATAAAATTCCCACAAAATATCCTCGATGTATGTACCCATGTCACATGCTATCCATCTACACTTGTGGAGTTTAAATAGTTGATGTACCCCTGGCATTGTATGCAGGCTTCTTTTGAGGACTCAATGTTGCTTAGTAATCAGTCGGGCAATAACCTCTCTCTCATTAAGCATTTTTCATCTGTATAGACCTTCCATTGACCCTCGACACACCATCTGTTTGGTTAACCAGCCACCGGAAAAGGATCATCCGTTCATTGTGTTGGTGCTGCTTTGAGCAAATAGCCTCATTAGATGAAGATTTTTGTTCATTGTCACCCGATCTATTGGCTCCCTTAGAGCTGGAGCTCGAAGCATGGTCCAACTCAAACCCGAAATAATAGTCGGACCCATAGTCAGAAGTAATGGTTGACTCTAATCCAGATATAAAGCCACCCTTAGAACTAGAAGCAACCTAGTTGGTAATCCAATTAGTGTGTGTGCTCCTCATCAGACTAGGAGGCAGTGACTACGTCGGGATTCACCTACCGGGGGTGCTCCTAGTGGCCCAGGGTGCTTTTAGTGCTACTCTTGTGCCGCAGAAATATAGGCTGAGTCCCTCTCTAAATCTGTCAATTTGGCAATTAACTAGATGGTCAGGGCAGTTAACTTAGATTTTCCCCTTTTTGTTTAAACAACTTGCCTCTTGGGAGCCATAGTACATGTGGAGGGGTTATTAGTACCAACACATACTAAGGACACACTCTGAATAATTTTAGGATGACGAATGCATAACAATAAAAAATTAAAATTTTTTTGACTTTATCTTGATTTATCTGTAGACGGGTAGGGTTGACAGTCCATAAAGTGATATACGGTCCGTGAAGCCCTTCCGTGGATCAGATGGCCAAAAGTATGGTCTTTGATAAAAACAATGGATGTGCATAATGGTCCGTCAATCAATTGACAGACTTAGTCTACATTTTTTGATGGACCTAATCAACTCTGTCGATGAATTTACGACCCGTACACGAGGTCTCCTGGATGACATATGTGCCAAGTTGAAGACTACTTAGAAATTAAGGTCCATAATTGTGACTATTTTCACATTTTCTTATGCACTTTCACACATCATATGCTAGTTCGTCATTCATAGGGTTCCAATTTAGCAATATTTATGATTATTTGGGGAAAACTATGGAACCCTAGGTCAAAACTTACAGTTATATGCAAATACACATTCTTTTGGTGGCGGAGTTAGACACAATCACAATCCACCATACCAACGGTTCGCACAAGTTTGATTTTTAGCATGATTTTCAAGTAAACAAACCCTAGGTCAAGATCCAACTCCCGACTCCCTATATTCAATCTATGAATCAAAATTCAAAGTGAGGGAAAATTGTATTACCTTCGAAGCAATTAATAGGTGTATGGTTGGATGACGACACTATGATTTACGACCACAAGAAACTTCCTTTGGGCACCGAACCCGGATACCAAACTTTCGGGAATGAGATGGGGAAGTTTTGCTAGTAGGGAAGTTGAAATGGTAAGGGTATGGGATGTGGGTGGTTGATGGAAGTGAAAGAGTAATTTGGGGAGTTGGAAAGGGAAGAAACACTTTGAGTGTCTAAAATGAAAGTGGGGAATGAATTCGAATTTTGGGATTTTAATTGAGGGAATACAGGTCAGGTCGGCAGGCTGGAGATTTTGACTCATGAGACCTTGTTGACGATCCGTGGATTGATTGACGATCTGTCAATGGGGATCGTCGATCACTTTATGACATAGAAAAGATGAGAGACTTACTTGGGATCTATGGACTCCATTCACGATATGTCGATTGATTGATGCGCAATCGATAGGGTTCGTACACCTCTGTACCAAACCATTTCCTGTAGATTTTTCCTTTAGGTCCTGCACATGTAACAACCCTAGGCAATTGTTTTTGTATTTTTTGGACACTTTTTTGACACGAGTCCTATGTTATATCTAGCCAATTCTAAAACCAACAAAAAATCATTAAAACTAACTATGTTTGTACAAGAAATAAAATAAACTAAGTAAAATGACTTGATCAGAATTTTAAACCTATGGTTAGCTAGATTTTACACCTTGAGTTTCCTCCCAAGTAACACTTCACATTTAACGTTGCGACATCACGCATGCATCTTGATTACTCAGAAGATAATATGCCTCAATCAATTGTTGAACACTTTAAGCATTTCCAAGTTAAAGTTTTGACCCTCGGTCTCTTAACCTTTAACTGTGTTCCTTCACTATTCTCCAGCTCCATCTCTCCATGTGGGAACACTTGCTTGAGTAAAAATGGTCCGAACCATTTAGACTTGAGCTTTCTTGGAAATAAGTGCAACCTAGATTTGAATAGTAGCAGAAGATCAATATCTACAAAATATCGCTTTTCAATCCTTTAATGATGGTATTTCTTCATCTTCTCTTTATACAAGGATGCACTTTCATAGTCTTTAAGGCAAAACTGATCGAGAAAATTCAAGTCATTCACTCTTTGAGCTAATGCGGCGCCCCAATCCAAATTAAGCTTCTTCATTGCCCACATAGCCTTATTCTCTAGATCCACCGAAAAATGGGAACACTTAAAATATACCAGTTGTATGGAGACATGCCTATGGGAGTCTTATATGCAGTGTGGTATGGCCATAGAGCATCATCAAGCTTTCTTGACCAATCCGTTCTATTGTAATTCACCATCTTCCCAAAATTTGTCTTATATCTCTATTGTACACTTTGACTTACCAACTACTCTATGGATATGCCACCATCAGAGAGAAATTGCTCGTCGTAACTGGTGTCTTCGTCCTCAGAGGCCTTATACAAGCCCATATCATACATTATTGCTTCATAGATAAAATAAGATGTGAGAAAGTTAAAACATTTCATTTGAAGTTCAACTTCACTTCAAAATATATTATATTATTGTCTAACATAACCATCTAAAACATAAGAATGTGAGAAATAGGACTTTTATCTTACATCAACAACAAGTCTTATAATAGGAATTATAATAAAGTCTTAGAATAAGAAAAATGAAACTAGAATTAATCATCTCCATCCTCGGACTTGAGGACTCACTAGTTGGGGATAGCAATCCAAGTTCTTCAAGAAAGGACTAGAAACTCTTCAACGGTCCAAACAAACACTTTGTGTAGAAAATAGAAGTTATATGGGTATGTACAAACCATATGTACTAAGTATGGATACATATTTAAGTAAAATGCCTAAAGGGACATTTGTAATAAACATGCTCAGTTCCCTTTAAAAGCTTTAATGCACATTTCAAGAACATATACAAGTCCATATCACAACT